>OU015499.1:6100916-6455916 GCA_907164885.2 Dolomedes plantarius
CATGGGGATATTATATCAGCAACGTCCCCAGATGTACTGTCATAATAACGACATTTAGTTGTCTGGGGTGAGTGTATGCGATAATTTAATCTACCTGAACCAGATACGGAAGTTATCACAATGGACTTTGAATGCGAGTTAATGCATTAAATATCATACAGAAATTCAGGATGAAAACTCCGCTGGTTAATCCGAAATTAATTATGCTAATACAATACAAATAAACCCGGAAATAAATTTATTTCTTCGAAAGGTAATGAAAAAAACTCACAATAAAGGGAAATAAATTAATCATCCGCGAGAATGAGTTCGCAATTATGCGCTGGAGGATGAAGGAACAAGAGAAAGGAAAGTTGATTACGTCATAAAAAATGGTGCGCATTCAACAGTTTACGGTTTAAAATAGTTTAATCGGCCAACATTTTATTTTGTTTTACCAACAAGCGTTTTGTAATATTTTCCCCCTTAAAATGTGCTTTTATATATAATTCGTAATGCATGTAAATGGAATGGAGTGATTTAAAACTTCGGTTTTAGAAAAAATGACATTTAGAATAATTTCAGTTTCTGATATATCGGGTGAATAAATAGCTCTAGTTTATGTTATAATTGCACAATTCTTTAGTGTGAGCAGAGAAAAAGTTTCAACACAATTGATTTTCAAGGTTTATGGGAACTTATATGGGAACTATTGTAAATAGTTCCCATATAAGTTTTCATTCGCAGGAACGAAAATGGACACACTGTATTAACAGTTTATTTAAAATAAATCAGCAAATACATCATAAAATATCTATATAATTTTTAGAACAACAACAACAACGCCATTTTTCGGTATATTAAAGTTTCACGCTTGAGCAGCACGTAGCGGTTGACAAGGCAACCAACCAAGGAGGAAATAGCTCCTGGGAGCGCACATCTGCGCCACATCATAACCATTGATGACAAGCATATCGAACAAGTCATAAACTAAATCCGATTATCTGTAACTACTTTTGAAATTTAAATAAAATTTTTGAACTCATTAGTTTTTTAAAATTCGATTTTTTATTTCATATACCTCAATAATTGTCACCCTGTATTATTTATTTGTCAATGTAATTATCGTGGAAACATGCGATTTACGTTATTTGCATTTAAAAGCGTTAGAGTATGTATTTAGCCCTAAAATTAAAAATGCCTTTTTTTAGTAAAAGTTTGCGCACGATTTCTTCAAGGGGACTTAGTTTGTATGAGAATGACAGTTTTAGAGAAATATCTGTATTTAAGAGGTTGATCCAGTAAAAGAAAAAAAAAGATGAAAATGATTTTTCTATTAAAGCGTCGTTATATGATTTAAAGACAGTTTTGGATAAAAGTTAAGAAAAAGATTACTTGGGGTCTACTATCTCTCACTTGGGATTCCGAAACTTAAAGTTAAAAACGCATTATCGTACAATTTTTTAGTAAGATAGTTCAGGAACTCAAAAAGTTCTTTTGGTTTCTTTTTTTTTTGGCTTCAGAATTTTCGACAATTTCACTTTATTTAAATTTATACACGAAAACTCTTCCAGACAACTGTACTTTCTTAGATTTAAAATTGCGTAAGGGAGGGTATGCTGTAGGGAGGGGCGCTGTAGGGAGACTATGGAAATATCTTTTTTTAAAGCCTAAGGTATCTCAGACCTAAGTAAGTTTTTGATCTATAGACCTCTTCCCTCCGTAAATTTGATGTGATTTTGAATGAAACAAATATTGTTTTAATACTTATATTTTATTGAATTAAACCAAACAATCCTTAAAAAGTTCTTCATAAAACAAATAGTGATTATAAAAACAAAAATATGAGGGTCAACAAAAAAATAATTAAAAAAAAAATCAGGTAGTCTCTTCTAACGAAACTACCACGGGTTATTAGCGTAGGATTACTTATCGTTGCTTACCTCTTTTGTATGTATATATGTGTTTATATATATATATATATATATATATATATATATATATATATGTTTGTGTGTGTGTCAAAATTTTGACGCATTTTGTTACTTTTCTGTTTAATTGTTTACTGATTGCCCAAGCGATACAGACTGGGTTTGGCATGCTGCCAAAATTATAACTCGCGACCACGGACGGTTTTAGCGCCTGAAATTTTGCTTTTCAGAGGGCCGTTATGGAGGAACGTAATACTACGTTAAAACTTTAATGATAATAATGCTGCTGCTTCTTCGATTCCATGATCCTCTGAAAGTTTGGCGTTACATTCGATAATTAAATTCGCATAACTGTTGCTGCGTCAATTCTGTTTCCGTATTTTGTTTTTGCAGCATATATTGAAAATCCAGCTATACACAAAAAGTGGTTGCAAAGGGTAATAGATACGAATAGCTTGTTTCGCCACCAGATGTGATCCTTGTCTATCACCAGAATATTGCTAACAAATTGTCTTAAATTTCGCTTCCATTTGACGGTTTGAACTCATTTCAATTAAATTTTCGAAATTTGTGAGCATAAGTCCTTTTGGCTTTTGAGCAAAATCATTTCAATATAAAAGGATTTTGCACCCAAAAATTGACTTGGTTCTTCCAGTTTGGAAAGTAATCATTTAGTGATTCCAGGAACTTGACAGATGTGCTTTTATATCATCACGGACTTCTCCAAATCCACTTCATACTCTTCAAAAAAATCCCTAAGTGTTGAGAAACACTCAAACGACAGCGCGTCTTGATGGCGAATAAGATATATTATGGCTTAGGCGTCAGATTGTCTCGCGGAACCTCTAATTTTTTTGGCGGAACCCCAGGGTTCCGCGGAGCACACTTTGGAAAACTCTGATCTAGAGGTAAGAATGACAAACTTGTAATAATAAGCAAAGTGGTTTATTTTCCCTGAATTTGAATTTGCAAATAAGGAATACACGCAACTAATAACTAATCCCACCAACAACTCGTAGATATAGTTAGTATCTAGAGCAGGGGTTCTCAACCTTTTTCCTACATCGACCCCTATTAAAAGAACGATTTTCTTCATCGACTCCTCATACTTTTGTCTATAATATATAGCACACAACATAATTATAATACTAATAATTACGCATAAAACAATTAAATATAACAATTTGACTAAGGATATGAACAAAAAAATAGAAAAAATGGTTCATTAGGTAAATGAAAAGAGTGCAAAAGTAATTTTGCACTCTTTTCATTTTCAATTTCACAAATATAAAGCAGATTTCAGAAACACAGATTGTAATTGCACAAAAGTTCGACTTCAATTAATATTGTGGTTGTGCTTGGTGCATTGATACAATTTTTTCAATGTTTGGCCTGAAATTTTTTATCATCGTATAGTCACAATAACTAACATAACGAATATAAATATATATTTTACTAAACAGTTTTACAATGCGTGGATCACTCCGCCCTATGTAAATCTGTATTTATACATATTAAAACGGATATTATTATCTAATAATTACATTCCTAAAGAAATTAAATTTTAAAGCAGAAAAATTTATCATCGACCCCCAATAGACCCCTAGAATACTATAGACCAGAGGTGGGGAACGCGCGGCCTGCGTGATCTTGTGCGGCCTTCATAAAAGCTAGCATTTGTATTAATTAATATTTAATTTTATAGATTACAACAATTTGCAAATCAATGGAATTAAATAAAGAATGGCATGAATGTATGTACGCAGGCTTCGCGTCACGAAGCTTGATCCAAATAGTCAATTACTTTCAAGCAAGAAACAACTGCAAATATCCCCCTAGCTTAAATTTTCCATTGATTTTAAAATTATTTTAGGGATTGTTGCTATGTCAGTTATTTATAATTTAATACTATTATTTTTCTATTGTATATCTTTATAATGTTAAAATTATTTAAAAATATTTCTGCTTTATTATTTTTATTTGAAGTGGTATTTAAATATGTAGTTGCTTATTAAAATTAATATATATATATATATATATATATATATATATATATATATATATATATATATATATGTGTGTGTGCGTGTGTGTGTCTGTGTGCTTACATAAATAAAAATACCAACAGTGAAATACAAAAAATTGCAGTAGTATCTATGAATCTAATAATTTTATAAAAAAATAATAATTAATGATTAATGTTATAAAAAGTTTTTACCCTTATGTGAATACAAAAATATTTTATACTGTAACTTTTAAAGTCAAATAATAAAGAAATAAGGACTTATTCTTTTTGTTGTTATTTTTCTTTATAATGCACCAAATTGTTAAAACTATACCTAACTATAATAATTTCATAAAAGTCGCATTTATAGGTACATCAACTTATGCGGCCTCCTTTATTACTACCTAATTTACATGTGGTCTCTAATGGTAAAAAGGTTCCCCACCTCTGCTATAGACCCTTTTTAAATTTCCAACGACCCCCAAGTGGTCCACCTGGACTCCGTTGGGTATCCCTGATCGAGAGCTTTAGGTTTTAGAAATAATTCCATCAGGGAAAACTTCTTACTACAGTCATATGATTTACACTCGCGGTCTTAAAAAAGCAATAAGCTGTAAAGCTTACAGCACGCTCAGTCCCCACGCACATCGATTCCTTTAACCCTTCAGCGGGCGCGCCTATTTTTGGAACACCAGCAGGCGCGCGTGGCACAAAGTGCAACGTCTCTTTCAACCTTAATTATTCCTTTTCTAATAAACTTTTTTTTCCAAATTGAAAATAATAATTCTGCGTTTTATGACAACATATAAAATGTTGATAATATTGAGATATATTTATAATTAAAGGCCAAAGAATGCAAATACAATCACCTTATTTCAAAACTGTCCGGTTTATTCTATCTAAGGACAACTTGCGAATGGATTCCTATTATGTCCAAAAATCTAAAAAAAACATTGAGATTGTCCATCTTCGTGATATGCGGGATACCGTATCATAGCTGAACATTCGATCGAGTACATCAACTCCTGCTTTTGTCGTATTGCAATCCAGTATAATCGTTGGTTTACCACGGTTAAATCACAACTAACAATGAAGAGAAAGGAATACAAGGGTCAGAAAAATCAGACTTGCATTAGAAAGGGTGTAGCTATAAATAGAAACTGCTTAGACCTGGGGTCCCCAAAGTGGTCGATAAGAGTTCTCTAGGGTTGATGAATACACGAGGGTCGAAAGGGGGTCGATTAATACCAAAGTGGACCAATTAAACTGTCTAGAAAAAAAATAGAATATTCCAATAAAAATTCGAAATACGGATATGATCTACTACTGAATACCCTAGTTGTAGCCAGAGCTTTGCCTTAGCCTACGCTGCTTACAGCATGTGCTACTCTGTTTTCACGCATCTGGCAACGGTATTGCAAACATGTTATGAACTCTGGTGGTTCATTATACACAGACATACGTTGCACTGTGACACTCTAGGAGGGTTGTCCAATATAATTTATGTTATATTTTCCAATATAATTTATGTTACATTGTGAACGATAATTGTGTATTTTACGTCATATGACACTTACGGTTTAAGAACTATAGGCAAATTTCCATCTATCCATAATTTTGCTATTATTTTTTCAGATTATAATAAAAGTGGAGAATATCTTCCTTTTTCTATTAATGTTATTGGGTAGATGTTATAAGATATGGGATCTATAAATTCTTTCGTTAGGTTGTTATGTCTCCTTATTGCTTATCAGAAATGCCAAAAATGATTTAATGTTTTTGTTAAATACTTAATCTGGGGGTCGATAAGAAGGCAAATATTCTATGAAGGTTCGACGGGGTGAAAAGTTTGGGGACTCCTGGCTTAGACCATTCAAACCTTACATGTAGAAACAAACCATCCAAAATTACGAAAATGTTGCACTATGTACACGGGCGCGACTGCTAAAGGGTTAAACGTAAGGTTTATTGAAGCGTTATAAATATTTCAGACCTCGGTCCGGTCGTCACAAATTATGTCTCATTAAGGCCGTCTGCACACGGAACAACTCAAAAGAAACTGATAACTGACTCCAGTCACAAACCAGTCCGTGATGAGTCGTAACCTATGTAATTGAATGGAGCCACGCACACGGCGCAACTGGTTACAAACTCGTCCGACGGGTTTGTAACCAGTTGCGCCGTGTGCGTGGTTCCATTCAATTACATAGGTTACGACTCATCACGGACTGGTTTGTGACTGGAGTCAGTTATCAGTTTCTTTTGAGTTGCTCCGTGTGCAGACGGCCTAACTCAACAGAAAAAAAAGAGCTAAAACATCAACCTCAGGAAATTACTGAAAACTTAAATGAGAGGTAGGGAAAAAAATTGTCTGAAAAAGGGAGGAGAAAAAATAGACAGGGAGGCATGATCAGAATACATAAGGCCGGTAGTCTTCTCATTATATGGTCGTTTGTATCTTTTGTTTAGACACCCCACGCTAAAGAACAAATTAACATGTCGGATCTTTGTTTCCCCATACCATTATCCCTACTCCCCAGAGATAAAAATAATTAACCGCGTTAATTCACAATTAATTACTGTAATGTTTTAAGCTGAAACAGTTTCTTTTGTCTCGATCCCTCTTCTACATCGTGAAAAAAAAAGGTCGTGGCGAAGTTACCTATAAAAGAAATTGATCATGTAGATAGGTAATACTTTAAAAACGTATTTTTTTTTTAAATTATGGATCTACACGGGTTTTACATCCTACAAAAAAGAACCCCAATTAAAACGTAGGTAATTAAAAAAATTAAAGAGAGACCTGAGAAGGCTTGTTAATGATGCAAAAACGTCATAATGAGCTTTATTCATAAGTTTTCGTGCCTAGTAAATTATGCAGCATGTGCGATCTTCAAAAATAAATGATGTCAGTTATCTATATATATAAAACAGTTCCGTAACTGACTGACTCACTGACTTACAACACACAGACCAAACCGCTGGACCTAAAGGGCTAAAATTTTGCATGGCGATTCTTCTTATAGTGTAAGGGTGCACTAAGAAAGATTTTTGAAAAATTCTTCTTAGATTTTTTTAAATTGAATTTTTAAGCTGTTTTTGTAAATTTTTTTAAGTTTGCATTTAAAACAATAATTGGAGGGTTATAAAATTTATATCACGAGAAAGATCCTAAAAATTCCTTTAAAATGAAATCTTTTTCGAATCTTTACCTCAATTTTCTGATTTTTGGTGATTTTTTAAAGATTCATTTTTAGAATTTAATTTATTAAATGCTGATCACGTGATTTCTTTTTCTGGTACATTACATAAATGTATCGTCACGTGCATAATAACTAAATGAACAAAAATATTTTTTTCTTTCTAATGCAGCAGACGATTGGATATTATCCAAAAAAAAAAATAAATATCCCTTACGATTTTTTTATAAATATATATATATATATATTATATCAATTGTATACATTGATCGTCGTATTTATTATAAATATATATATTTATTTTTTTGGCATTAATTGCATACGTTGACCGTTGAATTTAATTTGAATGTACTCCGTAGCGAAGTGCGGGTTTTCAGCTAGTAGACATATAAATGATGTTCCAATGAGAGAGCCGGATTTAGTTTTTGAATCAAACACATTTATTTGAGAAGTGATAATATATTTTATTTCATTGAAAAGTGCAAATGTTCCGATTTTGTATGTTATAAAATGTCAGACAAATGCGCACCACGGCTCTCAATGCGAATCTTTTAATTAATCTTCGAATTGATGACACATTTGGAACATTTCGACCAAAAAATTCCACGATGGTTACGAAATGTTTCCGCAAATCTTTCTCCATTTTTATGATAAGTTTTAACAATAACGCGTTGATCTTTCGTCCAGCGTTCCATATTTACTAATCGCAAGGATGACAGGTCAAACATATGAAATTTTTAGAGCTCTCAACTTGATAAAAAAAAAATGGCACGAAATTTAAATCTGGCCTTATGCAAGGACGTTATCTTAAGGGGGAGATCACCTTAACACCTTCAAAAAACTCTTTTATTATGATTTAACTTTGAAAAATGGAATTTAAGGAATCTTTTCAAAAAAATGAAGACTATACTACAATGGAAACCGATTTTATGGCCAAATGTCTAAAACAAAAAGTAAAGTAATTTATAGAAACTCTAAACATGGATTTTTCTAAAAACTGCTATTTTGAAACTTGTGCGCACTATTTCTTTAAACTAATGGTCACAAATTGCTAAAATTTTGTCTACGTGTATATCTAGCATGTTTATACAATTTCTACTTAAATTTAGGCAAGAACATATTACTAATTTTTTATAGCAACTTTTTGTGAAAGTTTTTAAATGATATTTCTTGTACATTACAATACATTTGCCTGAAAAAATATTTTTATATGAAATATGGTATTATTTTAGGTGTATATTAAAGTAAAATCTATGGATATAATATATACAAATAATTTAATATATATCTCTTACAGTTTTTAAACAAAAATTGCGCGCAATGCATTGACCTAAGATTCTTTATTCATAAAACATTAATTTTTTTTTACACAAAGTAATTTCTAATAAGGTATGTATGTATATATATATATGTGTGTGTGTGTGTTCCAGCATAACTCTGGAACGCCTGGAGCAATTTCAACCAAACTTGGTGCACATATGGCTTACAATCTGGGAAGAAACACTGGGGATCCCCCCAGTGTTTCTAACAAGCCTAACACTCCTGGGGGGGGGGGAAATCACCTACCCTAACTTTTTTTCGACATTTCATCCACTTTTTAGTTTCTGATTAGGCTGAAAACTCAAAGAACAGCCCTAAGAACTATTTCCTTTGGTATCCTGAGATCAACCAGCTCCAAAACCAGTGCCAGTTTAAGTTATGTTGCTTAATTGGAAAAATTGAAATTTCCAATAAACTCCAGAGCGGTTACTCTGTATCGCCTACCTCTGTTCTGTTACCACCTACCAGGCAAAATTAGGAACACCCGTTAAAAGGCGTTGCTAACAAAGTCTCTGTTTAGTGCACTTTCAAATGGTATAAGCACCTACCTGGTCATTCACTGGATTCTTTGGAGCCAAAGTTTACGAAGACAACAGCCAAAACGACTTCAGAAGCCATATAGTTTCTGTTGTCAGTGATAAGAGCGTTGTCGCTACCGCCTCTGTTGTACAAACCCAGAACTAAGAAGGTGCTGCATTTTCTTATACATAGCGCGAATCATACTTTAGAAACACGAGTAGGCGATATTAGGCACAGGGGCGATATTTGGGACACACACCCTAATCTCCCAACAATTTTACTTTTGATTTCTAATAGATAAAGCTTTGTAGAATTCATCCTAAAAAAATGGTTTAAATTAATTCCAAATTAACTGTTTGACAACACTTTAAGCTTGGTAGTAAAATCAGTGCATTTTTGCTCGTGCAAAGGTGATCTCCCTCCTTAAATTTCAGGAAACGAGTTTGCAACGAGAGTCGTGGTGCGGATTTGTCTGACATTTTATTCCATACATAATCGGAACATTTGTACTTTGCAATGAAATAAAAATATTATCACTTTTCAAGTAAATAATGTGTTTAAATTCAGAAACTAAATCCGGCGCTCTCATTGGAACACATTTTATAAAGAAAATGTAGACGGTATCGATAGCATTAAGAAGTTGAGGGACAAAAATAATCGAGCTGATATTACGAAACTGAAACCGGGACTTCAATTTAATTGATGTCTAGGGATGGAAAAAAGTATTTGTTAAATCGAAGTTGCTACATTTTCTGTCTGAAAAAAGTATAAACAAACGTTGTTTCGAAATATTTGAGGGTGATGCTTTTACTGCCCACACACGCAGCCGTTTGCATGAGCTCAGAGTGACTTCATTACAGGATTCAATGTATTACATTTATTACCATGTTTTTATTAACTCACTTTCTTGTTTGTTTGTGTGTGTGTATGTGTTTATCCGGTACAAATCTTGCAATCGATTTCTAACTAACTTCCCGACTAGCTAGACATTTGGAACTTTTAGAATACCTCAGAGCACGATGACAATGCATTATTTTAATACTTTTAGCCATCTTTAAGCAGTATTGAATTCATTTTCACTTAATTTTGTTTTGTAGATTGGTGCAGCCATCTATCGGCCGGGACGGGAACGAAAAGTCAAAAGGAAGTTAACTTCCAATTAACTTCATTTTCTTTCATGTTGATGGGATAATTGATAAAATTTTTTTAAAGTATTTATTAATACATAGAATTGTCAAGTTTATATGATTCAACAGAAAATTTAAAGACATGGTATATAAAAAGTTCTTTTTATCTTGTAATTATATCATTTATCCCCGGTGGAGAAATGATAACAATGATCCCTGGGTTAAAGGAACTAATTAATACTTTGACACTCTTATTATAAGAATTCAAATAGTTGGGATTCCTATCGAAATTATAATTCAAAATAATAGGAATTATTCCTTGATTATAGGAACCCCAGACATACCCGAGTGAAGACCAAAAGTGCTTTGTTAATTGTAATCAAAACATTCTACATCTGTTCAACATTCTACGTAGTACAGGGTGTCTCAAAAAACATTGACACATTTTAAAAATTTATATAAAAAAAGTACTCATGGTAGGAGCTAGAAATTCACATAGTGTTACCTTATATATTAGGTTTTTTTTCAGTCAATAAATTTCAATATGTGCTCCTTTTGTGGCACGGAGAATATTCAGTCGCGCTCCTTTTGTGGCACGGAGAATATCCAGTCGCTTCTTTTGTGGCACGGAGAATATCCGGTCGGTAATCCATTTCAGCCCATGTGAGTTCCAAAATGGATTCCGTAACACATGAAATTGCAGAAGTTAAGGGTTTTTTTAGATTTGTCTCCAAATCTCCAAAGTTTATTTACAAAAGTGGAGGGTCTTAAAGAAATAAAAACGCTTAGCTTCTGCAATTTCATGTGTTGCGGAATCCATTTTGGAACTCACATGGGCTGAATTGGATTACCGACTGGATATTCTCCGTGCCCCAAAAGGAGCACATATTAAAATTTATTGACTATACTAAAAAAAAAACTCCAATATATAAGGTAAAAAGTGGAGGGTCAAGAAAAAAGAAAAAAGTCAAGAGGTGCAATGTCTGGAGATCGAGGCGGTCATTGGATGGGACCATCTCGTCTAATCCACCTATTTCGAAATTCCTCATTTAAAAAGTCTCGTACAATCATACACCAATGAGGCGATGCACCGTATGGTTGCCAAATGATTTTGGGATGTAAATAAGAAATTTGTGGGACAGCAAAATAGCCCTTTACAATTTCAGCCATTTTACAATTATCGATTTCACGGAACAACTAGCGCCCTCTGTTGAACTTTTTTGACACAGAAAAAAAACAATATATGCGGTAACACATCTATGAATTTCTAGTTCCTACCTTGTGTATATATATATATTTATAAATTTTTAAAATGCGTCAAGGTTTTTTGAGATACCCTGTACTATGAACAGATGTTGAATGTCTTGATTCCAATTACAAAGCACTTTTGGTCTTCGCTGGGGTGTGTTCCTGTAATCAAGGAAAAATTCCTATTAATTTGCAAAAGTGGATAGCTATAAAATTGGTGGTTACCAACCTAGGTTGGCACCATGACGTTTTGAAGCGAGCGAAAGATTAGAATAATGGTGGAAAATGGTACGCACGTCATCGGCACAAATCAAAAGTTGTGAAATCAATTCAATTGTTAAAACGAATAGCAGTCCTCCCCATAATTTAACGTCTAGAATTCCGTTTTAAAAGCGAGAAGCTAGATTATCAATTAAAAAACGAAAAGTTGATGGAACTTTTGACTGACACTACTTTAAAAAATGAATGCAAAGGAAAATCCCTTACTAACCTCTAGCCAGACATCAACAGACAATACAAACAACTCTGAGACTTGGTTGGTTGGTTGGTTGAGAGAACTATGGTCATTATTACCACGTTTTTATTAACTCGCTTTTTTGTTTGTGTGTGTGTTTGTCCAGTACAAATCTTGGAATCGATTTTTAACGAACTTCCCGACTAGCTAGACATTTGTAACTTTTAGAATAGCTCAGAGCTAGATGACAAAGCATTATTTTAATACTTTTAGCCATCTTTAAGCAGAATTTAATTCATTTTAAGTTAATTTTGCTTTGTATGTAAAGGTAGTTCGGAAAAAATCCGCAAGGTGGCGCGAGTCGATAGTCGAAGAGCAAGAACAGCTCAATCACGATTCAATGAAACTCGAGAAGAGCATGAATCTAGACTTCAATGTCTTCGCGATGCATGTGCTCAACGTTCAGCACAGGCAGCAGATTTTAACAAGACGATAAACAACTTCTGTGATAAGACTTAATACATAGAATTGTCAAGTTTATATGATTCAACAGAAAATTTGAAAACGTGGTTTATAAAAAGTTCTATTTATCCTGTAATTATTCTTTTGCTATACGAGGGATTATTAGACCGGGACCTACTGCTTAAAACCGATTCCGAACGGATTCAAACATCCTTGGCAATATTGGGACTAGAACCCACAGACTTTAGTACTGAAGGCTATCTCCCGGCAAACAGGCTATTTTGGCTAAATATTTACTTTGACTGATTTTCTATGACTATGATTTTTTCCAAATGAATTTTTGACATAAGTTTTGTCTAATGATCTATAATCCTACTTTTCAAAGATAATGAGCTCTCGTTTATTAGGGGTGGGGAGAGAAATGACTTCACGTCTACAAACCTTGAAGCCAGCATTCTACCAACAGTTCTACCCCTCAGCTTTGAAGTAGTGCTAGTTACAATTAATTTCCCCCACAATCCTCATAAACACAAATATACCGTAGTAAGTTGGATGTCTCTCCAGGTTAAATATTATATCTAGCACCAATAAACTTCTTGAAGGCTGCTTGAGTCTTGAGCCACGCGCTGAGATCAACCTGTATATATTGATGACAAAGTAATATTTGAAATTGACCTTGAATGTACAAGGTTTCATGTATTTACCCTACGTTAGAAGTGCTCGATATCGCTGCATGCAAAGAGTATATGCAAGAATGAAAGTAGTTCCTGATCAAATCGAATTCTTTAATTCGGAAGGAGTGCTAAAGAAATATCCAGGACTGAATCATAAAATGCCAAGTCAAATACTCTAAGGGCCTGTTCACATAGGAGTCCGTTGCGTAGCGTTAAGGAAAAGATGACGTTGAGACGAAAATAAACCAATCATAGGCGTTAAACATTTTATTGGTAATCGTTTGGAGACCTATGATTGGTTTATTTTCGTCTCAACGTCATCTTTTCCTTAACGCAACGCAACGGACTCCTATGTGAACAGGCCCTTAGGGTTACTTAATTTCATTGACAGAGATGAACAGTGGAGATGTGGGGATAACGTTTACCTATGTTCTAAAGAATAACTGTCTTTTAGGCTGTTGGACTAACTGCTCTTTGTTATTAGTAGAAACTATAAGTAAAGTAGTAGTTATTACTGTATGTGTGTATACGTGTTATTGTATACGTGTATGTGTTATGATAACGGAAATAGTCTTTGTTTTAGAAATGTTAACCAGTAAGCAATTGAAGTACTAGATTGTAAAACGAAAATTATACTCAAAGTGAGCTTTTTTTTGTTCGCATATATACGGAAGGTCGTTCGCACTTTATGGAAACGATTTTGATAGTTAAGTTTTATGTATAAATGCCGTATTTTTTGCGGTGATTTGCTTCTATCTGATAGCCATGGTTCTTGACAATAACTCTAGCTCGAATTTTCTATAAAAGTAAACTTTCTCTTAGTACTGTCAGATCAATTTTACGACACTCCTCTTGGACCGTTTTCCAAAGTCTGTTCAGTGTTGGATGCAGTTTTCCTAAGGATCGTTTTAATAAACCGAAAGCGCAAAAGTCCACTGGAGAAGCGTCAGGTGATTTTACAGGTATTTCATTAAATGGGATACACTTTATTCCTCTTTATGATTCTTTCTTTGCTAAATAAGCAACAGTTGATTTAAGTGTGACTAGAGGCTTTATCCATATGAAGCTTAACATTATCAATGTCCTTTCCATATGTCCTTCCAATGTCTTTCCAATGTCCATTCCAATGTCCTTTCCTAAGACTGGAATTTCTTCTTCAAAAATTGATTCTAAAATATTCTGCTGATAGTAGAGTGAATTAATTTTGGCTTTACTTGAGACTTTTTTGATTTTCAATATGCCATTGTAACAAAATCCTGCAACTATCATGAATCCCGCTAGGAACTTTTCTGTACACCGACGAAGCCATTTCGTACGGTCATTCCCATCAGTTGAGCTAAAGAAAATTGACCTTTTTTTATTACAGTCAGTTAAATACACCCATGACTTATTGAGTGTTACCACAAATTTCCATTTTTAAGCAGCTGTGTGTTTTTCATATAATTTTCTACAATTTGTTTTTCTTTCAGCAATATGCTTTTGCAAAAGCAGATGAATTTTAGGTTTCAACATCTTTTTTAAACTTCAAATCTTTATGAATGATTTTACTTAGAGTGCCAGAAGACATTCCTCGTTTCGATGCAATGGATCTTTGAGTTGGAGGATTTTCTTTTAGGATCAGAAACTTCACTTTCTTGATATTTAGCTGCGTTCGAACAGTCTTAGGATCAAGTTTCATGGTCTTGTTTTCATTTATACTTTCAGTTAGACGTTTTTTCCTTTCAAAATTTAATATATTATAAATACTTTTTTTTGAAATGCCATAAACGCGATTTTTACACCGCTTTATAATTTGTTGATACGAATATTTCTCCTCGGAAAGCGCAGTTACGTAACCTTCGAGCCATCTGTCATTTTTAGGAGCTATTTTCAAAATAAATCTTTTATTTTACATTCCAATCAAAACAAAACAGTATCAGACGATTATTCTGAAGTTGCCAAATTTTTATCTCAAAATGCAAACGACAAAAATAAATTACAAAATCGTTTCCATAACGTGCGAACGGCCATCTGTTTACTAGTACTGTAATTTGCCAAGTCAAACATTGTCCGAATAATTTCAATAAGGTGTCCCATTAATGTTGTATAATTTTGAAGTTTTTTCTCATAGTTATTGGGCCCTGTTCATGTATATATACGTGTATGTGTTATGTAAAATAAACCCACAACCTGAACATAAATGAAATTATTACAAAAGGACTTTCATACCATTTGAGAGAAGATACAAATGTTTTGGAAGTTATTACATAATTTCGGAGCTATTACTGTTTAATTTACTTTTTTTCTTTTTTGTGCCGAATAAAATTTTACCAATTGAAGAAAACAAACTACAAACACCTGTAGGAGTTCTGTAGTGTGTTCTTTAACAGGATACTTGAGGCAAAATTTTTTCTTCGAAAATGAACAGAACACTGATTCGATAACTCCTTGAGTCGAGCACTACATATCCTAGTTCCATTTTCCTTGAAGACATAATCGTAGAGATCATTATTGGATTTCGAAATAATTATTTGAATTCAAATTTCTGTTTAAAACAGGCCACCACAAAGCATTAGAATCGTAGAAAACAACATTTTAAAGAGGTTAATACCGATTTCGCAAATTTTTTAGATAAACTATATTTTTTTTTAACTCGTCATCGAAAATTTTATCCTTTACTTTCATTTGACACAAAAAATACATTTGGCGAACAATAAAACATTAAATATCAGATTTCAAAATGACTCAGACTAGCAAGTGTAGTCTGTTATGAAAACATCAACTTAAAACTGGTTCCGGAGCACACGAATTGAAACTAGACGGAACCGGTTTTACTTCGCTCCTGCTCGCCCAATCGGACATTCTCCAGAACTTCTTACAAAGTTTTAAAAAAACGTTGGCAACAGGAAAGGTGTAGAATTTTTTGATTTTACGGCTGAAGAACGTTATGTGAAGTCAGTCTTCGAATTTTTTCGACGAGAGTGTCCGTCGGTGTTCTTTTAGAGAGGGTTTTCTGAAAGCACGTGGTTGCGCGAATTGCACAAGGGAGATACATCTGGTCTACGACGGATTTGTACAAATGCGGAATTGACCGATGTTTCTTGGTTTTCGTGCTAAGAATTGTGATGTACAAGTGACAATAATTTTCGTGCTAAGAATTGTGATATGCAAGTGCCAATACTTTTCGTGCTAAGAATTGTGATGTATAAGTGCCAATAATTTTCTTGCTAAGAATTGTGATGTACCACGTGCAAATAATTTTTGTGCTCTCCTAACTTAAGTCTTAAATAAAATGTCGTAAGTGAATTCCAGTTTTATTCTTTTATTTTTTGCAATGTTCTGATCTTTTATAATCACGGCCACAACAAGAAATCATTTACATAGTCCTTCCTAACCTCATAGAGCATTAAATGCGATTATCTCTATGGACATATGACAAACCTTTTCCATACAAACAAATTGCAAGAATTTTTCACAAGAACTCGATGTATTAGAGAGCTGGTACATACAGTTCATACGTCTGTTAAATGAACAAGACAGTACAAGGGATACTAGAGAACGACAAAAGAGTGGACATCATTAAGGTTTCTCTGTAATATGTCGCCCACGAGTTTTCATATAAACAATGGCTACAGCATTAAAAATAAATTCATTGAGACTATTAATTCCTCTCATGGTGTCTTCTTAGAGTCTAGTTTATAAGTTTTTGGTGTTACATTAACAGGAGCTTTAGGTCATTGTGTTTGAGAACGTTCAATTGGCCTTACTGACAGGCTGGAAACAATACTTTTTGTTGTAATAAGCTCAAGATGGCAAATACTTTATCAAACAGTGGGTTATTTAGTTTTTTTCTTATTTACAAAGCATTTCTAGTTACACAAGTGTATATGCACAGATTTAATCTTGTGGAATGTGGAAGATGTCTTATCTGCTTGATCAAACAAGAGACATTGGAAGGTATGAGTTAACTGCTTTAGTGAGATTTTGACAAAATTGTGTTCATATCAGTCGATTGTTACAACTTTTTTTCTAATACCTATTTGATGTCCATTGTTTTCAGATTGTGTAGAAGGCGCAAGATATCGAAGCTAATAGCTTCAGACTGGTGTAAATAAATTGTACTGTATTTACAATGCATTTTGTATTAATATTTTTCATAAAATGTGACTTAGTATGAAAATGATTTTAACACAAAATATCTGAGCAATTAGCAAGCCTGTCTAAAAAAATTAAAATTCGTAATTTCAAGCATGATTAATATTTTTCATCAATCCTAAAAACCAATAACTCTTATTTTCCTAACTTTCTCTTCTTATACGTAGAAAAGGGGAAATTTTTGTCTTCAGGATTTATAACAATTTTAAACACTTTAAAGGGTAAACAAATTCCAAAGTAATTTTTACTTTAGGAGAAAATTTTTATAATTTCAGCTCTGAATAGAACATCCTGAAGAAGTTCAATCGAAATAAAACCAAGGAACACTGTGTAAAATTTCATCGTGATATCTTGCAAGAAATAGATATGTCCCTTTAGACATGGCTAAATCATGAAAAAATCCATCTCGAGATGAACATATTTAAGCCACAGATCTAGAATCGGCTAAGCATTGGCAACGTATCTGGCATCATTGTTGGCGCAATTTAATTATAAGAACTCTGGCGAATGTGTGAGGCAAAAAAAAAAAAAAAAGTGATCTTTGTGATAATTTTGTGACACAGTGTATCCACACACCTTAATGTATCCACACAGTTGCCAGCTCCTAGTAATTATTTACGTTTACATGAGATTTAAGAGCGATCTATAGCTGACACATTGGTACTGAGAGGTACCAATATTCTTCTTATTGCACCAACTAAGTGTCATTAACTAAAAGTTGCACCATATTCACTTACCGCGTTAATTCCAGTGAGCTGCTGGGATAGTTGCATAACTATGCCGATCAGCAAGGGTAGCTGAAGGCTCTTGCTGCGCATCACCTGGCATACAGTCATCTGCGAAAGTTACAAGAGAGGGAAATTCAGAACACCATAACATTAAGGGTATAACACAGTCAAAACATTAGGTACATTTTAATGGCATGGTAATTGCAACACTTCTTAATAATCCAATACAGAGTTGTTAAGCATACATTAAGAGTACAATGCAATCAAAACATTAGGTACATTTTAATGGCATGATAAATGTAACACTTTTTAATAATCCAATACAGAGTTGTTAAGAGTTTCTACTACTTTTAAACGAATATATCCTTTAATCCCGGTACACGATCACCCCGTGCGTAGATGTCAAGGACAGGCTGCCAAGAGAGTTAGAAACTCTCTTGACGCAGAGCGACTCCCATACACCCTAAGTTGTGGAAACAGCAGGATAAAACACAGAAATTTATAATCTTAAAAAAAAGGAATAAAAAAAATTTCGGAATTTTCATCAAAATCGATGTTTTAAAGGTAGTCGGATTCCTTAAAGCTGATTCCGAACAGCTACTAACGTACATGCCAGGAGTGGTATTCGAACCCACAGACTCTGGTACCAAATACCAAAGCCCTAGTCGTTCGGCCATCGTCCGGAGTCAGTTTTATGAGAAAGTGATGATATTTTTTAACATTTTTCAAGTGCTTTCCACACAATGTGTTTTAACGAAATACACGGATGCACTAATAATAAGACAAAGACTATGATCCAAAGACTATGGTTGTAATGAAGGCCACAAAATGGTAGGAAATTGAAACTCACTTGAGGTTCTTGTTCTTGAGCTCTTTCTTCTGCTCTCATTTCTTCTAAGTCATCATCGACATGAGCTGTACAACGAAGTCTCTCCAAAGCTGGAAAGAGGAGAGGAAAGTTAATACGCATAAGTAGAGAAGGTAGCCCGACAGACATTTGCAAAGGAATTCAAGTAAACAGCCTTTAGGTAGCTGAATTAAAAAATTGATTACAGTGTGTGAAAGAGACGTAATTGCATGCGTGTCTACGCAATATACCAAAATGCTACCATTTAATGACCTAAAAATCCATATAACATTAGCATGGCTGAGGATCATACTTCCAATGCTAGGTTGGTCGGTTGAGAGCGCTATGGTAATTTTTTACTACACGAGGGCTAATTCAACCGGTACCTACAGACACAAAGTGTGTTTTGAGTTCAATAATGAGTTTTACATAAGTTGCCTTTTATCACGATTAAATTTCACTACACAAAATACATAAGTAAGGCAACAACAGACAGCCTCTACACATAAGGCAACGTAAGAACGACTACAAAAGACAACATTAAAGTGATAAATAGCACGTCTTGTCTTATATATATAAAACAGTTCCGTAACTGACTCATTCATTCACTGACTGACTGACTGACTGACATACAACGCACAGACCAAACCGCTGGACCTAAAGGGCTGAAATTTTGCATGGCGATTCTTCTAATAGTGTAGGGGTGCACTAAGAAAGATTTTTCAAAAATTCTTCTTAGATTTTTTTAAATTAAATTTTTAAGCTGTTTTTTAAACTTTTTTTACGTTTGCATTTAAAATAATACATTGAGGGTTATAAAATTTATATCACGAGAAAGATCATAAAAATTCCTTCAAAATGAAATTTTTTTTCGAATTTTTACCTCCATTTCCTGATTTTTGGTGAATTTTTAAAGATTAATTTTTACAATTTAATTTATTAAATGCTGATCACGTGATTTCTTTTTCTGGTACTTTCAATAAATTTATCGTCACGTGCGTAACAACTAAATAGACAAAAAAAAATATTTTTTTTTTTTCTCTTTCTAATGCAGCAGACGATTGGATATTATCCCAAAAAAATGCATATCCCTTACGATTTTTTTATAAATATATATATATAGATAGATATATATTTTACATCAATTGTATACATTGATCATCGCATTTATTATAAATATATATATTTATTTTTTGGAATTAATTGCATACATTGACCGTTGTATTTAATTTGAATGTACTCCGTAGCGAAGCGCAGGTTTTCAGCTAGTATATTGATAAATAAGCATGTAAGAACATAAGTAGTTACTGTTACAATTACAGATTGCGCCACCAAGTGGCGTACTGAGCTTTTCAGTTTTCAACACCTACTGCTGAAAGCGGATTCCGACCGGATACAAATATACATGACAATAATGGGATTAGAACCCAGAGATTCTGGAGCCGAATTCCAGCGCCCTCCAGTGCTAGGATTTTCTTTCAGGTAACTAATGTACTGTGGAATCCAAAATTTTAAGGCGGGTACACATACAGCGAACGATGACGAACGAAAGGTAACGAACCCACTGGGCCAAATTTGAGAGAACAAATTCGGCATTTGGTTTGAAATTCGGTAGCCGTCCAAATTATCAAGCTGAAAGCGCGTGCGGTCATTCATTCATTTCGTGTACAGAATTGATATAATTGAATGACTTCTAAAGAAAGATAATTACTTCATTCTACACTATATTGCGGATAACGAACAACGAAACTAACTTTCCTACTCAAAATTTATTCACAGGTGAAAATTAATAAGATTTAAAACCGAACTGCATGCTCTGTACACTTGCAGGGAACGTCGGCTTAAGGTGGCTACGTTCAGGAAATCCCCAAGGAAAAAATCTGTATGATTCCCTTGTAGATTTCCTCAATTGAACCCCCACGCACACACGTGCAACATACGTGCACACATTTCAATCGGGATTTCGAAGACTCTACAGCCCGCCACCGATCTCATGGCTTTTCCACGCGCGATGGAGAAATCCTCAAGGCATGGACTGCGCAGTCAGAACCTCAAGGACTTCCGCGCAGTCAAAACCAGTGATGTAGCGAGCATAACTGGCGCCCGGGGCACGATACCCTTTTGGCGCCCCCCGAAAAACATATAGTAATCTATATATAACAGTTCCGTAACTGACTGACTCACTGACTGACATACAACGCACAGACCAAACCGCTGGAGCTAAACGGCTGAAATTTTGCATGGCGATTCTTCTTATGGTGTAGGAGTGCACTAAGAAAGATTTAAAAAAATTCTTCTTAGATTTATTAAAATAAAATTTTTAAGCTGTTTTAGTAACTTTTTTTAAGTTTGCATTTAAAATAATAATTTGAGGGTTATAAAATTTATATCACGAGAAAGATCATAAAAATTCCTTTAAAATGAGATCATTTACGAATCTTTACCTCCATTTTCTGATTTTTGGTGAATTTTTAAAGATTAATATTTAGAATTTAATTTATTAAATGCTGATCACGTGATTTCTTTTCTGGTACTTTAAATAAATTTATCGTCACGTCCATAACAACTAAATAGACAAAAAAATATTTCTTTTTCTTACTAATGCGGCAGACGATTGGACATTATCCAAAAAAATATTAAAATACAATAAAAGATTATGTTCCTCAAACAGTACTATATTAACTGTACTATATTCTTTAGTATGTTCTATTACATTTAATTTTAATATTTCCTTCTACATTATTTTGTCTATAAAAATATCCCTTACGATGTTTTAATAAATATATATTTTTGTTTTTTTACATCAATTGTATACATTGATCGTCGTATTTATTATAAATATATTTATTTATTTTTTTGGCATTAATTGCATACATTGACCGTTGTATTTAATTTGAATGTAATCCGTAGCGAAGTGCGGGTTTTCAACTAGTACAATATATAGAATTAGTTTAAAAGATGGACTTTTTGGCGCCCCTCTGAGAGTGGCGCGCGGGGCATGATAGACACCCCTCCCCCTCGCTACGCCACTGGTCAAAACTTTAAGGACTTCCTCTACGTGTATGGGTACCTTAACGAAGAGTAACGAACTTCCTTGTATGTAACACCTAGTACGCGAATCGTGGCAAAAGCAAATAAATGCATTCAATGTATTTCGTTGCTACCTATACATTTAGGGAACAAATTTGTTCGTAACCCTTCGTTTGCCTAGTTCGCTGTGTGTATACACTATTATAGCAACAAAATGCTCAAGAGATAGAGGGTTTTCATAAGAGTTGTGAAATAAAAATTGTCTGACTGAATAACTATTTGAGGCTTCTGTTAGAATTTTTAATCGTAAATAAGGACACAGATTAATGCGAATACAAATTGAATGTTCTAAAAGGGGAATAAGAAATGTTTTCAACCAGAACTGAATTGAAAATGCTATTTGATACCTCCTTACTTTCTGTCACTTGTTTGAAACACACACAGAGGATCACAAAATATTATTACTTAGTTTTAAAAGCTAATTACACAAGACAAAGGATTTTCAGGAGTCATGAAAAAATTGTTATAAATCTGATTCCATAACTACTTGCGTCTTCTGTGCGAATTTTCAATTATAAATAAAGGCACAGGCAATTCCTGGGAAAATTTTTTTTTCACTGGTGCTAAGAAGAAAAATTTGCAATCAAAAAATAATTGGAAAGTTTTCTTGATAGCCAGTATTTCCAGTTAGCATTATTCTACGCACACTGAGGCAATTACTATTATTACCTAATCATTAAGTGTTTTCATAAGATAGTGGGTTCTCATGAGAATTGCAAAATAAAATTAAATAATTCTTGATTTGAATTTTATGCCTATATTTAATAATAAATAAGAATAAGGTAAATACTGAATACACATTAGGAGTCTTTATTTCTTTACTCATGCTTTACGTCACGAGAGAAAAAAACTAGGCAATCAAGGCAGAATTATGTTTAGTAACCTTTTTCAGCGTAACAGACTCTGTATGCACTGGTCTACACTATGTTTACTAAATCGAAAATTGCTGCTAAAATACTACAATTTCCGTAAGAGAATTTAAATAAAAGTATTTTAACCTGAATGAATGACTATTTGAGCCTCAAAGCACATGTTATTATAATTAGTTATTAATGTATTAAAATATTCTAAACTTCATTCTCGCAGAAAACAATCCCGTGGTATAAAAATTAATGACAGTTTTACTATGTGTATTACTACGGACAGAGGATGGTTTAAATTCGACGGATAACTATTCAAGTAAACGGACTCCTTCTTGTTGTTATATAATAAACAAAATAGTCTATGATAGCATAATCCAATGAGATTACTAATAGCATTTGAATATATAAATAAGCTTGACCCTCTTCTTTTATAAATAACTCAATAAATGGATGCATAAAGGCAGCCATCATTAACAATAAAATATAACTATAATTGTACACCGAGTTTTGAATTTATTTTCCAAATCATCTCAAAATTTCGAAATGTGAAGATTGCCTTTCTTATCACAACACAGGACTACTAGGGATTCGATGTCGATGTTTTCAAAACATCGATGTTCTAAACATCGATTTATTGAAGCCGATGTTTTTTTAACATCGATGTTTTGTGCTCGATGTTTTACGTTGTCTCGATGTTTTTTTTTAATGAAAAAGTACCATAATAAAAAAATTTACCACGAAGCATAATTTTCACACTCAGTAAATGTAAGTCTGAATTCTGCAATTGACGAATACAAAAGGGGGAACGATTCCTTAGCAAACAGACAAATGGCAATCAACAACGAATGAACCAATCTTGGAATGTTTCTGACACTCCAGAACCTTCTATGGGGTTTTATTTTATAAATATTATATACACGAGAGTAGCCATTTAAGTTTTTGTTTAGTTCTGGTTTTATATAAGTTAACGTTAATATTATTAGTAAGATGCCTCTCAAAAGTACCGTTTGGAAATATTTTTTTCAAAACCTCTGACAAATTGGCAAAATGCAATATTTGCCTTAAGTCCCTCAAAACTTCTGGGAATACCACGAATTTATCTGGACATTTGAAGGCAAAACATGCGATATTTAAAACGAGAATTTTGAGTAATCAGTGTAGCTCAAGATAAAAGCAGCCAAGTTTTTGTCATTTGCGTCAGCCCAATCAGGGCTGTCGACAGGCCGGGTTTGTAACCAGTTGCGCCGTGTGCGTGGCTCCATTCAATTATATAGGTTACGACTCATTACGGACTGGTTTGTGATTCGAGTCAGTTATCAGTTTCTTTTGAGTTGCTCCGTGTGCAGACGGCCTAAAATTAAATACCCCTCCCACACGACTAACCGAAGTAACGTTAATGTTAGAGGTTACTAAACTAGTTTTAAAAATTGGATGTTCTAAAACATCGATGGTTTTTGGGCGATGTTTTATTAGCATCGATGTTTTAATATTGAATATCGATGTTTCAAAACATCGATGTTTTGTTATCGATGTCGCATCCCTAAGGACTACCCTTGTAGTTATTGCCCACCTACACGAATAAAGATCAGCCACTTCATATTTATCATTACTACCTATTCATTTATTTACACACTATAATAACACTACCTTACTACCTGTATATAAAATGGCAGAGTTTTCACTTATTTATAAGAACCACTGTGTTTTATATGAAATATCTTTCTCCAGTACAAACAGAACTTGTTCGTTCCTTTAAATATTCGCTCACCTTCCCTGGCGGAGTATTCCTCCTGTTTTGTGATGAGCAAAAAACGTGGGCTTTCGGGGCACATGGGCAGGAATATCAGCTGCAGGGCGGCGGGAATCACAGCAACGCCTGACAGGAAAGAGAAAACAAATTAAAACACAAATGACACAATTTTTATCATTCAAAGGACAAGAAACTGAAACGTGCGGCAGAATGGACACCCGTAATTCACAGGGTGATAAAATACGAACAAAACAATTGACAGAAAAAGTTTTATATTTTCGATAAGTACTTACAATATAGTTTTTTTCCCACTAGGTTTTAAACATTACTCGGGTGGCGTCCGTTACGGCATGTCCTATGTTTTAGTAACTTTTTTTAAGTTCGCATTTAAAATATTAACCTGGGGGTAATAAAATTTATATCGCGAGAAAGATTCTTAAAATTCCTTTAAAATGAAATCTTTTTCGAATATTTCCCTCCATTTTCTGATTCTTGGTGAATTTTTAAAGATTAATTTTTTAAATTTAATTTATTAAATGCTGATCACGTGGTTTCCTTTCTTTTTGTGTTGCTTTAAACTAATTGTGCGTCACGTGCATAACAGAGAAATATGCCGCATTAATTATTCTCTTGCCGCATTAGAAAGAGAAAAGAAATTTTTTTTTTCTCTTGCTAATGCGGCAGACGATTGGACATTATCCAAAAAAATATTAAATTACAGTAAAAGAAATGTTCCGCAAACTGTACTATATTAAGTGTACTATATTCTTTAGTATGTTCTATTAGATTTAATTTGAATATTTTCTTCTACATTATTTTGTATATAAAAGTATCCGTTACGATCTTTGTATAAATATTTTGTTTTTGTTTTTTTACATGAATTGCATACATTGATCGCTGTATTTATTATATATATATGTCAAGGAATTAGTGGAAAAGGAATCATTAATTTAAAATTAAAGGGGGCTTGGGAATAAAATTATATTCGTGGCGTAATTCGCCTCTAATCTTCTATACTAATAAAGAGACAAGTGGATGTCGAGAGATCACGTGACCGCAACTCATCCGGGCGGGCACCGATCCTTGAAAAAAAAAATGGCCGACAAATATACAGGAAACGGTGTAATTTTGTTTCTCATGAAAGTACATAAATGTTACATATTTGGAAAGAGCTTCGAAAACTGATAATTTTTTCTGCGTACACTTATTCTGTTAATTCAATAGTTTTAGAGATATTTTCTTTCTAAAATCACTCACTGCTGAGAAACCAAATCATCAGGTGCAGTGGTGCTGCCATCTGTCGGCAAAGACGGGAATGACAATTGAAAGGAATTTATTCACTTGAATTTAATACATTTTTAGGGTTTTTTTCCCTTTTGTGGGGCCCGAAGTACATAAATATGTTACACGGATGGCTTGAGCGTAGCTAGGCGAAGCCCGGCTAGTTTTTCATATTTCAAGACGCGTGCATTTGGAAAGGGAAATTCCCCTTTTCATTATATAATCTTGGCGCGTCTGTGGTTAAGCGTTCGAAGAAGAAGTATTATATAATTCGCCTTGGACAGATGTCTAGATTGGGCTCTGCACATGTGCAGAGAGAGTTGGCGTACGGAGTTGGGGGACTTCAATGCTGTCAGATGTGTGTTTCGCCGCGTCTCTAAATGGAAAGTGGCGAGCGCGTCAATTATATATATATATATATATATATATATATATATATATATATATATATATATATATATATATATATATATATATATATATATATATATATATATATATATATATATAACGGGCGATGCCCTTCCGAAGCCGATGTCTAAAATTTCCCATCACTCTATTGGTCATCTCATCTCTGAGAGAATGGTGGAAACTTCCTCACTAACAGCGTACTACTTGCACATTTTCAGGTGTTCTGCGGTTCCGATTACGAAGCCTTGGTTTCCTTGGCAATGCAGACGGACTTGCTGTTCCGTTTGAAACCCATCGCAGGACTCTTTTTCGACTAGGAACGGCATCATTTTCATAGAGTCCGAAGCCCGTCCTATAAGCCCACCCTATATCGCTGTCACATGATGTTTGTTTTCAAGAAACGTCTCGATAATGAAACCGCAATGTTCACCGGACCCACTCGTGGTGTTTGCCGACAACTCGAATATCCACCCGAACAGTTGTCACCTCTCGCACCTACTACCCACATCAGTCCCTTACCTACAGAAATGGGGAGTCCATTTTGCCGCAGACTACATTCGTAAAATATGCAGTTTCGTCGAGAGAAAGATACTCACCAAATAAATAAGGCCACCTCTCCTCTGTGCCTAGAATGTCTTGAATGCCGAGCACCATGGACAGAAGGAGGCCGATCGTTATACCAAGCTGGTTCAGCGTGCCTAGAAGGAAAGAGGATTCCACTTTTAATGATATTCGTGGGTACGTATTTCATTTCAAGTTAAAAAATACAACAGGCAATTAGTTAAGGATGTAATAAGAACAATATTTGTTGTTATATATATATATATATATATATATATATATATATACCTTGGAACAAAAAGGGCCAAATTCCATTTTATTGAAATGTCAGTTCATCAATGTCATTTTAAGGATTTTTACAAATCTTAGGACATTTGCGCGCGCGCGCACACACATATATATATATATATATATATATATATATATATTCTAAAAAAAAGTAACTGGCGCCGCCGCCACCGCTGCCAAAAGCTTGTCACGCTATCTTCTCTGAAACCGCTGGAGGTATGTGGTCGAGACTGATACCGATGCAGAAAAATATGGGGAACAAAGTAAGACATGTCCCATCCTCGTCTGACTAAGTTTTTTTTATTTTATGTTTTGTGGGAAAATATTGACTTTTTCATCTTCAGATTACGATAACTCGCCAAAAAATGATCGTAGAATTTTGATCTTTGTACAATCTAAGACTACAGACATCTCTCTTTCAAACTGGACCTCATTTGTTTAAAAATATTTTAAAACAGACTAATATTTTCATCAAAAAATGAAACACAGTTTTTCAAGAAATATCGTCCCCTATGTGGATGTAATATCGATGCTCCTCGAGTTTTTATCTTACAAAGAAATATTTGCATCATGTGGAAGGTGAAAGCTTTCTTATTCATATAAACCTCATTTCAAGTCTATATCTTATATTTTCGATTTTTAATTTAATTTTAAAGCTGATAATTCAACAGTGTTGAAACGTCGTTCGCATTAAGGGTGACAACAGTAAATGGATGGAAGTGGTTACATTGCCCGAGAATCACCCCTATGTATCTCGCTATTAGCCATAACAGAGGAGCGAGCGTAGCGAGCCTAGGGGCGAAGCCCCTAGTATATATAAACATACACTCCCACACTTATATTATACTATATTTAATTTTTTGACTTATTTCATCGTTTGTTATTTACAACAATAAACCATCATGGAAAGGAAAATTTCCAGTAACTATTCAACCAATGTGACATTTTCCCTACCATTTTACTTCATTTAAAAAAAATATTTTTCCTGAATATATTAGTTTAGTCTGAAGTTAGAAAAGAATTGTACAATATCCTCAATAGACAAATGAGAGAAGAGTAAATTTATAACAAGCTTTTCAAGTATTTTCCCTAGTTTCTGTCACCTCTTTATCGTTAAACAAAATAATTTGAGTTCTTGAAAATGGTGACATTATATAAAGAGAGAAAATAAAAAGTGATATAAACAAACAGGCAAACTTTGTAATAATTAAGATAACTCCTTCTCCTAGAAAGTTAAAATTGAGATGTATATCGTCAATTTTTACCGTTCCTTAAACAATAGAGAATTTTAATTTCTAAAAATCAGCGCAAAGGTTTTTAAATAATTTAACTGGAATTAATAAAGCTGTCTAGTATTTTATTTTAGTTGAAGAAATCTCGAGTTTTAGTTTGAAGTAAAAAAAAAGTAGATTTAGTTTAGGTAAGAATCAAAACTATTCGAAAATTCGTTAACTTATAGAAAATCTTAAATATTTTAATTTAATAAAAATTTTAAATTGATTTGGATAAAAATTAATAATTGAAAATTTTAAAGAAAATTCTCAAAACCATTTGAGATTTTCATTAATTTGATAAATAAAAATCGCAAATTATTTTAATCTAACTAATTGAAAATATCATATTTAAAATTATAAAAATAAGTGGATTATAATTACAAGATAAAAAGAACTTTTTATATACCATGTTTTTAAATTTTCTGTTGAATCATTAACTTGACAATTCTTGTATTAATAAATAATTTAAAAAATTTTTTTTGATGAATTATCCCATCAACTTGAAAGAAAATGAAGTTAATTGGAAGTTCACTTGCGTTTACCTTTTCGTTCCCGTCCCGGTCGATAGATGGTTGCACTAGTCTACAAAACAAAATTAACTGAAAATGAATTCAATGCTGCTTAAAGATGTCTAAAAGTATCAAAAGAATGCATTGTCATCGTGTTATGAGCTTTTCTAAAATTTTCAAATATCTAGCTAGTCGGGAAGTTAGTTAAAAATCGATTGCAAGATTTGTACTAGACAAACACACAAGCAAGAAAGCGAGTTAATAAAAACATGGAAAAAAGTCCGTGGGTTTTATGACGTTGCTGGTATTTCATCAGAGATCGTCTATAATATTTTGCATGAATATTTGGATATGAGAAGGCGTTCGGCAAGGTGGGTGTTACGTTTGATAATAATTGATCAAAAACGAGAACGAGTGAACATCTCGAAGCACCATCTGGAGCTGTTTCTAGTTAAATCTAGATGAATCCTAATCGTTGATGAAACATGGTTACATCACTACCCGCCAGGAACGAAAGAACGGTCGAAACAGAGGGCTGAAGCGGGTTGAACTTGCACCAAAGCAAGCAAAAACAGATTTATCATCTGGAAAGATTATGGCCACTGTCTTTTTGGGACGGGCGTGGTATAATCTTCACTGACTACTTGAAAAGGGCAAAACAATCACCGGAGAGTAATACTCATCTTTACTGGATTGTTTTAATAGAATCCAGATGAATCATAACAGTAATAATAGGAAATCTAGATGAATCCTAATCGTTGATGAAACATGGTTACATCACTACCCACCAGGAACGAAAGAACGGTCGAAACAGAGGGCTGAAGCGGGTTGAACTTGCTGCAAAGCAAGCAAAAACAGATTTATCATCTGGAAAGCTTATGGCCACTGTCTTATTGGGACGGCCGTGGTATAATCTTCACTGACTACTTGAAAAGGGCAAAACAATCACCGGAGAGTAATACTCATCTTTACTGGATTGTTTTAATGGAATTCAGATGAATCATAACAGTAATAATAGGAAATCTAGATGAATCCTAATCGTTGATGAAACATGGTTACATCACTACTCACCAGAAACGAAAGAACAGTCGAAACGGAGGGTTGAAGCGGGTTGAACTTGCACCAAAGCAAGCAAAAACAGATTTATCAGCTGGAAAGCTTATGGCCACTGTCTTTTTGGGACGGCCGTGGTATAATCTTCACTGACTGCTTGAAAACGGCAAAACAATCACCGGAGGGTAAAACTCATCTTTACCGGATTGTTTAAATAGCAAAAAAAGGGCAACATTTAGTGAAATAAAGGTTCTTTCCGTTACGACAATGCTCCAGTTCATCCATGTGCGATTGCGGCCGTAAAACTGTTTAGGCCTGTTGACATTGCGCCCGGAGCTTTGCGTTAAGTCTTTACGTTGGCTTACACTACGAAATTGTTACCTGTCGTCCGTATTCTCCAGATTAGGCCCCCCCTCTAACTAATACATGCTACCAAATGTAAAAAAATAAATTCGTGCAGAGCAGAAATTGTGATCTAACCCCGAAGTGCCACCAACTTTGTGTTTGTTCCGAGTGAAACAAACACAAAGACGTTTAAAATAAAACGTTCATTTCATTGTTTTTACATAAAAACTGTTTAAAAAAATAATGTATTTATTTTTTTTTCAATATTTAACATAAAATCTCTTTAAAAAATAACGTCGTTTTCATTATTTTTATATAAAAAGTATTTAAAAAATAACGTCGTTTTCATTATTTTTTTCAAAATTTTTACATGAAAATCAAAACGACGTTATTTTTGGAAAAGTTTTCATGTAAAAGTTTTTAAAAAATAATGAAAACGACGTTATTTTTGGAAAAGTTATTTTTTCATTATTTTTACATAAAAAGTATTTTAAAATATAACGTCGTTTTCATCATTTTTGCAGAGGTTTGATTCGGTTTAGTTGAGAGCACTGCTGACATTTCTTGGATACACGAGAGCTCATTACCTGCTGCTTAAAGCCGATTCCGAACGGCTAAAAACATCCATGCCAATACTGGGACTCGAACCAAGACTCTGGTACCAAATGATAGCGCCCTAGCCATTCGGCCATCCCCCGAGAATTTTTGCTGAAACTTTTCAAACAACCCTCGTATATGTTGTTTAATGGAACTAAAATGTAGATAGCTATCAAACATTTTAAATCAATAAAAATCAGTTATACCTTACAGTGAGAAACATATTTTCGTTTAAATTAACAAAATTATCAAATATTTGAAACAGATGAAAATTGATTCCAACGAGTTAACGTTTTACTCACATTCACATTATTTTCCTTATGTACTCGAGGAATAAAGGGGTTTCGATGAAAACCATAAAAAACAGAATCGCCCCAGCTAACAGTTTTAAGGGGACAGTGGACCTTCAAACATAACTTTTTTTTGTTTTGAATGGATTTTCTTGAAATTTGAATATGTGATTAGTACCATAGATATGTAAAAGTGGTTGAAATTTAATGATGAAATATTAATTTATGAATTATCAATTATTAATTATATCAAAAATTGGCCTAATTAAAAATGTTCCATGCGCATTTCTTTTGCGTATAATATGGTTATTTTTATTTACAGGATACTTTATAGAACTAACAATGAATCTTATGGCTTGTTTAAAGCATTCATTAAAAATATAAAGAGAAAAAAATAATAATAGTGAAAACACTCTCTTTTTATTACGCAAAATACCTATAAATCATCTTTTCAAGTACAAAATTTACAAATTCTGAGCTACGAAGCATAATTTTTTTCAATAAGATTCATTTGATGTAAAGTTAAGTATATAAAACTTAAATTTCAAAGCAATACGATAATTAGAAATGCGCCTGTAGCAGTTTGAATATTCGTATGACATGAAAATCTTTATGTTGAGAAAAACACATTTAAAGTTATTGCTATTAGTAACAACATAATATCTAAATTAAATACAAATGCCTATAACTAGGAGAGTAATCACAGAAATTAAAAATTCATTTTGCAACACATTCCTACTCGTTCGTAGTTTCACAATTCAATTAAATAAAGAAAAATTGAATTTTTGGACAAATTTCGTAATTTTGAAAGTCTACTGTCCCCTTAAAAGGGAAAAAAAAATGTGCTGTATGGACTATCATAAACGCATCTTTTCAATGGATAAGCACTGTAAGGAAGTAAAAAAAACACCCCTACCAGTAATCGTCCATAAAAGGAGCAAAACCAAAATCCAGATAAGTACAAAAAGGAAAAAAAAACACCATGGAAAGCTTCAAAGAAAATGCGCCCTAAAAACGCAGGATTTCGGTTTCAAAGGCTCATTCCTGAAATTTTATCCGTAAGAGACTCGCAAAAGTGCAGCAGAAAAAAAAAACCCTTCCAGAGTCAGAAAAAGAAAAAAAATCCAAAAATATTTCCGCTTCCAAAAACGGGCTCCCTGAAGATCAATTTGCTACTATTTATTTTTCTCGGAGACGTCAGTTTCCATGGCAAAAGCAACCGGACCAGAACCTTAGCAATCCTCCCCCCCCCCCGGCCGAAGAAAAATCTCTCCCCCCCTCTTTTCCACCATCCCGAAAAGTTAATTCTCAGATGAGCTGTTAAATCAACAAGTCTCCTTAATGGTTCTAAAAGTCTCAAGTCCGAACCATGCGTTACTCAAAGATCGGGGATTTGCAAGAAAATCGAAGCGCTGCCTACCGTTGGGTTAAGAAAATAAAAAAATAGAAGAGGAACCAAGTTTCTCCGCTCCCCGAAGGCAGAGGATTCCTCCCGAGTATTCCTTTTAAATCCTTGTCAAAATAAATACAACAGTATTTCGGAATTCTTTACGTTTGGGTATTTTTAATTATGTGAGACGTGTTAAGCCGGGGATTATTTAATCACTGTGTCTTAATTCTGGTTCATTTTTTAGCTTGATACAAAGTATACATAGAAACGTAAAAGTCCCTTTAGGGGAATTTTATTGAAGAATGATGTTAGCCTTATTTTGAAATTTAGAGAAGCGAATACCGTTTTTTTGTCGGTGTATGAATATTAAATAGCAAACATGTTCATATGGCATGCGAATAGAATAATCGTACTTCTCTTTTAAAAACTGAATAATTATATATATACATACATACACACACACACACACACACATATATATATATATATATATATATATATATATATATATATATATATATATATATATATATATATATATATATATATATATATATATAAAATGATCCGAATGGACATTTCTTGAAGAAACATAATCGAGGCCGAAATTAAATGCGACTCTAAATCACAAGAACAACTGAAGTTTATTCCATGAAAACAGCAACATTTTACTCGCATCGAAGCCAACCCGCGTCTCTCGTAAGAGCGCCAAAATACAATTAGCTCAGAGAGGTTGCTAGAATTGGCGGAGGAAGTTAGTGTGTGGAAAGGCGAGGCGTCTTCGCCAAAGAGTAGAAAATTGATATGCTTAGAAATAAGTACTGAAAGACACAAAAGGAAGATATAGAAACCCGACTTTTAACTGGCTTTAAAAAATACCCGAGTGTAAATACAATTTTAACGTAGGATTACGTTCCTCCATAACGGTCCTCCGGAAAGACAAATTTTAGACGCTAAAAGCGTCCGTCATCGCGAGTTATAATTTTGGCAGCACTCCAAACCCAGTATCCCTTGGGCAAGCAGTAAACAGTTAAACAGAAAAGTACCAAAATGTATCAAAATTTTGACACACACACATATATATATATATATATATATATATATATATATATATATATATATATATATATATATATATATATATATATATACAGTCGAACCTCCGTATATCGAACTTCCCTATATCGAAATTTTCTGTATATCGAACTCTTGGCAAATCTCCATGTTCATTACATAGAAAAACTGTTTCTATATATCGAAAAAAATCTCTATATATCGAATTTTTTTTTCACAACATACTGGGAGATTTTATTCCAGTTTAGAATAAAATCTCCCAATTTTTGGCATTAGAAACAAAACTTCGTGGACTTCAACTCGTGTAAAATGTCCCTGATGAAGTTTTTAATGGACTGAATAAATGTGAGCATTTCTTTGATGAACTTTCCGCAAAACTAGCTGTTCAGCAAGATATTCGTAGAATGTAACTGTGATCACTGTAACCACTGTCTGGATTATTGTTTTTTTTTAAAGGTATATAGTACTAAATAAATCTTTCATATTAATTCATTTTTTAGTTATTAACTTTCATTTAATGTGATTCGCATATAAATTAGAAATGGAGTTTCGTATACGAAAACTAGCTTTAATTTTAATGTTTTAGGAGAATTTTGATAAAACTAAGATCAATTCTATCGAAATTTCTATATATCGAATTTTTTTCCGGTATTTTGCTACTTCGATATATGGAGGTTCGACTGTATATATATATATATATATACATATACATACACACACATACAGGGTGTCCAGCGAAGAAGACCCTGCTTTCAAAATTCAAATTCTCGAAAACAAAGATTTGTAGAAGAATGCAACAAACGGGATTTTTATCTTGAAAGCTGTAAGAATTTTATACACCAATTTTCGAAATAGTTACAAAAGCTGTTAACAGATGGCGCTCTACAACTCGTATCACCATGCATAAATAAACTCGTACTCTTTGCAAGCAGTCTTTGCAATAACTAGATCGCAAACTTTTCAACATATCCACCATTCGCTGTACGGAGGTGGCGCAAACGAACAATAAAATTTGCCATCACACCCTGTAGTGTCTCAACAGAAATCGATTCAGCTGCCCAACAGATCGCCGACTTAAGCTCGTCCTTCGTGGTGGTATGGGTCCTGAAGACAGTATCTTTTAATGTGCTCCACAAAAAATAGTCACAAGGACTCAGGTCCGGCGAATATGGAGACCAATCCATGCCTGCACCAGTAAATTGCAGTAAATTTGGCCGACAGTGCCATCTGTTAGCAGCTTATGTAACTATTTCGAAAATTAGTATATATAAAACAGTTCCGTAACTGACTCATTCATTCACTGACTGACATACAACGCACAGACCAAACCGCTGGACCTAAAGGTCTGCAATTTTGCATGGCGATTCTTCTTATTGTGTAGGGGTGCACTAAGAAAGATTTTTGAAAAATTCTTATTAGATTTTTTTAAAATTAAATTTTTAAACTGATTTTGTAACTTTTTTTAAGTTTGCATTTAAAATAATAATTTGAGGGCTATAAAATTTATATCACGAGAAAGATCATAAAAATTCCTTTAAAATGAAATTTTTGTTGAATCTTTACCTCGATTTTATGATTTTTGCTGAATTTTTAAAGATTAATTTTCAGAATTTAATTTATTAAATGCTGATCACGTGATTTCTTTTTCTCGCACTTTAGATAAATTTATCGTCACGTGCGTAACAACTAAATAGACAAAAAAAAAAATGTTTCTTTCTAATGCAGCAGACGATTGGATATTATCAAAAAAATATCCCTTACGATTTATATATATATATTGCATCAATTGTATACACTGATCGTCGCATTTATTATAAATATATATATTTATTTTTTGTTTGGTATTAATTGTATACATTGACCGTTGTATTTAATTTGAATATACTCCGTAGCGAAGCGCGAGTTTTCAGCTAGTTAGTATATAAAATTCTTACAGCTTTCACGATAAATATACCGTTTGTTGCATTCTTCTACAGATCTTTATTTTCGAGATTTTTAATTTTGAAATCAGGGACTTCTTCGCTGGACACCCTGTACATACATATGTACATATACATATATACATACAAAAGAGGTAAGCAACGATAAGTAAAGCTACGTTAATAACCCGTGGAAGTTTTGTTAGAAGAGACTACCTGAATTTTTTTTTAATAATTTTTGGTTACCGAAGTTTCTAGGGAAATTATTCCTGCGTAGGTTTTTCTAAAATATATCCAATGCTTCCAAGAAATCATTACTGTTATTGCAAATATTTTTTATTCTGTAAAGTTCAGAGTGAAAGATAATAAATTTTATAGTTTAAATTACTGTGGAAATAAGTAAACGTAATAACCTCAAAGTTAAAATCTAACCTTTTATCATATATCCGAATTTTAATTTCGTTTTGTTGAATTTCAATTTTAATATCCAAATAAGCAGCATAATGATTATTTTCATTTGTTTTATTTTATGTTAATTCTTTTGGGTAGATTTAATTTAGAAATTCCAGATCGTTACTGTTAAAAATTATGAGTTCTTAAAAATTATGAGTTCATCGAAATATATAAGCCCGGAAACACTATTTAAGATAAGAAACTTAGTTTCGTAGGTATGTAAGAAGATGCTAGCAAAGGCGCTAGAAAAAATTGTTACCCATTGGTATACCATCTATTTATTTAAAAAACCCATACCGTTAAAAAGGTAGTTTTCAAAAATATTAAATCTTACAGCAAACGCATCGTAGATCTTTTAAATTATGGCATACTATTTTCTTTTCGGATATTAAAATTCATCCATTGGTACAAAAAAATGCAATGAAAAACAAAAATAGACGAACTAAAGATTGTTTGTAATATTTCCCGCGGGAATATTTTACTTTATAAGCCAAAATTTGTCAGTTTTAACGGTAAAAAATGAAATGCAAAAATGCATTGCAAACTAAAAGTATCCTTAAAATTCAGTAACAATTTAAGAAACTACTGAAATATTTAATGGTTTTTGCTGACATAAGTGGCACGGTGGGAGCTCAAAGCTGAGTTAAAAGTTCACAACTCATTCCGAGTTAATTTAAGGCAGACTTGCAGGAGGGGGCTCCAATTAGGACAAAAATCCACCTCTAACAGGCAACGAAAGGTGGGTCAGAATTAGATTCATTAGGAGAAAGCGGAGCCATGCAGTAATGAAGGGAACGCAAGTTGGGTTACACCGAAAGGAATAACTTTTTCTTCTTCTTTTAAACGTAGCTTGAGATAACTTCGTTGTCATTATTCAGTCAGACGAGTTAGCAGATAGTAAATTGTTTTGAAAGAGGCGTCACTTTAAGGATGTAGTTTGTAATTATTTGGAAAGTTATGACTCAAGCATTTAAGGATGCTATGTACTAAGAAAAAAAAATCGCACGTCCCTTTTCCTCTTCTTGCAGACTCTTGTAGTGGGAGGAGTCCAGTTGACAGTTCGAGAATTCCACCCCCCCTTAGGATTGACATTGTGAGGGATTGTAATGGCTTTCTCTCTATAGGGGGGGGGGGTTAAGCGCTGCCCCCAAATTTTTTATTTAAAATATATTTTTGTCAACTATTTACAGGTATATAAATGCTGATAATCAAATAAAATCGGTATTGTCAGATAGCCTGAATTTTTCTGCAAAGCGGTACAGGATTCATTTTATAAATTTCGCCCACCGAAAGAATTTATGAGCGTTTAAAACACACTATACCAGATTTTCCCCCGAATAATTTAAATTTTAAAATATTAATTGCATTTTTTTAAAAAACGAAAAATGTACACAAATGTAAAATTTCTTTCTGTATGACGAAGTACAATTTTAAAAAAAATCTTTGAATCCAAGTCGGCAATCCGTGGACAAATTTTCTCCATAGGTTAACATTGAGGTGAGCGAATCCAATGGGGTTAGTACATAGCAGCCTTAAACAGAGTAAATTTAAGTTCTTTTTCTCGTACGCGTGGACGAAAAAAAATCATACAAATTACATTAAATGGAAATTGAAGAAATCTATATATGTATAAAAATGTATGTATGTATGTTCCAGCATCACTCTGGAACACCTGGAGCAATTTCAGCCAAACATGGTACACATATGACTTACAATCTGGGAAATATTACTGTGGGGATAAGACGCCCCTAGCACCCCAGGGGGTGGGGGGAAGGGGGATGTAAAAATAATCGAAACTGACTGGTATTAGTGTCAAATCCATAGTTTTCGGGTTCGCTGAGATGAAGTGTGACACTCCCGATGCCGTTTAAGTGCAAGTTCAGCCCCCATCGGCAGGGGGGGGGATTGTTGTGTATCACTTTATAAATTAAATATACAGAGTATCAGATAAGTTCATAATATTTTCTCCATCTATTGTTTGAGTTTGATGAGTGTTATTAGATTAATTTTCGCGCGGATTAATTGTGATGGCATTCATGAAAGTTAAGCAATTAATTAGGTAATAATTATAAATCATGTTTTATGTACGTTATATGTAGCATACAGTTATTTAATTTGTTTTGGTGTTTGATTGACTGCCAATTTTCAATTTATTTTAATTCCTTTTTATTTTTGATTGACTGACTCAAGGTAAAGTTTTTCTAAAGATTTAAGTTTTGTTTAATCTTTTTATTTATTTACTCCATTAAAATATTTAAGTTTTATACGCTTCAAATTTTCTTTTATATATATATATAAATTTTTAATTATTGCGAAATGAATTAAAACCCAGAAGTGCTTCACAAAAATTCAGACGACACAGAAAGTAAATGGCGCTAAGAGATTCTCAGTTTCATTCAGGAGAAGGGATAATTTTTGCTCACTGTTAACGAAAAAAAGGCCCGTTTAACGCCAAGAATGTACTGATAAGGGATCCCGTCGGTTAGACTAAGTCCCCGTAGTTAGGCTAGCGTCAAGAACCCTTTAGATGGTTTCGCCCAATCAGAGATGATATGGTGAGAATTGAAGGGTGACCCGTAAGAGGCTGGAAGAAAATTATATAAAGGGTTGACACGAAAATCAAGAGGCTCTCTCTGGCACCCTCTCTGAATGCTGCTGATCCTATCTGCAAATGTTAAGAACACTATCATGATGAAGATGTTGAAGAATAAGATCGAGAACTCAACGGGTTTTCCTCCCGATATCCGAAGATAGCTTTGTCCTGGATAATGCCTCGAGGCCCTATAACCCCCCCCCCCCTTTTTAAAAACACGATATATAACTACAATTTTTAAACACAACAGGGTTATGAGAAAGGGGGAAAATAAAATGTTCAAAATGACAGAGAGCAGTGTTGAATCCATAGTTTTTGGGATCGCTGAATTGGTGACAGTCCCGATGACATTTAAGCCCAAGTTTAGTGCACCCCTAAGGGTAGGGGTGGGAAGGGGGCGACACGTAAAAAATAAGAGATTAGTGTCGAATACATAGTATTCGGGGTCGCTGAAATGGATAGTGACACTCCCGATGCCGTTTAAGGGGGCACACTACCCTTGACTACACTGAAATGACCGTAAACATGAACAATTTCGAGCTACTGAAAACCAATAATATTAATATATATAGAATTTTCTTGTTTTATATCAAAATTACAATTCTTCGGTTATATTTTATGCAAAAATAGAATTTGTAAATCCATAAATAATTTTTAGAATTTATTTTTAAATGTACACATTACTAAAAATGGAGAAAAGTCATTGGATGTTTCGCGCATCATAAAATTAAGAAATATGCATACAGAAACTATTTTTTGGTCAAGTTAAATTTATAATATACTCAAGTTTAATTTAAAACCAAAAAATATACAAAAATATAGTTTAAATTGAAAAATTTAAATAAAGTTAAAAAAAATTGAAATTTAGCAATTCTTTAAAACATTTTCAAGTGTAAAATTTTTTTTACCAATTTATTTTAATTTTTTTGGTTTTAGTATGTAAAGAAGCTTAAAATACAAATCTGATAAAAATTTTGTGTGCCTAGCACACATAGTTTGGGAGTAACAGTGCACGTAATCCAAAAATTTACATAATTGGAGAAAAACTAAGTTAAAGTTGGAGAAGTTAAAGTTGGAATATACATGGCCATGGCAACAGAGTGAGCTTTGCATAAACTCTCATAACTCGAGAAATAACGCGAATTTTTTATGCGGTTTTTTGTATATTGTTCAGAAATGTCCCAAAAATCAGAATATAGCAAAAACCAAAAATCGATTTTGAAGTTTTTAAGGTAGTGTGCACCCTTAAGTGCAAGTTCAGCCCCCATCGATAGGAGGAGGGGTGAGAAGGGTGAAAAATAAAATGTCCTAAATGACCGAGATAAACCGAGATGTCCCAAGTACCCGGGCAAACAACTTGTAAAATATGTAACTGATAAGAGAGCTATATACGTAGCGAGGAAGAATAAAGCTAGAGTACACCATAAAAAATTATGAAGATTAAAATCAGCTTTTAATAAAGGTTTGTCTGTCAGTAATGCAGCACACACTGCACGGAAAAAACAGCTCATATTTGTTTCAGGGAGATATTTCGATGCAAAAGCAAACAAAACTTTTTGATTGTATTAAAATGTTTCAAACTCTGAATTACATTTCAACCGACTACCTTTCTTCAAATCCTACACGGAGGGGTTATAGCATTAATTCCCCCTTTCGTGACTGAGGCACTATATTCCACAAATTACCCCTATTGTTAAGTCTCCTAAATTTCAAGCAGGTATTACCGACATTTTATCGCTCTCTTCGTGTTAGCTTCTTATGGTGGCCTGAAAGGTTGAATTGATTAAGTGTCATAGATCCGTAAAGAAACGGGAACAATTCAGCATCGGATAGTTGCAATCAACCTGAAGGTTGGATTTGGATGTTTAGATTTCCTAGTGATAAATAGAAGACGATAGAAATGGGCCATAAACTATAGAAGGAGGAATTGGGTGGGCGGTTCAAAATCCCAAATGCAATGGAACTTGCTTTACACATACCAACACGATGCATATAAGCGGTTCATATCAATTTTTTCAAGGTCCTGTCTGTTGCGACTGCTGTGTACAAACCCTATTGGATTCACTCACCTCATTGTTAACCTATGGAGAAAATGGATGGATCCAAGGTCCAATGGTCCAAGGATTGATGACTTGGATAGAAAGATTTTTTTAAATAATTGTACTCCGTAATTAGAGACAGAAATTTTACACCTTGGGGCGTTTTTTAGTTTTTTTAATGCAAATAATATTTCAGAACTTAAATTATTCGGGAAGAAGAATCTGGTATAGTACGTTTTAAACGCTCCTCAATTCCTTTGGTGGATGAAATTTATAAAATGAATCCTGTTGCAAGGTGCAGAAAAGTTGAAGCTATCTGAAAATACTATTTTTATTGGATTATTAGTATTTATGTAGCTGTCAATAGTAGACAAATTTTCTCCTTAGGTTAACATTGCGGTGAGCAAATCCAATAGGGTTAGTTCACAGCAGCCTTAACGCTCTGTCTTGCAAACGTGCTTTACAAGATTCGTCGTTTCTAGCGGTTTAAAACTCGGTGCACACGAGCGATCCGGTGTCGTTGCGGCACCGCAGTTGCGATCAACCAGTACATAGAGTTGAACTAACTGACGTCACACGGACGACGCCTTAATTCATTGACTATGCTGTTGAATTTTCGGCATAGAACGACTCCTTTTCATTCACTAACCCGCTGTTGACATGGGAAACTGGGGTCATTCGCAAATGGCTTTAAACTGAAGGTCGCTGTCTTTTCAGCTCGGGTGCAACAAAAGATGACAGTAGTCCTCCAAACCTATCAACTCCCGCACACCCAAACTCTTCCAACCTATTTCCAGCATCTTAATCACACAGATATTGCCCGCTTTTACTAGATACATTAATGAGTCCCACTGCATGGAACAGACAGTTGTGGAGTGATTGCCAAATTTAATTAGAGGTATAAATCAATCACAATGTCTGGAACAGAACAGTCGTACAGTTATTGCCAGCTTTTCCTAGATGCATTATTAGAGGTTGTAGCATATTGAAACGAAACGTGTTCAACTGGCGTGGTGTCCGAGTGTTCTAAATTAGCAGGCCAGAAGTAAAGAAAAACTTAACCTTTATTTACACAAAACGTAACAAGAGACATGTTGGTTGGAGCAGTTTACAGTATCACCAGACTGGTGCAAAAGATTTTAATAGCGGCAAACTCAGTCTTTACGGGGAGCAGAAATCTGCACAGCCGCTCTGGCCCAGATGTTACAGGGGATCTCTCGAAAAAAACAACACCAGAGTCTTGCATATATACCCAGTTTTAAAACCTTCGCCGGTGGCTACCAGATCTTAGAAAATTGTGGGATTTCAGAGGGAGAAACCGAGGAATTCCGTGCTAGCAGGCATTCTTGGATTCGGTGACATTTTTATGAGAACACTAGATGAAAACCCGCACTTCGCTACGGAGTACATTCAAATTAAATACAACGGTCAATGTATGCAATTAATGCCAAAAAAAATTAAATATATATATTTATAATAAACACGACGATCAATGTATACAATTGATGTAAATTAAATATATATATATATATAAAATCGTAAGGGATATTTATTTTTTTGGGATAATATCCAATCGTCTGCTGCATTAGAAAGAAAAAAAATATTCTTTGTCTATTTAGTTGTTATGCACGTGACGATAAATTTATTTACAGTACCAGAAAAATAAATCACGTGATCGGCATTTAATAAATTAAAATTCTAAAAATTAATCTTTAAAAATTCACCAAAAATCAGAAAATCGAGGTAAAGATTCGAAAAAGATTTCATTTTGAAGGGATTTTTATGATTTTTCTCGTGATATAAATTTTATAACCCTCAAATTATTATTTTAAATGCAAACTTAAAAAAAGTTACAAAAACAGCTTAAAAATTTAATTACAAAAATCTAAGAGGAATTTTTTAAAAAATCTTTCTTAGTGCACCCCTACACCGTAAGAAGAATCGCCATGCAAAATTTCAGCCCTTTAGGTCCAGCGGTTTGGTCAGTGCGTTGTATGTCAGTGAGTCAGTCAGTTACGGAACTGTTTTATATATATAGATATTGCTTCTATAACGTCAGAATACTCTGACTGACGACCCCGGTGGACATCTTTATGAGGGAGAAAGGCGGCGGTCCCCCGATTTTGTCGGTGAGGATGAAACTGGGGCTTAACCCGCAGAAAACCAGGAACGTCGAACTCCTGCCGTGAAAACGTATTTTATAGCCTTTTAATCCCCACAGAATTTTAGTAAGTGGTGGAAAAGCCTGGGAATGTTTTAATCCTGCAGCTGTGGAAGGGCTTCTTCGCAGGACGTGAGAACCGCACGTTACATGCGTGACGTCACAAGGTGCCTGAAACGGGTGGTTGTAGAGTTATTGCCAGCTTTCACTAGAGGTATTAATCAATAGCACTAAAAGAAATATGGTGTTAAGCATAGAAATTCAGTTGCCACTTAAAGTGACACAATACTAAAGATACCACAATTCCAACTATTCACAATTTCTCCAAGCATTTGATTGTTGCGGGCAAAGAATGGTGATGACAGGTCACCCTTGGTTTAGGCTGGTTAATTAATTTTGAGCGTACAGACTTCTCTAGACACTCGACGTCTAAACATACAGAGACATAACGCCAATACCGAACGGTTACAAACATTCATGCTCTAACCGCGAGATTCGAACACGAATAATTCTTAGTTTTAGGCGCTTTTTATGTCAGACGAAGACGATACAATTTTTCGATCACGGATCGGGAATCTGTTTTAAGATCTGATGATTACAGACGTACCATGCTCCATACAGTTTGCAACCCAAATTACTGTAAGACTGGGGGTGCTTGGTTCGAATCCCGATGAACGTCCTTCAATATCTTTGCTTCTAGGCCAATTATAGGCACTTTCAATCCATAGAACGGAAAGTCCTTCCACGAGGTCGGTGGGTGGGGAAAGGAGCGAGCCTTCCAGTTGTCTATGGGGGTGCTCGTTCAAAATGAAGGTGGAACCAAGGGAACGATTTTGATTCACCCGTTATCGTTGCTCCCAGATAAAATGTAGACAATTTCTGCGGTATACAGTGCGAATGTCTCAAGACAAGTGCCTCAAAATTAGCCCCTCCCTCTCCCCCCCAAATAAAAACGAGCTGCTTGTAAAGTATTGGAACCCAAATTGCTTGTATTTTACGAAGGATTTTTTGACAGTATACGCGTAGAAACGCAAAAGGATATAAGGAAAATAAGTAAGCAAAAATTAAAACATAATGAACGATGCATGAATAATATCTCACTCTATCCCAGAATAACTAACACATCTGCACGATCTTTTCAAGTGTGAAATGAGAACTTCATTTTGAGGCAGAGGGAGTAATTAAATGAAATTAGAGTGTAGAGCTTAAATTAATAGAGGCTTCATTAATGAAGATAATAATGAAGGTACTCCAAATTTTAATATTTTGGTTGGAAAACAGTAACAAAATTGTTTGGAATTTCAAACGGATTACTTTCATGATTGTATGATGATTTATCAGCGCATAAATTACTAAACAATAAATCATTAATTCGGCAAATTTAGAGATTAATTAACACGGAAATTTAATTCAAAATCCCGCTGAATATACGTATAGATAAGTAATACATCCAATGGTATTCAAACCTTGTTAAGTTCCGACAATTTCAGCCTATAAAGCTTTTCAGCAACGGTTTGGTTTAGAGCGTTGTGCTCAAGTTTTTGCTACACGAGGGCAAGTTAGACCGGGACCTACAGTTTAAAGCCGATTCGGAAAGGCTACAAACATCCATGCCAACAGTGGGACTCGAAACTCACAGGATTTGAACCGAATGCCAGCGCCATAGCCATTCATTCGGCCATCACCTGTCTTTTCAGCAACTTGACTTTATGGAGTCTAAATCAACTTAGTTGGGACACATGGTAGGAAGTACATTGTTCCGTTTTCCTGGGTTTGTTAGGATTGAATAAGAATCTCTTCAGAAAGTTCACACAAAATAAATTTATTATTTTGTATATTCTTCAGGCGTATACACAAATTCAAACATAAAAGACATAACAACTGTCTTCTATACAGCAGAAAACTCTAAAAACGCAAGTTAGGATACCAGAATTTTCAATACAATACACACCAATTAACGCAGTTACAAGACATTCAATTCTCACAAAGAAACTGAACTGTGTTCCAATGCCAATGTCAGGTATATTTATAGATTCCAAAGCGCTCTATAGGTCAGTCACAGCTAGATATTTCTAGAATCTTCCGGAAAGGTTTAGTTGGCAAGTTGGCGAAATATCGCCAACTTGCCGACTAAACCTTTCTGGCGACTAAAATAAGCTAAAATTTATCGATCAAAATAAGTCACAAAATCCATCGCCAATTTGGCGATAACTCTCATATTTGGCTAGATTCCTATAGACTCCCATGTAAATACATAGCTATAGGAGCTCTTTCACGGAAGCCATTCTAACGAAACAAAATGCAATATTTACAAAATTCGTAACAACATTTTATACCAAAAGTCATTAAAAATCTTCAATATAGTTAAAAAATATTTATCCCTAATTAGTAAAATTGAATGGTTATAATTTTTAAGGATGCTCACCGAAAGAGAATAATAAAAACGAATCAATGGGCTGCCGAATTATCCAGTGAAAAAAAAGCGAGTCCATATAACGGAAGTATGAAAGTTTTTCTTTTTCATTTTTCAATATCTCTGTCGAAACAACCCATTCAAGTAGTTGCCAAAGTTTTATAAACTCTGAAAAAAGCACAAATTGTATCATCTTAATCCCGATAATCAATCACATTTTCTCTGAAACAAAGAAAGGAGGAAGACGAAAAAGACTCATGATGAAGATATTAGTTCAGACAGCGGTTACATAAACCCTTCAAACTGCGAAAAACATTCATCACAAAGACACGACATGTCACGAGATTGGTTAAAAAGTTTTTAACAGAAATTTCGACGCTAAGCGCTACCGATGGCACAAGTAGATTTTCTTATGTACTGGATATCTCACAAAAACAGATTCTCCTCTTCTTAATTTTGAACTTAGCCGACTTTATTTTCAGAAAATTCTGCCTTTCTGGGATCTTTCATTTTAAAACAGCCAAAGGCAGCTAACTCGATAGTGCTTGTAGTAATCAGTAATTACTACAAGGTACTTGACAGTCCGCGTGATTAAGTCGATTCAAAATTTTTACAAGGGAAATATTTTTTAGAAATTACAAATTTTCTTTCCCTCTAACTCTACGGAAAATTAAGTCCTAAAATACTCGAATAACTAGCAACGGAATTATGATGGTAGGATAAAAAAATTTCAGGTAGTCTCTTCTAACGAAACTACCGCGGGTTATTAACGTAGGTTTTCTTATCGTTGCTTACCTCTTATGTATGTATATATGTATATGTGTGTTATGTATATATGTACGTGTATATATATAATATTAAAAAACTAGTAATTTTTTAATTCAACACTCTTAACATTTAAAAACTATTAATTCTTCAATTTAGTATTCAAAATTACATACCCCTTTTTAATCTCTTAAGTTATTTAATTCCCTTTGGACATTCGTGTTAAATTCCATTATTACAGCCTTCGGCAAAATCAATCAAGATGGCTGTCTTTTTTACGTAAAGAGACGCGGCTAGGCGTCACTACAAATTTAAATCAGCTCTGCACATCAACAACAACTTTAAACCAATCAACTATTAAGACACACCCTTTTGTCACGTGATGGATTGAAGTTTATATAAGTCTTGACGTCCAAAATTAGGACTCACTCCTGTACTTCCGACTGCTGCAATCAACCCGGCGGAGTCGCCAAATGAAACAATAAAAATGTTCTCGTAAATTACACGTATTCTTCGTTTTAGTCATGAGGTGATTTTATTTTCAAGCATAACTGCATCTCTTCACCGTAGCATGGGAGATTAGATGTCTTCTGAGCCTGCGATCTGTCTCCCATGTTACACACACACACACACACACACACACACACATATATATATATATATATATATATATATATATATATATATATAATGACAAAATTTTAACGCATTTTGGCACTTTTCTGTTTAACTGTTTACTGCTTGCTCAAGCGATACACAATGGGTTTGGCACGCTGCCAAAATTGTAACTCGCGACGCAGGACATATGAAATTTTGCTTTCCGGAGGACTTTTATGGAGGAACGTAATCCTACATTAAAACATCTTAATATCTACAACTAGACGTGATTGGCAACTTTTTACAAAAGTACCTTTCTCATGGAGGAAAATTCATGAAGGACAATAATTAGTCCTTCGTGAATAATTAAGAAAATGATTAATTAAGAAGATAATTTTAATCCTTCATGAATAATAATTTTTATTAGAGTTTAATTTCTGGAAGGGACATCTAAAATTACAGGAAAATTCTAGAACAAACAACTGTGTGTTGGCATGGGGGCAGAAAAAAATAGTGAAGAAGCTGTCAAAAGATGTGAGATGTAATGATTTCGACAGGAAGGGGAAGAGAATTCAACAAATCAAGATTTGACGGGAAAAATTATTCGAGAAACATTAAAAAAACAATGATCAAATCAAATAAAAAATGAAGCTAAGAAATAAAAGAAATCCAAATTTTAAAAAAAATTTGTTTATAAAACAACACCAAAAATCAAATAGTTAAACGACAAGAAAATGAAGAATTGGCAACAAACGTTTAAAAAAAATTTCAGACGTGCGCAACAAACGTTAAAAAAGACGTCAAGCGGTGATAGATAATTGATATAAAAAGGTGATAAAATACGATGTGTAAATATGGTAAAAATATGATACATTAAAAGTAATCTATAAATGTGATAAAATCAATGATATATAAAGGTAAAAACGATGACATATAAAGTTGATAAAAACGAGGACATATAAAAAGTGATAAAAACGATGTTATAGAACAAAAGTGAAAAAACGATGATATATAAATCTGGTAAAAAGAGTCAGTGATATGATTGGTGATGTATTAAATAGGCAAAAGGGACTAAAAGTTTATCAGTAAAACAATACAAAGTCAATGACAAAAGCAGAGACAACTCTTTGTCATTGACTCCACCCTTCTCAACAAAACCTTCATGCAATCTAAGTTCCCTACTGGTTTTATACAAAGTGTATAAAACCAGTAGATAACAAAAAGGCAACTGAGAAGGGCGAAGGGGGGGGGGGGGTGTTCTCCCAGCAGAATAGACAGATTTGGTGAACTACAACCAAAAAAGCCATTGTAATCATCCGATTGTAAGATCACCCGAAAATTAATTCGGAATCGAGTGATAAAATGGATTAAATATGAAGACAATTAATAAAGAATCATTATTTTAACTTAAAGTAATCCTATAAAAATGTGGTGTATGTTATCTTATTTGGTATAAATTTATCATTTTTATTAAAAAATATATTTTTTTAAAAGCTGGGTTTTTTTAAATTACAATCTCGGTTACTTTTAGATGCAATCTAAGTTCATTACATTTTTCTGTCTGGGAGCCCTGCTTCGAACACTTTTTAGGGAGGACACGTTGCTGTTTGAAAAATTTAACTGTTTGTTCTTCGAAATAATTTCAAAATAGACGTTTAGAAGAAGGTTGTTTTGATATATATTGTATTTCTATATGGTATTTATGATGTTTCCTGTTCTAATTGGCCGGACAATGGCCGAATGGCTAGGGCGCTAGCATTCGGAGTCTGTGGATTCGAATCCCACTCTAGACGTTTGTAGCCGTTTGGAATTGGCTTTAAAGCAATAGGTCCCGGTCTTTTTAGCCCTTGCGTAAGAAAAATTGACCGTAGCGCTCCAAACTAAATTTGTGCCGGATGATGGTCGAATGTAAGATTATCCGGCATTCGGTACCAGAGTCCGTGGGTTTGAGTCCCACTGTTGGCATGGATGTTTGTAGCCGTTCGGAATCGGCTTTAAGCAGTAGATTCCGGTGTAATTAGCCCTCGTTTAGCAAAAAATGACCGTAGTGCTCCAAACCAAACCAAACTAAACCTGTTCCAATTCAGACTCTGTTTTTCTAAGACAGATGGGTTTTCATTTATTTATCTGTATTTTAAAGCATTAAATTGTCGTTTAAGAATACCCTAATACAGCTTAAAAATACAGAATCACAACGGGATGTCACCATATTAAATTTCCTGCGAAAATGGACTCAATATTTACAATAAATATCGCGGTTTCATTACATGAAACATTCCTTTGAAACTTAACCTTCCCTTTCTGAATATTCCCTGCAAAATAAAATCTCAGCGTTCAGAGAATTGTCAAAGCTCGGAACAAAGTTAAAACTTTGAGGATACGGTCCCAGTTAATTGATGGCGAACGAGAGGCTGGAAAGGAAGGGCGTAGCGTTTGAAGGGAGAAAAAAAAAGATTGCCGTGAAACGATGACAAACAGGAAGCGAAAATTTGAGAGAGGTGGATCAGAATTAGATTCATTACGGGAAGGAGATTGTGTACTCAAACGAAACGAGTATTCGCTCAGTTGCGCCAGAAAGAATAACTTTTGTTTTAGAGAGGAGTTGAGATAACTTCGTGAGCGTTACTCAGTGACTTGAATAACCAAATCATACAGGTTAAAAAAAATATTAGACTTTGGGTTAACGTTACTGCTTAGAATGTGTATAAAGAATTGATCGTGTATGAAGCAGAATAGCAAAAGTTAACAACATAAGTAATTGCTACACTACTATAATTTATACTGTAGATTTATGGTAAAGTAAAATTGTGCTTCGTTAGAGATGTAAGCTTTGTAAGTAACGTCGAGCTTTACTGATAACTGAAGTTCTACATTTTACACAGAGACCGCTTTTGTAAGAAGCTGGTTTTGTCCCCAATATATTGGTTATGGTAAAGAAACTTCTTGATAATTATTCTTCATTCCTTGCTGTTGGGAGAATTATTAATAGTGCACTGGAGTAAAATAATACAATATAGCTGCCAAATGTAAAGACAAAAATGAGAAAAGGGGATTTAACAAGTTTTTTTTTTATCTAGACCTGGCTGTTCAGTGACTTAACAAGGTGCTGTTTACTTTATAAGCAATATTTCATTAAAAACATTACTAACCCTAAGCGTTTTTTAGGGGAGGTACCAGGAACACACTTTTAATGTTTCTCTACAAGTGTGTGCTGCATGGGACACAAAAATGTTCATAACAGGGAATAGCGTGTAAAAGAAATCGAAAATGCGATCAATTTATAACAAGTTTGGGGAGTGCTCTACCATCCCCCATATTCCCCGGACAAGCCTCCCATTCTTTGATCTCATCCCTAAGGATGCGACATTGATGTCGATGTTTTCAAAACATCGATGTTTTTATCGATGTCGATACATCGATGTTTTTAACATCGATGTTCTAAACATCGATTTATTGAAGCCGATGTTTTTTTAACATCGATGTTTTGTGCTCGATGTTTTCTTTTAAATGAAAATCTACCATAATAAAAAAAATTAACCACGTAGCATAATTTTCACACTCAGTAAATGTAAAATGAATTCTGAAAAGGACGAATACAAAAGGGGGAACGATACCCTAGCAACGAGATAAATGGCAATCAACAACCAATGAACCAGTCAGAGCGCTTGGAATGTTCTTGACACTCCAGAACCTTCCATGGGGTTTTATTTTATAAATACGTATAAACACGAGAGCGTCCATTTAAGTTTTTGTTTTGTTCTGGTTTTATATAAGTTAACGTTAATATTATATAATAATAAGAACAATTTATTAACAAAATAAAACATTTGTTTGTAAATTGTTCTTCTTATTTTTTTATATTAAATTCTGTTGAACCAAAGTCAAAATTCTTTTAAATGGTTTTGCCTTATACTCTATAGATATGAAACCAATCCTTTTGTCTTGTGATAAGTCATGAACTTCAGAATTTTTTTTTTTACTAAATTATTTAAGCCTCTTGGAAGTAAATTCATCTCCAACTTGTAAATAAATATGAGAATAATTTTTCACATTCAATCAATTTAAATTAGAAAACATCACGGATTTTTCTTTATGGCTTTCGTCCTATCAATTGTTTTATAGAAATAATTTCTTCCTCAATTTTCTGGTAACAATAATAAAATCCATCATGAAAATTCTGTGATATGCGTCGACTCTAGCAACTAATTTTTTTCATTTGCGTTAGCCCAATCAGAGAGTAAAACTAAAGGTGTAAACTAAAGGAGAGTAAAACTCGAGGTGTAGAATTTCTTTCTCTATTATAAAGTATAATTAAATAAAAAAAATCTTTCAATTCAAATCGGGAATCCTTGGACACATTTTCTCCATAGGTTAACATTGGATTTGATCACGTCAATGTTAACCTATGGAGAAAATGTGTCCAAGGATTGCCGACTTGGATTCAAAGATTTAAAAAAAAAAGTTGTACTCCGTCATTGAGAAAGAAATTTTACATTTGTGTACATTTTTCTTTTTTTAAATGCAATTAATATTTCAAAATTTAAATTATTCGGGAAAAATCTGGTATAGTATGTTTTAAACGCTCATAAATTCCTTCGGTGGACGAAATTTATAAAATAAATCCTGTAGCGCTTCGCAGAAAAGTTCAGGCTATCTGACAATACCAATTTTATTGGATTATCAGCATTTATGTACCTGTAAATAGTTGGCAAAAATATATTTTAAATAAAAAATTTGGGGGCAGCGCTTAACCCCCCTATAGAGAGAAAGCCATTACAGACCCTCAAAATGTCAATCCAAAGGGGGCTGGAATTCTCGAACTGTCAACTGGACTCCTCCCACCACAAGAGTATGCAAGAAGAGGAAAAGGGAAATACGATTTTTTTCTTAGTACATAGTATCCTTAAACAAATTATTTCGTAAAAGCGAGCGAGTTCATTAACTTCAGGCTCGTAAAAAAACGCAAATATACTGAAGAGTATGCACAACTCCTGGCACTACTTCTAATTAATTGAAAAGAACATGCGTCATTTCTACGTGTAAAACGGTATTTACTTTAAACTGGCTTTCAGCAATCTTTCACCAGTACCACCCATGAAAGCTTGAACCAGACATAAATCTCTACCGCGCACTTTGAGTTAATTGGTGGAGCACCAAAAGGCTGAGGAGAGAATGAACGAAGCAATTAAGCGAAAAACCTGCAACGAAGAGAAAAAAAAAACGAAAATGCGAGGGAGGTGGATTAGAAAAAGCTTCATTCGAAAACAAGATGGCGGTTGCTAAGGATGCGACATCGATGTCGATTTTTTCAAAACATCGATGTTTTAATAAAAAAATCGATGTTCTAAACATCGATTTATTGAAGCGGATTTTTTTAACATCGATGTTTTGTGCTCGATGTTTTATGTTGTATCGATGTTTTTTTAAATGAAAAAGCTCCATAATAAAAAAAAAATTGGTGGAGATATGCACAGCAAAGTTTCTCAAGCTATTCTTTACATGATTTGTAGAGATTCTCAGCTGATTTCAATTATTGAAGACGAGGGTTTTAAACACTTAGTAAAAAAAATCTGAAGTTATTTCATTTAACAAATTATTTAAGCCTCCGTCAAGTAAATTATTCTCCAACTAGTAAATAATTATTACAATAATTTTTCACATTCAGCCAATTTAAATTAGAAAAACATCACGGATTTTTTTTCATGGCTTTGGTCCTATCAATTGTTTTTATAGAAATAAGTTCTTCCTCAATTTTCTGGTAAAAGTAATGAAATGTATCATTGAAATTCTGTGATATATACCGACTCTAGCAACCAAGTTTTGGTCATTTGTGTCAGCTCAATCAGAGAGTAAAATTAATCCCCCCAATTCTGCACCAATAATATATTACAAGGCGAACGTAGGAGTTATAGGCAGTGGAGAGGACATCTAGATAAGTTCCTTACTTCACTCTAGTAATCCTTTTCAATAAATTTAAACACCCTAGAACGCGAACAATGACTCTAGAGATCTCATCGGACCAGTTTAGCTTGGTGTTGAGAACAATATCCAAGTATGTAGCATTAGGGTGGTCCATGACATAACGTTAAAAAATAAAAGTGCAAGAATCTTTCTTCCACAAGCCTTATTTTGTTCCTCTGTATTCGAAATGTATGTAAATAAAATTTCAGGCCAATCCGATAATATCAAGAGGTCGCTCAACATTTGTATTTTCAAAGAACATAGTATAACATAGCAACAAAGAAGACAGAGAATTCTTTCAAAAGTAGAAATATGTTTTTTGTTGTTCTTTGAGTGGAGCTGACATGAAAACTACCCCAAAAGAAATAAGAAACAGAAAACGAGAAGATAATAAAGTGTTAACGTAAGACCGATATGAAGAAAGAAAAGCAAAATTTCAAATTAGGGTAGAAAAAATCATGTCAGAATTATCAGACTCAGAAAATTCACATTCGATAGAATTTGAAAGTGAAGAAAAGTACCTGCCGCTGTCATCTACATCCCAATCCGATCTCAATACTACAACTAAAGTTCTCGAAGCTGCTGAAAAGAAATATGTAAAGAATATATTTAAGTCTCCTGAAGTTGTAGGTGCACTAGATCGTGTTAATATTTCTGATCGGAAAGCTGTATTCGTCGCTGGAGCTGTTGCACGTGCACTTGGGAACGATATTTCTCCAAAAACCCTTTTTTGAAGCTCAATAAGGAGACATAGAAGAAAAGGGAGGCAACAAGCTGCAGAAACAGAAATTTTCTCTCTAGATGAACCTCCATTATTACACTAGGATGGTAAGATGTTACCAGATATTGATGGATCAGAAACAAAAGTTGATCGAGTTGCCGTTATTGTTTCAGGAAATGGTCAAAAGAAGCTCCTTGGAATTCCGAAGATTGAAAGAGGAACTGGAGAATTACAAGCAAAAGCATACAGTGAGACAGTTCAGAAATGGAATATTATATCTCAAATTAAAGGACTGGAGTACGATACCACAGCCGCTAATACTGGTTTACACAAAGGTACATGCATCAGAATTCAAAAATATTTAGGGACAGATCTTATTTGGGTTGCATGTCGTCACCATATAATGGAGATTGTACTATTCAGTGTGTTTTCTGTTACATTCGGCCCATCTGAAGGTCCAGAAACTGTAATATTTAAGCGTTTTAAGAATGTATGGCCAGAAATAGATAAATCTGCTTATAATCCAGCAATTAAGGAACTATTTGACAATGTAAACTTTACTAAACTGAGAGAATATATGTTAACATTTCTACCAAAAGCACTTAAATCTTCAACTATAAGGGATAACTCTAAAGAGCTTATGCAATTATCATTAATTTTTCTTGGAGGAGATAATAATAATCAGTCGTTTCGCGCTCCTGGACCCACACATCACGCTCAATGGAAGGCTTAAGGTATTTATGCACTAAAAATATTCCTTTTCTGAGAAAAATTTAAGCTGTCATTTGAAGAATCTGGTAAGATTATAGAATTGTGCCTTTTTTGAGCCTAATATATATTGAATATTGGAATGAAGCACAGCATGCTATTAAGGCCCCTTACAATGATATTCAGTTTTTAAATGACCTGAAGAAATATCCATATCCTTCTATAGCAAATATAGCATTATCGTCATTTTCCAGACACCTATGGTATTTATCTGAGCACTTAGTAGCATTAGCTTTTTTTGATAACAGAGTCAGCATTGACACAAAAATGAAAATGATATAAAATCTTGATCGTCCACCAAAACCTACCCGTGATTATCGACTGGAACTAAAAAATGAAGAGCAAAATGTAAAGATCGAAGAACTTGTGACTGAACTTGTGACTCAAAACAATTCTTTGATGGCATGGTTAAAGGAGGTAAAATTAAATCACAAGGTTTCATAGAAAAATCACCATCTTAGTGGGAAAGCGATCCTTGCTTTTGTGACTTTCGAGAAAGGTGCTTAAAAATGAAAGTTGTAAATGACAATGCTGAAAGAGCTATAAGCCTAATACGAAAATATAATGAAACCCTTACAAAAGACGAAGAATGAAAACAATTCCTGGTTCGTCTAGTAGGTACCTGGTTCGTCGGTAAATAAACCTTGTGGAGCAATATATTTCGAAAGTTAATTTTTTTGGACCACCCTAATGTAGCATTATGAGTTCTCTGTAAAGGTTGGTTTTTAAACGTTTTACATACTTGAATTTTTTCTGTTCTTAGGGTAAAAAGTTCAAAAGTGATCTTTTCCGGGTCGAGCTCAAACTTGTTTTTAGAGACCCACCTTGCCAAAACTTCTTTGGCAGTATTCAGGGTTCTCTCCAAAACTGGAATGTCTCCGCCAGTGGAACAAAATAATCCACGTAAACAACAGTTGAATTTCTGGTACCTTGAGTGAAAGAATTTTGTATAAAGAAAAGTTTTGACCAGACTACGCAAACAGCCATAGTCAGATTGATTACACGGAATGCCTCCGAATTTCATAAACACATTAAAATTTTTGATGTTACTGAGAGGCGCCTTCCTACCTTGTTATTTCCCTGGCTTCTTCTCTTATGCTGAAGCAGTACTGGACCTTGTTCAAGAAATATCCTTTACTCACATGGAAGTAAAGACTTCAACCCTTGCCACTATCCAAGATGGATATCCTATTCATGATTGGGTGCCCGTATACAGTAGAGAGGAACTAATTGCAGGCCAACAAGCAATTATTTAACTGACTGTTCTGCTACAGAATCTACTAGAAGAGCTGACGCTGGATTGTTTTCAAGTGTATGCCGACATAGAGAAGCTTGAGGCCGAACAAAATACATTCCTATTCATAGATTCTAAATCAAACATCCAAACAATAACCGTTTATCGGCTACACCCAACTGCCTAAAAGTTTAGCCATCTTTTGAACTCGAGAAGACATCTTGTTCTTCAGTGGATTCCAGGCCATTTGTGTATTTATGGTAATGACCAAGCAGAGCTTTTGGAGAGAGATGCATCTAATTTAGACTATCCTACTTCTGGTGTACCTTTGAGAAATATTAAAAGAATTTCCAGGAAAAATATCTCCGGAAACATGGTTTCTATTCGTAAAGTAGAGGCTGTGGGAATATCCTGGTCATCCCTGATTAACAGAAAGGGATACATCCAGCCTCTCTTCCGGGAGTGACCTTTTTCCATGTGTTTACCACTCATGATTACTTGCAAGCTCATCTTTTCTGCATTGGACACTCTCGATTTCCAAAACGTGCACTTTGTTCTTCAGCTACAATGACGGGATTATCTCTTTGACTGTCCCATTTTTCATTATATTCGTTCTTCGGACAGTATGGGACACTACCTCCCACTGGGGCAATTTGTATTGGATTGCTAGGCGTCATATGTTTTATAGAACTCCGACGGGCGTAAATTTACAAAAAAAAAGTTTTGCTAATTAATAGTTAGCAAGAAAACCATTCAAATACATGGCATTAGTTTGTTGAAATATCTGCTTATCTGGACTTTGTTTATTCCGATTCGTAAACTACTCTTTTCGAGCACGTTTCGGTTGGACTTTGGTTTTTGAATTAGAAATATCTGGCCTGTGAAAAGAAAAGACAAAACCTTTGTGCCCGAGGAAGGCTTAGTTTTCGGCTTTTGAGCTGCTACTAAGTTCTTTGAACTGATGAAGAAGCTCCTTTACAGCTTTGAAACGGCCGTATGCAAAATTGCACTTTACTGCTATTTGTGCTTTATTTACGTTGGATTTCCTGTTTATCTGATCCTGTACTTTGGAAGAGCAAGGATGACGTCCAAGCAACACTCTGGAACAAATTTCATTGGTTTGCAAGCTTCCCAGGCTGAGATAAAACGATACGATAGATTTAAAGCATTTTACCATTATCAGTAACTCGGCGGCCTTCTTAAAGCTTCCATTAATTCTCTCTCGCGGGAAATCATCGAGATGTTGCCTTTGGGACAATGTATGGCAATCAAATTAACAACCTTTGTGCTAAGAATAAACAGTTTACGAAGGATTGGGTCTAGGGGGCTTTCAGACATCTACTTTTAAGAGAATTAGAGTCACGATGCCAAAAGGATGGAGTGGGCAAGTTAGCAACTTTACTTACTTCCCAAAAATAATTGCCTTTACATAGAATCCAATTTGCGAACAGGGTGCCCCAAATTAATAAATTTTATGTGTGCTCTAAAAATATAATAAGTTTTAGGAAGTAGAACAATCTGATCCTGCTGAATTCGGCATTGTAATCTACAAAAATAGCATTTGTTTCTGTAATGTATAGACACAATCTTAGTTTGCTTAAATGTATTCATACTTTCTTTTATATATATTCTATTTTAATTAAATTAATACCAACATTTGTATCGAAAAAAATAATCGAAAGTAAAAATTAATAAAAAGTAATCGAAATCTCTGTATGCTGAATTTAATGACTATATTTTTGACTGAAATTTATTGCAACGCATGCGTTAGAACGAAATGATCTTTATAATCCGACCACAATCTAAAACATATTCTTTAAGGGGACTCACTGCTCTTAAATCTTTAAAACATTCGATTTTTTGAGAAAAAAATATATGTTAAAGCCTTATTATTTCTGAACAAAATAAAGCAAACTGCATGAACATATTCCGCTTAGTTCCGGAGATATTGATATTCTAAATATTTAATTACTGATCAAGTTTATGGTAAGAAAAATTTTAAACTCGTTTTTCTCAAAATGTAATGATGCATTATTCCGCAACTGATATCTCAAAAACTATGAGACATAATTCCATGAAATTTTTATCACACCATAATCATGTTATTTCATTGCATTTGAACTAGAATTATTGCAATCACTGCATATTTTGTTATTTTTTCAGTGGTAAATTAATGCAAAAATTTAAGAAAATTTTAAGTATATTTTGAGCAGTTTTAAAAAAAAATGAAAAAAAATTTCAAAGTTGATTGTTTTAGTTCAATTCTATTTTGAATTATTTATTTTAAAGATAAGACAGGAATTATATATTTAAGAGTAAAATTAAATTCATAGTTCCGCGCGCAAGCCAATATACAATAAAAATACTTAAAAAACAAGGTATATCTAAAGCATTTAAAAAAAATTATTTAAAATTATTTTGAGAGATGAAAATTTAGTTATTAAAATAAATATGTCAATTTATCATATACATAACATTTGGAAAAATTGGGAATAAATTGAAATAGTTACAAAGAATCAAAAAGTATGAAAATATGCCTTATTTCCTCAACTTAAGAGTCGTGAGTCCCCTTAATTACGTCTCACGTAATCATCTACTAAACATCCACAGAAAATATAATTCCTCCTCACAACTTTACCACAAAATGACGCCACTTCCACGCCAGTTCCAGACTAACTGATGGTCGTCAAGCCTGGGTGAGCTCTACAATTAGGCGAAAAATCCGCTGCGAAAGCAGCAGCGAAAATTTGAGAAAGGCTTATCAGAATTAGATTCATTAGCGGGACGGTGAAATTATTCTCTAATGAAGCAAACATGGGCTTTACAAGCTGGGGAAAACTAAATTTGTCTAAAAGTGGGGATAACTTCGTAATAAGTTTTATCAAAGCGTAGGTCTACGGAGATGTAGTGCTGGTCAGCAGGCGTTGCATTGATATAATACAGTTGAGTGTATAAGATACTGGTCGCGCAAAAGTGGTTAGTGTCATAGGGATATGACAATAGTGTCAAGGCCAAGGGCAGGGGAATCGAAAATTACGGGACGAAGTATAATTGCTAAATGTAAGAAAGAAACAGGGCAAAGAAGCAAATGACGAGCAATAAAAGAGAAGGGGAGAAAAGCCAACAATAAATCGAAACTACTAAAGATAAAGATTGGGCTAGTAGGAAGAAATAAAAGTATAAGATAAAAGTTCTGGAGAATGAATTGCAACGAATAGGAGAAAAGAAGAAGAGGAAGACTAAATTTATGATGGTTATAAAACAGAACACCGTGCTTGGTGATGTCGGAGCAGGGGAAAAAGTTAAGGAAGTGGGAGAATTTTATAAATCCCGCCCTCGATGCGCATTGTTGAAAAGGAGATTGAGAAGAGGCAGCCACGGACGAATTGCGATGACATGGTAATAATATGGCCAATGGAAGAGATGGAGCCAGCATTAATAAGAGAAAAATAATATGAAATAAGATAGAGAGGCAAAAAGGAAGGAGGCGAGGGTTCGGATCCATTATAAGGCACGAATGTAAAATTGGGGTAGAAGTCAGTCTTCCACCTGCAAAGAAGTCTCGAAAGACAAGCTGCAAAACTACCATCCATCTTCAGTATGTATCTTTGGGAACAAAAAAAAAATCTACCGTGTTATTTTTTCCTCTGTATTTTTATATGAATACTTGACTGGGGTCTCGTAGCGCGATCCTAGGGACATTAGAAACTACAACGACAAGATACATGTACAGCAATCAACACAGGTAAGCATTTTAGAGTAGACTGTAAGGGAATTAAGTCTTTTAATATATTTGTGCATGTAAACAATTATTTATGTAAAGTAACAAAATCCCAAGAAAGTATCCCAGTTTGAATTCAAGGATTTTCTTTTGATCTTGATAAGAAATTTGCGTGGTGCCGATACTCACTTCGTTTACCTTTATTGTTAAGCTTTTATTCTTATCTCACATCTTATCTTATGACGTCATAGTTTTGCATGACGTATGAATGTTATTTTCTTTTATGTTACTTTCTTTTCTATCAGTGGGAACCCTGACTCTAACTTGTATTTAAGGAATGCAACATGCAGTCGAGAGTGAGTTTGGTCTAGGCTGCCTAGTTGCACTAGCTTTCTTGCAACTCGGTAGTATCCGAGTTCTTGATTAAATTCATTTCATTTATTATGTTGATAAACTTAACTTTTTTTGCTTTTCAGCCTGTGTCCTTATTTTTACACTGAAACTCTGCTAAAGTCTTCGTCCTATTAAGGGAAGGAGCCTATCATTTATCTTGCCACTTCCTAACGTGCATTGAGGTGTTGTCAGTCTTTTAAACATCGCATCAACGCAATGGTATTCAGCTTGTCGGCTGTTCCAAATATGACGTCAGTTTTTTTTTTCTCTTACGTATTTGCCAAATCAAACTAACTTTTTTAGTGGACCATGTTTGGCCGTTTGTGACTGTAAACCGTGTGTCTCATGCACATGTTTAATAGTATATAAGAAGAACATGTTTGTTAATGTGTCTGTCAGTCTCTGGCATCTGTTAATCTCCCTCTCTCGGTTAGAGGTGAGAAGAGAGTACCTTTTCGTGAGCCAAGTAAATTATTTCGTTAGGGGAAGTTGGCTCGCTATTATGTCTAAAGCTACAACAACACATACGCGAATAAGCTGCGAATAAGCTCCCCTCGTCACCTCTTGACACATTTTGGTGTCGATTAGTCCCCCCCCCCAACGTGGGGGAATTATTTCGTCGCTTTGATCATTCGTCTAAAAACCGCTCTCCCGAGCGGTCTGAGGACGAATCATCAAAGGGACGAGGGAGGCCATAAAACCTCCTCTCGGCGAGGGGACCAATAAATCACTGCTTTCCCCTACACTTCACTCTCTGTTTCGCGAATGCATATTCGCAGTATTATATTCAGTTTTGTTATTCATCTGTACATATGATCATCGCATAAACAATTACATGATATTTGTTTATACAAAGTATGTCATTACTCAAAAGTCCCTATTCCACAGCGCACCTTGCACAGCAGATCTTGAAAGAAAACTATTATACTTAAATGATAAAAATCTTATCAGAAACTACCGTTCTTTGCTTTTCTTTTAACTACAATTTCCCCCTAAAAATGCTTCACAAAAATTAAGTTTCTTGTTAAGAACACGAGATTTCTCTGACTAAGTATAAGAATTACATCCGAAAACGTGGATGTAAAATTATTACTAAATGAAACTGAAAAATAGTAGCTAAATTCCTAGTTGCACCCACTGTTACATGTATTGACACCTGAATGACTGGTATGATTTTCATTAAGGTGGTCGGCAACACTTAAATTTCAGACCTCCATTCCAACGTCAAGAGAAGAAAATTTTCTCTTACTTATTTTCTAATAACAGTTTAACATATGCCCATTTTTGAATTTTTCTCTTTTTTTAAGCATTTAAAATTGTTGTTTGCCAATGCGGGGACATTCGCATGTAATTCGCGAGAATCGTCTGTTGCTTTCAGTGGGGGCACCGTATAGGTGAAACAAAATCAACCCCACATACATAAATACATATACACACACACACACATACATACATACATACATACAGACAGACATGCATTTATACATATTCATACATATATATATATATAAAACAGTTCTGTAACTAACTGACTCACTGACATACAACGCACAGTCCAAACCGCTGGACCTACAGGGCTGAAATTTTGCATGGCGATTTTTCTTATAGTGTAGGGCTGCACTAAGAAAGATTTTTGAAAAATTCTTAGATTTTTTTAAATTAAATTTTTAAGCTGTTTTTGTAACTTTTGTTAAGTTTGCATTTAAAATAATAATTTGAGGGTTATAAAATTTATATCACGAGAAAGATCATAAAAATCCTTTAAGATGAAATATTTTTCGAATCTTTACCCCCATTCTCTGATTTTTGGTGAATTTTTAAAGATTAATTTTTAGAATTTAATTTATTAAATGCTGATCACGTGATTTCTTTTTCTGGTACTTTAAATAAATTTATCGTCACGTCATAACAACGAAATAGACAAAAAGATATTTTTCCTTTCTTGTTAATGCGTCAGACGATTCGACATTATCTAAAAAAATATTAAAATACAGAAAAAATGTGTTCCTCAAACTGTACTATATTAACTGTACTATATTCTTTAGTATGTCCTATTAGATTTAATTTGAATATTTTCTTCTACATTATTTTGTCTATAAAATATCCCTTACGATTTTTTTTATAAATGTATTTTTTTTACATCAATTGTATACATTGATCGTCGTATTTATTATATTATATTATATTATATATATATATACATATATATATATATATACATATATATATATATATATATATATACATATATATATATATATATATATATATATATATACATATATATATATATATATATATATATAGGCATTAATTGCATGCATTGACCGTTGTATTTAATTAGAATGTACTTCGTAGCGAAGTGCGGGTTTTCAGCTAGTTCATACATATATATACATACACACACATATATATATATATATATATATATATATATATATATATATATATATATATATATGTACTTATACTACATGCATGCATATAATCATACATACCTACATATACCTAAATATAAATACATACACACATTTAAATAATGCATACATTAATAAAAATACACAAACATACATACATTAAAATACATACATACATATAAATTCAGACTACACACATACACAAAAATTCATAGGCACATGGTAACACAAAAATATATAGGTGAATCGATACCTTCCCTGGTACCACCTTAGTTTTGACAGAAGAGACACAGGGGCGACCTCTGGTGTGCTCGTGCCTTATCCCACCTTGTCTGACCTCATAGGACTTACTGGTCTATATATTTAATGTGGCCCTATCCGACTTAGATAGGAAGGTATTTAATCGTGTTCATCGGGATTCGAACCGAGCACCCCTAGTTCCGATCCCAGCGCGCTACCACTAGGCTACCTCGGGTCCAAGTATTTAAAAATTTTCAGTACTTATTGTATAGTTTTTGAAGAAAATAAATCATTCTAAGAGATTTTTGAGAAAGCGAGCATTCCATTTAAAAGTTTATTGCGAAAGGCAGAGGTCAGAATTCAAAATTATACTACCGATGTTAATCGATCAAAATTGCTAATCGATGATTAAAATAATATTGAGAAGAAAAGTCCCTAGAATAAAAATGGGATTGGGGATTTATTATCTTAGCTGATGTATTAATGCCGCTATAGTTTTTATATTATATAGTTAAAATATAATTGATATCAGCAACTACAATACCGCAAGACAGGTGTTACTTTGTGAGCTCCGGAATTGTTAAGGTCTGTGATTGGTTTAAGGGGACTCACTACCCTTAAATCTTTTAAAACATTTGATTTTTTGAAAAAAATATATGTTAAAGCCTGATTATGTCTTAACAAAATATAGCAAACCGCATGAAAGTATTCCGCTTAGTTCCGAAGATATTGATATTCTAAATATTTAATGACTGATCAAGTTTATGGTAATAAAAATTTTAAACTCATTTTTCTCAAAATGTAATTTTGCATCATTCCGCAACTGATATCTCAAAAACTATGAAACATAATTCCATGAAATTTTCATCACACCATAATCATGTTATTTTATTGCGTCTGAACTAGAATTATTGCCATCACTGCACATTTTGTTATTTTTTCAGGGGTCAATTCATGCAAAAATTTAAGAAAATTTTAAGTATGTTTTGAACAGTTTTAAAAAAATTAAAAAAAATATTTTAATGTTGAATTTTTTATGTTCAATTGTATTTTGAATTATTTATTTTAAATATAAAACAGGAATTACACATTTAAGTGTAAATTAATTTCATAGTTCTGCGCGCAAGCCAGTATACAATAAAAATGTTTAAAAAACGAGGTATATCTAAAGCATTAAAAAAATATTAAAAATTATTTTGAGAGTTGAAAATTTGTTTATTAAAATAAATATATCAATTTATCATATACATAAAATTTGGAAAACTTGGGAGTAAATTGAAATAGTTACAAAGAGTCAAAAAGTATGAAAATATGCCTTATTTCCTCGACTGAAGAGTAGCGAGTCCTCTTAAAATATGTCAATACGAGTAACGCTGACGAATTCTATGTGAACAGGTCCTATGTGAACTGCTGAAAAATACCCCGAAAAAAGTCAATTGCTCACACGACTTATCTCCACTTTAAGTGAAACTCCCCCCGACAGATGGCGCTCCTCCTCGCATTCACGCCTCAATATGCGAATTCTTATTAATTGACGGGAGGTTAATTTAGAAGGGCGGCCGTGCAATTAAATGAAAAATCCACTGTGTGCGATGATGAACAAGCGGGGAAACAGCTGAGAAGGGCGGATGGAATTAGATTCATTAGGGAATCGGAGCCTCATGCCCTAACGAGTTAAGATTCGCTCGGAGAGGGCTGCAAAAGAATACTTTTAACTTTGTTTTCGGAGCAGTTAGTTAAGCGCGTAACGTGAAAAATAGAGTGGTGGAATGGAATTCCATTATGATATTATTAATGTAATTATCCCAAACTTTCACTGGGGGAATAAATTTTATAAAACTATACCCAGCACTTTAACTTGATTGTTGGGAAATTAGGAACAGTAATACGTTTTAAGAATAAATTATTGTTACTGATACAATGAATCTTTGTGATGCAGTATCGAATCTCCAGAAATCTACCATCCTAGCGTTGAGGCAATGTATGGCAAAGCGACTACTGCTTACTGAAATGTCTTGCTTTTGTGATCGGAATTTATTTAAAGGAGATTTAAAGTGGCTTACGTTGAAATGGTTGCTTTTGAGCAAAATTTCGAAATTATTTTATTACTCAAAGGCCAATCTTTTAGGATTCTAAAAGTGCTTTACATTTATGCTTACGATCATTGGATGAGAACTTATGGCCAATTTAATAAACCGAAAGCGATTTAAAAGACCGGAAGGAGCCTCTTTAACTAACAGTAACTTTTAGCGCTTATTTATAATTTTTTTATTGAAGTGTTCGTTACAAGAGTACCAAACGGCTGTCTACCAAGAAATCCCGTACACATTTTAGTGCTTATTTCTAATTTCTTTATTGAAATGTTCTTTACAGGATTGTCCAATGGCTCTCTACCGTGACATCCCGGTAACCTTTTAGTGCTTATTTTTAAATGTCTATTATTGAAATGTTCTTTACAAGATTGCCGAACGATTGTCTATCACGACGTACTGGAAGAGCTCTAGTGCTTATTTATTGAAATGTTCTTTACAGGATTGTCCAATTTCTCTCTACCGCGACATCCAGGAAACCTTTTAGTGCTTATTTCTAATTTCTATTATTGAAATATTCTTTACAAGATTGCCGAATGGTTGTCTATCACGACGTACGGACGAGCTACAGTGCTTAGTTCTAATTTCTTTATTGAAATGTTCTTTACAGGATTGTCCAATGGCTCTCTACCGCGACATCCAGGAAACCTTTTAGTGCTTATTTCTAATTTCTATTATTGAAATATTCTTTATAAGATTGCCGAATGGTTGTCTATCACGACGTACGGACGAGCTCCAGTGCTTGTTTCTAAATTCTTTATGGAAATGTTCTTTACAGGATTGTCCAATGGCTCTCAACCGCGACATCCCGGAAACCTTTAAGTGCTTATTTTTAATTTCTATTATTGAAATGTTCTTTGCAAGATTGTCCAACGGCTGTCTTCCACAACATCCCGGATCCCTTCTATGGCTTATTTCTGTTTACTGGGCATCCCGAAGGAGAGTTTGGGACGGTTAGAAATCTTCCCGATTCTTCTTACTGTTTGATCTCTTAATTGTAAACCATTATTTGAGAAATATATAATTCCAATTAAGTATCATCCCATTCAACCTATTGTAAGCTTAATGTGAACATTTTTTAATATTAACTTACAGTAAATTCTTTATTGTAAAGGATGATTTGTATTATCTAGGGGATTTATGTTCCTGCTGCAGGAGAGAGGAAAATTCAAATAATACTGCGATTTGTAGGACAGGAAATTCTTAATTCAGTCTCTCTGGACGTATGAACATATCGTCGGTCCTAAGGCAAAACCACGAATGCGAAAAAAAAGTCAAATTTCACTTATGGGCATGGTTAAATTTAATATTGTGATAAGTTTCCTAAGACAAAACCCCGAATGTGAAAAATAAACCTCCATAGGTCATTTGTGTAACTAAAAAACCGCAAATGTGATTTCTTTTTAAATTTTACAATACCAAATCACGAATGTGCCGTACATAATTATTATATTTCACTTATTATGTCAAGAAACAACATTATTGACGAGCAAGGATGGTCGTGGGTTTGATTAGGCAAGTATGCAATCTGATTTTTGAAATCCGAAAGAAACTTCAAACCTCATTTCTTCAAAATTAGGAATTTGCACGTTCGTGGTTTTACCTTAGCATCGACGATATGATTCTTGTTGCTTATTGTGACGTGGAACTCGACTTTGTAAATATTTTCATTAATATACTGTTTTGTCTCTAAAACAAATATATTTTCTAATCTCATAGTCTCGATACAGCATTAATTCGGTTCCATGCACATTTAAGTGTATCTGTTTTATTATGTAAGTCCTAAAATGTATCTGTGCTTATAATAGTGTCTATGGTTTTTTTTGTACCGGTTTCCGGAAGAAAGGAATGTTCCTCCCGGAGGCATTTTAGCGTAGCCTGTAACCAGGTCATGTGCACAGAAGGAAAAATGGCTTGCCACCCCACTCGGCTGTAAGGGGACTTAGCTTCCCCTATTCCCCTAGCAACGGCCTAGCAACATCTTTTAGCCAATGATAGCTGAAAGGTGTCGATTGTTCGAGGACTTTGTCTGACCTCTGCTTTTTCCGGTACTGGAAATTTTGTAACGTTTCTTGGCCAGTTGAAGAAAAAGCAGCGACTGAAAAGGACCTCGTGGTTGTCCGATCTTCAGCAATCCGCCATTTTACCTTTTATACCGTTTCCGCTGGTCTACTTTAGTTAGACAAAGATAATATTCTCCAGTCTCCAATGAGGGTGGTGGTAAGTCATAATTAATTTGTGTTATATTTATCAGGCGAGAGCACAGTAATAATTTTATATGTGTAACTAGAATTTTATGTGTTCTAATAATTTTTTTAATGTATGAAAACAATTAGTATGATGATTTCTGTAAAAGTTTGTAATCAGTGATAAAATTAATGTTAAGTCATATTAAGAGAAATTAAATGGTAACATTAAACATTAAGTTTGAGTTTGTTTCTTTTAGTTATTCTCAGTCATGTGTCAGAATGTTTTTCTCAAATTAATAATTTTGTAAAAAAAAAGCCACTATACGAAATTCTAATTTATTACATGTTCTAACTTCACTTAATACTTATCGATACTAAGAATGCATTATGGCTATTTTCTACATTTCCATACTCCATCCATTTCAGTTATCCATCTTCGCTTGATATCGGTAATATCCCCACAGGTAATGTAATACAAAAACAATCACTCTCTCTTTCTCTTCTCTAATTGCTTCTAAATACTTTAAATTAAACTAATGACTTAGTATAAGAACATTTACTTTATCACAGATTTATTTTCCTAACTACATAGTCAACTGAAGAATACTTGGCATACCTTGAAAAGAGAATGTAAGTTTTTCCACTTTCTTTTGAACATTTTTCTAATCAGTGTGAATAAAACTTTATTCTTCCATTTACAGAAAGATTCAGGCATTTGTTTTCATGCAAAACCACTCTATTCTTTCATTCTTTTCTAATGTATATAGCTATTTATCTTTCAACTTATACGCTATTTAAACAAATACAAGTCTTTCTTCTTCCACTTACAAAAAAAAAAAAAAGTTTTCACGCCTTTGAACATTTTATCTGTTTGTTTAAAATTAAATAACTATAAATTAATTACTTAGGTAATATTTTACCTTCTCTAGATCTTTCCGTTACGTTTCATGTTAAGAGAGATCTAAACAAAGTAATGCAGCGCGTTTAAATGTTGAATAGTTTATCCGTTGATTCAATAAAGCTAGCACAAAGAAGTTTTCATATGAGATTAAATTACGTTTTTAGGCTCTTACGGGGAAAAAATCTACACAAATGTAATTAGTAGATTTGGCACAAAGAGCTGTCTTTGAAACAGATTGGCTAAAGAAATTTGGTTGCTCTTCATCGTAAAAGCAGATTTTTTGGTAATTCATTTATTTTTAAACTGCTTCAACTTTTTCTTCCGTACATGACTATACGTGGGGAATTCTGTATTCATCTTTAAATGAGTGGTGCTAATTTGCTTTAACAGAAACTTGGGCATGGAAGAACAAATATGCATAGTTGCCTTTCACCTCAGCTAAAGGACAATCACTTGCTTGATGGGCTAAGTTGTAGATATATGAACCGGATTCAGGACAAAGAGATATCAAAACACATAATTGTGCAACATGGTGGCGACGCCTCGCGGCTTGACTACAAGCATTTCAGCATGCGTTCGGTTTTGTATACACCGCCAACGGATGTCCCTGCATTAATGTAAGTGGAGAATCCGCGCATGCATCGATTCAAAGGCATGGATGTGTGTAAGAACTTTCGGTTTTCCATGATGGCCGGTCTTGGGAAAAGACCCCATCAGATTCATAACATGTGTAGATTGTAAATACCAAATGCTTATGTCTATATATATAAAACAGTTCCGTGACTGACTGACAGATAACGCACAGACCAAACCACTGGACCTAAAGGGCTGAAATTTTGTAAGGCGATTCTTATAGTGTAGGGATGCACAAAGGAAAATTTTTGAAAATTTCTTTTTAAATTGTTTTAACTTAAGCTTTTAAGCTGTTTTTGTAAACTTTTTTTTAAGTTTGCATTTAAAATAATAATCCGAGAGTTATAAAATTTATATCACGAGATAGATCATAAAAATTCCTTTGAAATGAAATCTTTTTCGAATCTTTATCTCTATTTGCTGATTTTTGGAGAATTTTTAAAGATTAATTTTCAGAATTTAATTTATTAAATGCTGATCACGGGGTTTCTTTTGTTTTGTGATTACTTCAAGTTAATTTTCCGTCACGTACATAACAACGAAATAAATTGACAAAAGAAAAATTGAAATACGGTAAAAGATAAAATTTTACCACTAGACTACTTGAGATGGAAGTTTTTTTAAGAGTTTAATTTAAATTAGTCTGTTTTATAGATATTAAACATACAAATTAATTGCATACATTGACCATTGTATTCAATTTGAATTTTTACCTCTACTTTATTTTGTCTATAAAAAAATCCGTTACGATTTTTTTGTAAATATATATTTTTTTTTTTGGCATTAATTGCATACATTGACCGTTGTATTTAATTTGAATGTACTCCGTAGCGAAGCACGGGTATTCAGCTCGTATATAATAAGTTATAAAAGGCAAGTTCTAGTTTAGTTCGTCCACATCATCAGTAGGAAAGGAATTGCTTCTCGAGTACTGCTGTCAAAAATCGAAAGTTTGCTCAGCAATGTTTCAAGATCAGCAATGTTTATAAAACAGACCAAAAATGCAGGAACTTCAACGAATGATAATAAAAATAAAAGCTTTTGACTTCAATGATTAGCTTAGATGCCTTTAACTGCAGTTTCTTCTTTCCGAAAACATTTTTAATTAAACATTCTTAAAAATTGTTACTCTTTGATATTTGGCTAACTTTCTTTCAGCCTTAAATGCCCTGAAAAGGAGTAAAAAAAATAATTAAAAATTACACAAATCTATTTTTTTTCAAGTTGCTGTAACACTTTATTTCGAGGCGTCTAGGAATGGCGTTCCAAGATTTCTCCGCAGATACTGGAACATCAGCCAGTTACAAGCTCCATTTCGCGTTGGCTCTTTAGAGGCATAATTACAGAGATTAATCCGCATTTTCGACGCTTCAAAAGAGAGGTCGAAAGTTCCTCCAGAGCGCGCCGCCTATCATTTCAAATTAAAAGGAACGGCTGAAGTGAGTCATTTCATATTACTCCGCGAAATTGACGCGCAAAAAATATTTCAGATCGTCATCATTTCACAGCCTCATTTTCCTCATTGCCATTTGTGGAAATGGCACTAGGCGCGAAAAAGTGATTTACTGCATCTGCCTCCTCTCTGCTGCTACTTCTTTTTTTCGCAGGAACTTTGATTTTGGATTTCTCAATTTCTATTTGATGCCATCTAATGATACTCCACATGACCGAGTGTTAGTTCTTCAAAGCGACGGAATAAAAATTCGAAAGGTCGTTGAGAATATATATATCTATCTATATATATATTCTGTCGCCTTTTTATCTTAATCTTGATTTCGTGAACTTGCGAAGGAGGGGAGGGTAACACGGGGAGCTGTATATTTATTTCAAAGAGCAGTGCAGTCACTTATCCGACATTAATCATGAAATATTCTCGTGAAAAGTAAAAGTTTGGGATATTTTTTTTGCTAAATAAGGAATATGTCACTGACGAAATGCTGTACCACACCGGTTCGTGGAGATCCCTTTTAACAGCGTGTGATATGATGTAGGAGTTTTGGAAGTTGTAGAATGTGGACTTTTTTCAACTCTTGAGAATAAATTAGGCTTTGAGAAATATTGATAGAGAAGTTTTATTCTCATTATTCATCCATTTGGGTTTCAAACTATGCGACCGACAAATTGTGCTTAAGGAGGGAGATCGCCTTTGCACGCGCAAAAATACACTGATTTTACTAAGAAGCTTAATGTGTTGTCGAACAGTCAAATAATTAATTTGCAATTAATTTAAACCAATTTTTTAGGGGGAATTGTACAAAGCTTTATCTATTAGAAAACAAAAGCAGAAGTGTTGAAGGATTATCAGGAATTATCTTATATAAAAGAAAATGTTTTATTAATAATGAATCTAAGGTCAATGCATTGCACGCAGATTTTTTTAAAAACTATAAGATATATAAATTAAATTATTTGTATATATTCTATCCATAGGCTATACTTTAATCTACACCTAAAATAATTACCATATTTGACATAAAAATATTTTATTCAGGCAAATGTATTGTAATGTACAAAAAATATCATAAGTTTTTAAAAAAAAAATTCTGTAAAAAAATTATTAAATGTACTTTTTTTAAATTTAGGTAGAAATTGTATAAACATACAAGCTATACATGTGTACAAAATTTTAGCAATTTGCGACCATTAGTTTTCAAGAAATAGTGCGCGCAGGTTTTATCTCTTAAACATTTACGCCTCGAATAAAATCACGCTTCCGTTTCGAAGACAGGACAATACTAACAATCCGTATAAACAAGCGATTTCAAATTACTGACCATTATTAAGACTCGGTATGTATCAATACGTTATAGTTATAATTAAATACTTACCCTCAGGCCTGCAGATTACACATTCTACAGCAATTCGAAGGTAATTCTTTCAAGACTATGAAGGCCAACATTTCGCTAGTTTGCCAGCCGTGAGCTGAATTTGCAAAAGAAGGCACGAACATACCTAATCATTAGCAGCGTAGCAGCCACAGGCGGTCTAATTAATTCCCCCTCCCTCCTTTAAGCATACTCTCAGCTCCAGTACACTGAGCTAGTATCATTAAAATTATATGAAGCAATTAGAGTCCTCTCTCTACAAAAGTGCATAGTAGAATCTCGATATATGCTTAGAAGGTATGCTAATGTGGCGTCCTGGTATTCTACTGCTCCCTTATTTTGAATATTAAATTTCCTTACTAAGCAGTTGCATGAATTTTATTCTTTAACTAAAGGTTTGGTTGCTAGATTTAAAATAGTGGCATCATCGTAGCCAATCAGAACGGATGGGAGCTTCAGTATAGCGAATGTGTGTTCTATAAGTTGCACGTGTGAAAGACACGGGCAAAGTAAAAGGCGAGTAAGTTTACCTGTGCAACCTGAAGAGAATTTTTTCCCAATTTAGAGTAACCAGCGTAGATCAAAATTCAAATAACGCGTAACGCAAAAATTTAACCATTAAGGACTCCAGTAAGTTTTAGAGAAAAAATCATTACCTTGTGAAAAAAATGGCATCGGTTTCCAGTTTTAAAACATTGGCTTAGTTTTAGGCTTTTTGAGCTGCCACTAAATTCTTTGCACTGATGAAGAATCTATTTTGCCGCTTCGAAACGGCCGTATGCGAAATTGCCCCTTATTGCTATTTGTGCTTTAATTACGTTGGATTTCCTGCTTATTCCTCGAGCAAAAAGGTTTTGTCTTTTCTTTTCAACCATGGTCAGAGTCCATGGTCCTAAGTCTGCTGTGTACTAACCTTACTGGATTCGCTCACTTCAATGTTAACCTACGGATAAAACTTGTCTACTATTGACAGCTACATAAATGCTGAAAATCCAACAAAAAATGGATTTTTCTGCCCTAGTGTAGTATCTATAAAGGTCTATAGGTTGACCTCATTAACATATATAGACTAATAAAAGTAGGTAAACCGTATTCTGTTTTGTAATTCATTAGTTTGCAATTTATCCATACCGTGTTACCATTTTAAATCCAAACCTCGTAATTTGTATTTCATGTATTCACATTCTCGTTTCTTTAAAAACACGACCCCATCGAGTTCATAAATTGCAAACATTATCAAACTATTCGATCTGTTGAGATATTCCAGCAACCCTTTACGCAGCTTTGAAGCTCAGCGAGACCCTTCATCGTATATTTTCAGAAATCGCAGTTTAAGGCGGTCAAAATTTTCACACTACGCTTTAACCTTTGGTTGCGGGGGAAAAAACCCTCTTTTCTGCCTTGATATACGAGCGAACAAAATGAAATTCGTGAACCGAATTTCGAACAAAGTTTTTTTTTCTCCCCTTTCTTTCTGTCTTTCCTTTTCCCAGTTTCTTTATTCGAAACTGTCGAATAAAGAAACTGGCAAGAATTTTATTCGACTACTATTTTTCAAGAAAAAGGCGGTTGGTTAAAATTAAAGTGCATTAAAGCTGAGAAATTTTTTGGCCACGTTAATTCCACTTGGTTTACTTGATGCAGTAGAGTGATTTTTTAGCGCCAGTGTCTTGATTTAAAAACCGATTTAAAGCAATTTTCTGAACTTGCTTTACATTAAAAATTTATATAAGCAGGTATTTTCGGTTGGATGTAAAGTGCATATCAGTTTTGCTTGAGAAAAAGCCGAGCATGATTACACCAATGAAACAAAACATTATATATATAATAGCCCTTGTCTCTGTATAACACTTCCGGGATGTACTCATCTTTCAATTGAAGCCCTCAGTAAACAAAATGCCGGTTAGGCTTAATTTCAATTTAGATGTGGATCATAATTTTTTCTTACCTAAAAACTAATATCTTCTCCATCAAATCACGTTTGTTCAGGCTATTTTTCTATAAAACATTCAGAACTAAAAAAAATTGGATGTTTTTAGCTGTATATTTAACAGTTTTTAAAAATCTGTTTACTTTTGCGATGAATTCTGAAAGTAAACAAAGTTGAATGCGAATGAATCAAGTAGCTCAAGTATTCATATCGCGTAGTGAGCTGTAAAAAATTGGATGGCAGTCTACTACTCCAATCGCATGAAAAACTAAATAAATAAAAAATAATGAAAGGGTTTGCTTTTACAAGGTGTGGATTAAATGCAACATGGTTAGATAATTCGGGATATTTTTTAACTTTCATATACTTTTTCCATTATGACGTCATTATAAGTATTATGACGTCAAAATGACGGGTTGGATGGCAATCTACTACTCCGATCACATGAAAAACTAAATAAATAAAAAAATAATGAAAGGGTTTGCTTTTACAAGGTGTGGATTAAATGCAATATTGTTAGATAATTCGGGATATTTTTTAACTTTCATATACTTTTTCCATTATGACGTCATTATCAGTATTATGACGTCAAAATGATGGGTTACCTTCTAGTTCAAGAATAATAACGCGAATTACATAGAGTATTTCATTACAGAACATAACAGAAAATCCATGTTACGAAACGACTATGAGCACTTAGGATTGTACAGTAAAACCAAGTTTATCCGGACTAACTGGGACCATAGGCAATTCGGATAATCGAAAATCCGGATAATCTGGGTTATACGGGTAATAAGCAAAACAAAATCCTTAACTAAGTAGACTTACCGTTTATTATGATAAAAATCTATGTTTTGTAACAAAATTACATAGTATTGTTTACAAGACATTACAAAATAAAAACACTTTTCACATCATTTCTTAATAAAGAATTGGTAAGTCTAGTAAAGCTTTCTTAAACTCAACAAAAAGTATTTTATTACCATAATTTATTGTACAATCTATGAAGGAAATCTATGAAGGAAAAGTCTAATCAAATTATCACAGTTAAAAAATTATTATCTAATGGGAACATTAAATAAAAAGTCTACAAATCTGATCCGAATTATCCGGAGATCCGGATCAACCAGGGCCGGATAAACTAAGTTTTACTGCACTTAGACAGAATTATATCCAACAATAACAATACCAGATCTATAAAAGGTATTTCTTTATAGAAACAACTAACAGATTTACAACAGATAGTTGGACAGAGGAAGTCTAGTTGTAACGTGTTAGCTTTCGGTTTTGAAGGTGCCCGGATAGAATCCCGACAAGTGCCGTTAAATACCTCCTTGTCTAGGCCGGAAATGAGCACATTCAATCCGTAGACCGGAAAGTTTTTCTTTGAGGTCAGTCGGTGAGGAACGTACGATACCCCAATATTTCAGCCCTGGGAGTGCTCGGTCAAAATCGAGGTGGCACCTGGCTAAGTCGGACTCCGACCCTTATGGTAGCATTATAAACGGGAGCCGCACCCCTCAGCCCGGAATCTTATATGGACCTGTGTTCTGTCCAGCATCAATCATCGTTCATAGGTGCCAACACTGAACTAGGAATTTCTTATTTTTGTAACGGTGTGTGGCAACATTCACTTTTGTTTTTAGAAATCTATAGTACGTGTAGCGAGCAAAGGGTAAAAGAAACGGCTCTTGCTCAATCATTCTGTTTTTTGATGTATTCTCAAAGTTTAAAGGTTTGGAGGATGTCTGGGAAATGAAAGTAATTCATCATTCATATGTAAGTCAAATCATAATTCATTCTTTATGCTATTGGGTTTTTCATTTTCCCAGCTTTGACCCATCCCTTATATTCAACTGTATTCTATTATTCGCAAGTGTATTCTATTAAATGTGCAAGTATTGTAATTATTTTGTTTTAAAGTCGAAATAAATCTTAAAACCCTTACATTCCACTAAATCTATAAATCTCACAACCTGATCTGGAACACACTCCAGTCAGGGAGCATATGCAACAACACAACAGATAATTCCACTGCATGAATTCGTTTATTACAAAGTTACCGTGTACCGCATCTTCCTTAAATACCAAGATAAGATACATGATATGGATACAGTCAAATGATACAAGTGAGGTGGTATCCTTTACAATTAACTTTGAGAAATCTGAACTTTAAAACTCTTTCCTCTGTTAAGCAAAAAATTATAGTTTGAAATAATTTCATTAAAGTGAGACTAAAAACTGCCAAATTAACAACAGGCAAATTTACAACAAGGTTCCATATCATGATAAAGTATATGATACAGATGTGGTCTGGTGATCCAAGCATGGCAACACCTTTAAAGTGGGACTTTAAACTTCGAGCCTCTCTTCTCTCCTCAAACTTGAATATTACCATGGAATATTTATTACAAGTTAATTCTTTGGTAATTAAGATTTCTTGCACATATAAATTCACTTGATAATAAATGTTTATTTCAAGAGAATTTAGTTTACTGACCTCTTCACGAACTTCCTTAATGACTCAAACATTCAAGTGCAGCGAATGGCACACAACTGTGACTTTATAACTTCATCCGTGACTGCAATAAAATAGTACGTCCGTTTGTTTTTGGTAATTTGGATCAGCGGTTTATACGACTTTAATCAGGGATATCGGCTGGAGAAGGGTTGCGGTTAAATTTTGCTACTTAAGCATGGACTAGGAAAACTCAGGTTTGGAGACCCAGGTTCAGTTCACAGTAATTGCTGGCGGTTGTTACAGGATACTTTAAAAAAATTTGGACATAAAGGCCCTTTTGCCAATACTGCATGAAAATTATAGTGAACAGATATTAATAATTAAAGTTCAGATATTTAAAGACAAGTATTTTTGGGGTCTCGGCCTAACCGAAACATTTATTTGACGGTGACTAAGTTTTCTATAAAATGTAAAAGCTAAAAAAAATACGTCAATTTTCACGAAAATAGTTTTATTTAAATGTCCAGTATTCAGTATATAACAAATCAATTCGTGGGGTTAAGGGAGAAACATACTAAGTCGTCCAAAAATGTGATTTTGAAAAAACGCTGATCAAAGATTCTTTTCTTTTAACTTCTTTGGTACTAACATTAATAAATCAAATAAAGTTATAGCACTGGAGTTTTTATGCTAACAACGAACCAGTCTTGTATCTTATATGCTTATTTTATATTATTATTCTCAGGATGGTTTGTGTGTTTGCCCTATACAACTACTAGGCTAGAGTACTTAATGCGATTACAAAACTTTGAAAACAATTGAAATAAATAAAGATATGGCTTAGTGTGTTTCACCAGTAGAAACATCTCCTTTTTCTGGTGAAGAAAAGCTGAAATTCCAAAAATCGATAATTTTGACTTGGTGTGTTTCACTTGTAACCCCAAGAATTATCAAAATCCATAATTTATATTCCTACTTTTTTTTAAATATGAAAACTTATAATCCGAGGTAAACGCCGTCCTATCCTATGGATTATCCTATGGCCCTATCCTATGGCACAGACCAAACCGCTGGACCTGCAGGGATGAAATTTTGCATGGCAATTCTTCTTATGGTGTAGGGGTGCACTAAGAAATATTTTCGAAAAATTCTTCTTACATTTTTTTAAATTAAATTTTTAAGCTGTTTTTTTGTAACTTTTTTAAAGTTTGCATTTAAAATAATAATTTGAGGGTTAAAAAATTTATATCACGAGAAAGATCATAAAAATTTCTTTAAAATGAAATCATTTTCGAACCTTTACCTCGGTTTTCTGATTTTTGGTGAATTTTTAAAGATTAATTTTTAGAATTTAATTTTTTAAATGCTGATCACGTGATTTCTTTTCCCGGTACTTTAAATTAATTTATCATCACATGCATAATAACGAAATAGACAAAAAAAAAGTTTTTTTTCTTGCTAATGCGGCAGACGATTAGAAATTATCCAAAAAAATATAAAAATACAGTAAAAGATATGTTCCTCAAACTGCACTATATTCTTTAGTATGTTCTATTAGATTTAATTTGAATATTTTCTTCTACATTAATTTGTCTATAAAAATATCCGTTATGATATTTTTATAAATATATTTTTTCGTTTTTTTTTTACATCAATTGCATACATTGACCATTGTATTTATTATAAATATATTTATACATATTTTTGACATTAATTGCATACATTGACCGTTGTATTTAATTCAAATGTACTCCGTAGCGAAGTACGGGTTTTCAGCTAGTTTTTATATAAAACGTCAAATCCGTATAACAGAAAAATAGACCTTTAGTCACATTTGGAAATAACAAAAAAATAGACCTCGGTTTTCTGCATCACAGTACAAACCAATAAAATAAATTCCCGTTAAAATCCCTCAAAAAATGATTTATAAAAACCTTAGGTACGTTAATCACGTGGAACTAATTTAGCTGTATGCTAATTCCTAAAGTGTGCATTTAAACAAAATCTGGCTTTCCATTTATCTTCAATTCTTATTAATTACATATGTTACTGTAAATCAACGTCGATTCTTTTAAGAACCCGGCTTTGGGGTGGGGAGAAGAAAAAATGCTTGGTAGAGTAGGATTTGAAGGGTGGAGGGGGGAGGGAAGAGAGAGCAAATAATCTCCAACAAAGAATTCTTTATTTTCGAAATTAAATTAGAAAGAAAAATTTTCCCCCTGCAGCTAGGGAAAATAGGATAAAAGTAGGATAACTTAGTTCTCGGGGCAGACTCCCATGCTGCATACTCCCCAGTTCAATTTATATGCTCTGGATCTAAGCGAGGTAAAAACCTTTTTTTTTCCTGCAGACGGGAATGGTTTGACTATTTTTTTAATGCAATGCTCCTTCAATTTTTTTATTCTGCAGTAAAGCTAAAGGTTTCGGTTCCGGAAATGAAATTCCATTTTTTTAAAATCCTTTCTTTAACCCTGAATAACATTTTCGTGGAATATTAATTAATTCCTTTTGCGTTGTCAATGGGAGAGGTTTGGTTGGTTGGTTGGGGTTTAAAGGCTTAACGTCCAAAATAGGACATGAAGAGCCAAACACAAGATTTGAGCCTAAAATCAGTATATATAAAAGTGCGAAGTTCGAACCAACAGCGGAAAATACCGATTGAAAAAACACTTTTGATAGTAAAATGATTTGCAAGCAAGAAAAAATTCATAAAAAAGGGTGATAAAATGATGTGCAAACATGATAAAAATATCACGTAAAAAGAGTTGATATATAAAGGTGATAAAACCAATGAAAAGTAAAGATTATAAAAACAATGAAGGTATTAAAAGCGATGATATATAAAATTGATATAAAGATTGAATGATATGAACGGTGATATATAGAACTAAACGTTTAACTGTAAAATCAATAACGAAACACTTTTGATAATAAAATGACGTGCAAGCAAGAAAAAATTCATAAAAAGGGTGATAAAACGATGTACAAACACGATAAATATATCATGTAAAAAGAGATGATATATAAAGGTGATAAAACCAATGAACAGTAAAGATTATAAAAACGATGAAGGTATTAAAAGCGATGATATATAGAATTGATATAAAGATTAAATGATATGAACTGAGATATATAGAAATAAAGTTTAACAGTAAAATCAATAACAAAACACTTTTGATAATAAAAGGATGTGCAAGCAAGAAAAAATTTATATAAAAGTGTGATAAAAATTATGTGTAAACACGATAAAAATATATGTAAAAAGATATGATATATAAAGGTGATAAAACCAATTATATGTAAAGATTATATGAACAGTGATATATCAAGGTATTAAAAGCGATCATATATAAAATTGATATAAAGATTTAATGATATGACGGTGATATATAGTTTGGTTTGGTTTGGAGCGCAACGTTCAACTTTTTGCTACACGAGGGCTAATTAGACCGGGACCTACATTTTTAAGCCGATTTTGAACGGCTACAAACATCCATGCCAACACTGGGACTCGAACTCACATGATCTGAACCGAACGCCAGTGGTGATATACAGAAATAAAAGTTTAACAGTAAAATCAATAATAAAACACTTTTGATAGTAAAAAGAAGTGCAAGCAAGAAAAAATTCCAATAAGAGGGTGATAAAAATGATGTGCAAACACGATAAAAATATGTGTAAAAAGAGATGATATATAAAGGTGATAAAACCAATGATATGTAAAGATTATAAAAACAATGATATATGAAGGTATTAGCAGCGATGATATATAAAATTGATATAAAGATTGAATGATATGACCGGTGATATATAAAACTAAAAGTTTAACCGTAAAATCAATAACGAAACACTTTTGATAATAAAAGGACATGCAAGCAAAAAAAAAATCATAAAATGGTGATAAAAATGATGTGTTAACACGATAAAAACATCATATGTAGAAAGGGATGATCAGTATACATAAAGGTGCCGAGCTCGAACCAACAGCAGAAATTACTGTTAGATAAAAAAAATCTTTTGATAATTAAAGGACGTGCAAGCAAGAAAAATTTATATAAAAGGGTGATAAAAATGATGTGCAAACCCGATAAAAATATATGTAAAAAGGGATGATATATAAAGGTGATAAAACCGATGATATGTAAAGAAATAAAAACAATGATATATGAAGGTATTAAAAGCGATGATATACAAAATTGATAAAAAGATTTAATGATATGAACGGTGATATATAGATCTAAAAGTTTAACAGTAAAACCAATAACAAAAGCAAATACCGTGGAAAGGTTTGGTAGTGATAATCACGCATATTCACTTATTTCAAAATAACACAAAAGTAAAAGCCACTGTGTTCACGACGGTGGGGGAAATATGTAACGCAATAAGGCGGGAATTCGATTCAATACCATCTGAAAAATTTAATATGATATATAGCCTGTTCATTCGCGAACATCGGGGCAAATAGATTTCTCAAGAGGCTGAAAACAAAGCTTCTATGATCCACAATCGAGGAAAGATTTGGACGCGTCGTAAATGAGATTTGTTCCTCGCACTACGGTCGCCTTTTGTCGGACAAAATGATGGTGGATTTAAGAAGCTTTATTTTTCTTCCAACTTGCTCTCCCACAAGCTCTATCTCTCTCTCCAAGAACAATTACGGTGGGACTTTTATTTACCAACATTTTTGTTTCCTGGGCCACTCAAAAGGGGTTTGCTGATTTTCGCTGTCAAAACTTTTAATGTCGTTAATCTTATTGCAGATAACGTCTTTGTTTGTGCCAGCCATGTCGAGGTTGAGGAAATAGTGCCAAATGAATATCGTTCTGCCAAAACTATATCAAAGTTTGCTTATGATAATTGTTCGGTTTGTATGTAAGCAGAGAAAATAGTACGATATTTATAGAATTTTGGTCCATTCACATGTTAATGTTATCCTTATTTTTAAAATTTAGAATCACTATAATCTGCATTTATAATCGTATAGTTGTTTACTAATAGAATAGTTATCTGTAATAGTTGTTCTTAACCTTTAGCTTACGGATCACATTTTTATATAAGAAATAGATGATAGAGAAAACCAGTAATAGCCCTAAAGCTACTTGCAGCCAGGAACAAATAACATGAAAAGAAAAGTATGAAAGAGGTTTTAGACAGCATTTCTTCATTAGCGGTGTCAATGCTGTCTAAAAGCCAATGGATTGTTTCCGATGAGTATGATCTATACAATAAACACGCTCAGACACCGTACAATCCATGAAAAACAGAAGAATTGATTAAAAATTGAATAATAGTACTTAACCAAAGAACACCAAGCCTGGCGTTAGACAGTGGAAGTTAAGAACATGTAACCGCAAGATGACTGACGTCACTAAACTTGCAACACACACACACATATATATATATATATATATATATATATATATATATATATATATATATATATATATATTCATATATATATATATGTATGAGGCTAAAAATATAGGGAGGCGATTACGCGACCTTAAAACTGGATTTAGTTATTAAAAAATAGGATTAACAATTTAAAAGTCTGGGAGTTCAAATGAGCGGCATCAGGTTTTGCAGTGAAAATAGAATTAATGGGTTCGACTTGATTCAATTTCCGAAGAACCGAGGAGAATTTTAGGTAGACGTATAGCCTTGCAGTTTGGCGCTAAGAAAATGCTTAGTTTAGCAAAAAGATCATCCGACATGACATCACGCATAAGTAATGAGCGTCACTAAACATTGGTTTTAAAGTTGAAACAAAGAAAATCGGCAGAGCCATAGATAACTAGGGAATGGAAAGGACGTGTGCCGAAGGCGCACAGATTTTAATGGGGATTGGGAAGCCATATCTTTTAGTTATGGAGTTGAGAGTCGTTAAGATATTTAATAAATATGTTAGTAAATGATAATGGAGTTGTCGTCACTGTATTTGAGTTTGGAATTCTGCATTGCCTCGCCACCGGACCATCGTAGACTGCCAAATGAAAGATGATTCTCGGGATGTTTAGAATATTTTGTTAAATAGATCGGGCGTGAAGCACCTACGTCTGACATATATATATATATTCATTCTTAGGCACGTATTCTTAGGATACATGCTATCCCAACCCGTAAGGAAAAGATTAATATAATTAGCATTAAATTATTATCAATATTATCAGAAAATTTAAAACCATAATCATTCTCCTAATTATTCTTTTGTTGACATTATAATCATTTTCACTAATATTATAATCATCATTAACTCATTCTATAAATTACTCCTGTATTCCAATTATAACCATCTTCATTATTATTATTATAATATTAACCACTCATTCATTCTCTACTATTAATTGTTCTTAAAAAGTATTAATTTCATTGGAAAACATAAATATTATCGTCATCACTAACCCTTTTCACTGTAAATAATTATACATCTCTTTTCCTTTTCGAATTTCCCTGAAAATAAACCTGTTAATTTCTTTTTCGAAATTATTCCTTCGAATATGTCTCTAATTTCATATCCTTCACAGCACAGTAGCCTGAGAGGCGAAAGTAGCTTTTAAAGATATATACACCTCCTTATTCAAAAGCACCAGATAGGTCCCGACATAGCAAGTAAAGCCTTCTGGGATTGAAGCCCTGCCGGTGAACAGGCTGTCACCACAATTTAGACCGAGAACCGCCAGGGGGCGAGATCTGGTGGGCTCGTACCTTCTCCCACCTTGACTTCATAGAAGGACTCAAATCGACCGAAAAAAACCCTAATCATCTGATCTAAAGTGTTAATTAAAAAAATCAACACTTTAGATCAGATGATGGTGGTGATCTAAAATGATAAGTGATCTAAAGTATTATTTTATTCAAAAAACTTTTTAGATCAGATGATGGTGATAAGTGATCTAAAGTAATGTGATCTAAAGTGTTATTTTATTTAAAAAACTTTTTAGATCAGATAATGGTGGTGATAAGAGATTTAAAGTAATCTGATCTAAAGTGTTATTTTAGTTAAAAAAAACTTTTTAGATCAGATGGTGGTGGTGATAAGTGATCTAAAGTAATCTGATCTAAAGTGTTATTTTATTTAAAAACTTTCTAGATCATATGATTTTGGTGAAAAGTGATCTAAAGTGTTATTTTAAAAATTAACGCTTTAGATCAGATGATTACGGTGATAAGTTAAAAAAACTACGAAAGTAACATTTACGCATTCGAGCGCTCATATGATACACTTATGCAAAAACTGTGTATCAGCAGAAATCGTAGTCCCCGAACCCAGGTCATAAATCCTATAAATTTAAAACAAGAATTAATTTAATAAAGAACTAGGCCGAGAACAAAAAATCTCAGACAGTACTTAGATTTGAAAGAAGAGCGAGAACAAATATTCCCCGACAAAAGAAATCTTTACTTTCGTAATTAAAGAAGAAAATATCCTGACGGTAGAGAGAAAGAAATTAAAGGGGAAAAAGTAAAGAAAATCTACTTCTTGATCACCCAGTGGTCGGTTTTCATATTATTTACCCAATTTTCTACAATTTGTCGTCAGGATCTAAGGAAGGTGACAAGTTTAGTTTCTCTAGGCGGGCGCATAAGGTCCTTCAAATATTTCTACACTACTTTTCAAAGCATTGAATTATTAAAGGTCAAGAAAATTTCATTTTTGGTCCTATTATAAATTGAGCTTTCTTTTTTTGTGGTTGGGGCCAGATATTTAATCCCACAATTTATTGTTTCGATATTTTAAGGGCATTCTACGGTCCTGCCCTCTAGACTTTTTATCACATTATACTGAAGTATTTCTTTGAATACCTATACTGAAATATCTATACAGAAGAGATTAGGAAGTCCGTAGAATAATGATGAATTCGGGAAGCTTCGGTGTCGTGGAAACTTAGGTTAAATGAACACAAGTTCTTATAGTCTTGGTGACTAAAACGATGTATGAGCAGAGGGAAGACTACCAGGTTATTCAAAGTTCAGTAAAAGAGTACTTTTAGAAAGGAAGGTAGTGAGGACGACCTCGGGAACATTTCTTGGGACTAAGAAAGTTCTCAGAAGCTACACAGCATAATGGAAGGCACTGTACATCTCTGCGACGCTGAAAAGCTGGAGAACCGAAGTAATAACCTGTAGCGAAACTCCTAGAAGACACCATTCGTCAACCACTGCCTATAGACCGGATCGTCGAATCATTGTGAAGATGAGATGACCGCAAATACCCAGATTCACCACTGTCAACTTTCTAGCAGTATTACAATAAGGAATTAAGACTTGGTTATGAAAAAAACTTATTTATTTTATATTAACGATCATTGACTCAAACTTGAATATCAAAAACATAAGAGCTATAATAAGCTATATACACATTCGAATGCTCTAGTTCACTTGAGCTCAAAATATGATGACCACTCCGGTCAATGCTTCCAGTAGTAAAAAATGAATGCAAAAAAACATCACGAAGGTTAGCTTCCCCCAACAGTTGGCAAGCCGAACTGAAGGGGGGGAGGTGCTTAAGCATAAAAAAAGGAAGCAGCTAGCTATCAAAAAAATGTAGCTCTATCTAAATCTGACTGAGTAATCTCTTTTCATTCTGGACAAGGCGTACCACAGGCTAGGGTTGTATTAACCTAATTTTAAGCTAAAGTATCTCCAAATACGAGAAGAGGCTACCGGTGTGCCTAGGCGAGTAGTATCGGAACTCATCGGTAAACCGCAGTAAAGAACAAACCTTCGTAGCTAGAAAAACGGGGATTCACCGCCAAAAAATATAGCCAAGTAGGAGCGAAAAGAGTGGGCCGGCCGCTGATTGGACTTAGTCAAGACTGACGTGAAGCGGAGCCGAATATGATTGGCGAATTTCGCTCTGGGCCAGGAGGAGAATTTTTTTAGAAATTTCTCACGGGGAAGGTTGGGGGGTCGCCAACAGATGTCGAGGATTAAAGACTGGAAATTGATAGAGAGTGTCCGCGCTATTGTACCTTATGCCAATTAAAAAGCAATTTCTACGACCCCTGGATGGAAAACGTCCGGTCCCCCTTTTAACAGGTCGGCACAAGCCATAAAACATCCAATTATCTGTACGAGTAAATTGCAGTTTCAAATAAACGAAACTACTTTTAAATTGGGTTCTTGGAAAAAAAAAACATTGCTGAACAAAATAGAGGATGCTATCAATAGCTAGTACTGGAGTAAAGATATACCATTTTAGACCTCCCACGTAAAAGAGGGGCGATACATGAATTGCGCTAAAATGCTTATAGCGAAAGATCCTAAGATTAATATTAACATTACAAACATTAAGGGGATTACATCCTTTAAATTAATAATTCCTCGTATTTAAAGTAGGTGCAATTAATAAGAAAACTGTAACGATAAAATCCACGTTACACACATCAATGTCAGAATAAGTAAATAAAAATTTTGCAGAGACCTGAGTTCGGAATCGGCTTTAAGTCTGCAGTGTACTGACACTACTTGATTCTCTCACCTCAATGTTAACCTAAGACCTGGGTTCGGAATCGGCTTTAAGTCTGCAGTGCACTGACCCTATTGGATTCGCTCACCTCAATGTTGACAAATGGAGAAAATGTGTCTATTATTCACAGCTACATAAATGCTCATAATCCAATAAAAATGGTATTTTCAGATAGCCTCAACTATTCTGCACCTTGTAACAGGATTTATTTTAAAAATTTCGCCTGTCAAAGGAATTTAGGAGCATTTAAAACACACTATACCATATTTTTCTCCAAAAATAATTTAAATTTTAAAATAATATTTTAAATTTTTTCAAAAGGAAAAATGCCCCAAAGTATAAAATTTCTTACTCTGTTAAGGCTGCTATGTACTAAGAAAAAAAATCGCATTTCCCTTTTCCTCTTCTTGTAGACTCTGTAGTGTAGACTCTTGTGGTGGGAGGAGTCCAGTTGACTTTTCGAGAATTCCATCCCCCTTAGGATTGACATTTTGAGGGATTGTAATGGCTCTCTATAGGGGGGTTAAGCGCTGCCCACCAATTTTTTTATTTTAAATATATTTTTGTCAACTATTTACAGGTACATAAATTCTGATAATCAAATAAAATTGGTATTGTCAGATAGCCTGACCTTTTCTGCAAAGCGCTACAGGATTCAGTTTTTAAATTTCGTCCATCGAAGAAATTTATGAGCGTTTAAAACACACTATACCAGATTTTTCCCGAATAATTTAAATTTTAAAATGTTAATTGCATATTTAAAAAAAACGAAAAATGTACACACATGTAAAATTTCTTTCTCTATGACGGAGTACAATTTTTTAAAAAAAAATCTCTGAATCCAAGTCAGCAATCCGTGGACAAATTTTCTCCACAGGTTCACATTGAGGTGAGCGAATCCCATGGGATTAGTACATAGCAGCCTTAAGGAGTAAACATTAAAAATAAAATCTTTCAATTCAATTCGGCAATCCTTGGACACATTTTCTCCATAGGTTAACATTGAAATGGGCGAATCCAATAATGTTAGTACACAACAGCCTTAAGCACTAAGTCCCGGTCAAATTAGTCCTCGCGTAACAAAAAATGACCGTTGTGCTTTCAATCAACCAACTAACTAAGCGACTTTAAAAAGCCTCTTTTTTTCATTCAGAGAACAGTTGGTGAAAATTTACAAATCAGTCATTATCAAGTCTTTTTTCGTGCAAAGTAAATTTTCTAGGAAAATCTTTTACTGGATTGGTTGAGAGCGCTACGGTATCAACCAATCCCAGTAAATTAGACCGGGACCTACATTTTACAGCCGATTCCGAACGGCTACAAGCGTCCGTGCCCACAGTGGAACTTCAGCCCAAAGGCTCTGGACTGAATTTTTAGCGATACAAAATTCTTAAAATATTCACTATCAAAAGCTCATTTGCTAAGAAATTCAGCTAGCAGGCGATCTACTGCTCTGAAGTCGAGGGATTTACTTTTGAAATTTCAAAATCGAACATTTACGATAGTTATTTATTGTGAATGTTTTAAGGCATGTCCTAATCCATGACTTGCTTCACTAGTTATAGTGTTTTACTACTTGCTACAAAGGAGTTTTTAATTCACATTTTATTTTTACCATGTATTTATTAACTTGCTTTCTTGTGTTTGTCCAGTACAAATCTTGCAATCGATTTTTAACTAACTTCCCGACTAAATAGACATTTGAAAGTTTTAGAATAGTTCAGAACACGATGACAATGCATTTTTTTAAATACTTTTAGCCATCTTTAAGCAGAATTAAATTAATTTTCAGATATTTTCAGTTAATATTTTTTTGTAGAGTGGTGCAGCCATCTATTGGCTGGAACGGGAACGAAAAGTTAAATGCAAGTTAACTTCCAATTAACTTCATTTTCTTTCAAGTTGATGGGATAATTCATCAAAAATATTTTTAAAAAGTATTTATTAATACATAGAATTGTCAAGTTTATATGATTCAACAGAAAATTTAAAAACATGGTATATAAAAAGTTGTTTTTATTTTGTAATTATTTCAAAACATGCTGAAAAGCATGATGAAAAGCAAAACATGTTTTTTACTTTTCAAACATGTCGAAAAGCAAAACATGATTTTTGCTTTTCAACATATTTGAAAAGCAATGTTCAAACATGTTGAAAAGCATTTAAATACGAAGCGAAGAATTTTCTCTTGCTCGAATTGAAAAAAAAAAGGTAGAATGCAACTTTCTCAACATTTCCAGAGATTTCCCCTCCCCCTTTTTCTTCGCTAATTCTTCGAATGAGTACTTGGACAAATCTCGATTCTTAGAAATCCCCGACCCGGTTAATTAAGTCTGTTAAAACAAACGAGCATCAATTCGTTAAACTATCCGGCTGGGATTGCCAGAAGAAAACAAATAATGAAAAACTATAGGATTGCGAGATCTGGATAAAAGGAGTAATATTATCTCAGTCAAAGAGTTCTTTGCTTTACGCATTAAATTAGAAAGGGAAAAAATATCCTTCAGTGGGAAGGAAAGAAAAATACAAAAACAAAGAGTTTTAATTTTTGCAGGGTGGAGGCACTGTTCTTATTTTACTTATTCCTTGTTCATTTTCTATGCGTAGAAGCTTTGGGAGGTTGACTTATTTTCTACATTCCGGCCTTTTTTAACCCCAGCTAAAGATTTCGAAACTGGATTATTTTTTTAATAGATTTTTTTCATTTCAGTTCTAAATTACCTTTAATTTTAAAGTTCGCTGTTTCCTGTGGGAAATTGGAGTGGACATATAACCACATAGTTTCATTAGCTTAACTTATTCAGGAAGACGCTATAGGCCCATTGTAGATCACCGATGAATCGTTTGAAATTCAGTTCTAAATTACCTTTAATTTTAAAGTTCGCTGTTTCCTGTGGGAAATTGGAGTGGACATATAACCACATAGTTCCATAAGCTTAACTAATTCAGGAAGACGCTATAGGCCCATTGTAGATCACCGATGAATCGTTTGAACTTCAGTTCTAAATTACCTTTAATTTTAAAGTTCGCTGTTTCCTGTGGGAAATTGGAGTGGACATATAACCACATAGTTTCATTAGCTTAACTTATTCAGGAAGACGCTATAGGCCCATTGTAGATCACGATGAATCATTTGAACAGCCGTTATTCTTTAATTGAGGACACACTATGCATTTCTGGCACTACGGCTTTTTGTTATCACTTTGGGAGATTTGCCTTTCTCCCTTTAAAACTAGAACCGAGTTTTTAAATATGCACCAAGTAAACATAAATGACATTAAGAAAATAAGAAAGTTTTGAAGATAACAATATATTCCTTGTTTAACTTAAAATTATTATAAGTGAAATTAGAAATGAACACCTTATATTCAAGGATCCGTATACTTAATGATGAATACTTTTCGAAATATAATAAAATACCTTTAACACTGTACGTTAATGACTCAATATTCATAAAGCTTGTTCTATACCGATTCTATTCACTTCATGGGCACCGTATCTTTACGTATACTACACAACTTTACACAGTTTTTGTTGAATTGCAGACTATCAAGTTCTTTGTTTCCTTTATATATACATATATAAAATTTCTTTGGGGAAAAACTTAATAGCATTTCATAAATGCTCTCTCAACGAATTTATTGCTTTAGTACTATTTTTTTAAGTACACACACACCATAGGATGTTAAGAATGGCAATGAACTAAAATCTGAGACGTAACGTAAAATGTGTTAGAGGTTCCTATTTAAAATGCCATTTTTTCGTTTTTTAGAAAAAATCTATGTGATTTATTTTTAAAAGCTATAAACGATCCTCTTTTTTATATTTTAATCATCGCTATTCTAAACATCGCTAAAATCCCCTTTCAGATAGAAATATTTCTGATAGGCGAAATTTAGATACTCCTTCGCCTCAGATTTTAGCTCATAAATATTTAAAAATGTAATGAACTAAGATCTTAGGTGTAAAATAAAATAGGTTAAAGATATTAGAGTTTGAAATCCCATTTCAGCGATTTTAGAGTTTTTTTCGGTATATTCATTTAAAAAAATAGCTGTAACTGAATTATATTTTAGAAAATGTTTTCAGAGCTAAACTTTAGGTTCATGACAATTTTAGCACCCTAGGGGATTGTGCAATACAAAAATAAGTAGTATATACAAAAATAAGTAGTAAAAGATTAATAGTATATCAGAATTTTAGCACCCTAAGGATTTGTGTAATAAAAAAAAGATTAGTAGTATATCATAATTTTAGCACACTAAGGGTTTGTGTAATAAAAAACGATTAGTAGTATATCATAATTTTAGCACCCTAAGGGTTTGTATAATAAAAAAAGATTAGTAGTATATCAGAATTTTAGCACCCTAAGGGTTTGTGTAATAAAAGAAGCATAAATAGTATATCAGAATTTTAGCACCTTAAGGGTTTATGTAATAAAAAAAATTAGTAGTATATCAGAATTTTAGCACCCTAGGATTTGAGGAATAAAAAAAAGATTAGTAGTATATCAGAATTTTAGCACCCTAAGGGTTTGTGTAATAAAAGAAGCATAAATAGTATATCAGAATTTTAGCACCCTAAAGGTTTGTGTTATAAAAAAGATTAGTAGTATATCAGAATTTTAGCACCCTAAGGGTTTGTGTTCTAAAAAAATAGTGTATCAGAATTTTAGCACCATAGGGGTTTGTGTAGTAAAAAAAAAAAGTAGTATATCAAAATTTTTGTTGCGAGATTGTTTCTGGTACGTTTCACATATTGTCTACTTCTAAATATTAAAAGAAGATTTAACCAAAATAAATGAAGAAATGAGTGCTTCCTTACATAAGCATTATGTAATGACCAGTAGGAGACCATTAACCATACAGTAATTTTTGCATATTTTCAACGCATAGGCAACGCGGTCGGATTCTTTGAGGGTTTGTTCACATAGAATTCGTCAGCTTAAAAACTGTCAACCAATCATGTACCAATCATTGACCGTATTAACCAATCAACACCAACGTAATCTTGAACGCTGACGCTGACGAATTCTATGTGAACAGGCCCTAATTGTAGTTCCGAACTGATAAAATTAAAGCTGTGCTCGGAGGTTGACAAAGGATTTGGATTTAATATTTTGTCACGGAATTAACTAACCTAAGGTAAGTATTTAAGGAAAAGAACTAAAAGTAAGTGATCAAAACTAACGAGGTTTCTAAAAAAAATAACAAATAAAAAAGAAACGGCGTATTTAAATAAAAGCTCCTATATTGTACATGAAATCATTTTTACTATGCAATTTTTTAATACATAAATAAATTTTCAATAAAATAACCCATCATACTACTCAGTCAGACAGAAGTATCAGGAATTCCTGTATGTGTTAATAGTTCGCACGATGAACTAATAAGAATTAAGACGAGACCTGGATTATTACACTATAACAAACTCAGTTACCTGTATTAAAGCAAACAAACTTGCGATTCTTTATAAGATGGGATGGGACAAGGTGGGAAAAAAAGAGTTCAAAACTTACTCATAATGAGATCTGGAACGGGATTAAGAACAAATATTCCGGAAAAAAATTTCTTTCGAAATTAAATTAAAAAAAGAATTGAAAGAAGAAGGATCGAAAAATAACCTCTATTCTAAGACGAAAATGATGGAGGGAAATTATAAACCAGTGAAATTCAATTCTTGGTTTAGAAGCTGGCCAGATTCCGTATTAGTTATTCTACGATTCAATTTGTATGCTTCAGGTTTAGGTTAAGAGGTGTTAGGATTTTTAAGTGCTAACTAAGGTGATTATTTTACTCTGTTGTCATTTATCATCAAGAAATCCTATAAAGTCCTGTTTCCCAAGAATCATTAGATGTTTCAAGCACGCCTAAAGAAAACTAATGAGCTTGCATCGAACATTCTGGAACTTTCCTTTAGCTGAATCAGCAAGAAACACCCGCCTTTCTCTTTAGAAATTCGAGGTCATCTTCGTTTTCCGTAATATATCTTATTCAAGTCAAGCAAGTGTTGCCATCTGTTGAATTTTCAACAAACTAAAACCTATTTTTATTCCGAAAAGTCCCTATTTTTGGCGTTTTAATCCAATTTTCTCTGGAAAAAAATCCCTATTTGGTTTTCAAATGTTATCCTATCATTAAATAAACCTGATATACATACATAAAAATACACATCTATCCATACACACATATATATATATATATACACATAAATACATACACGTACGTGTATATATATATATATATATATATATATATATATATATATATATATATATATATAATTATAAGTAGGTACGTTATTGGGGCAAATACTTTCGCACTTGCGACTATGTGAAAAGAATCTATTTAAATTCAAATTAATGTGTCTTTAATCGATGAATTGACACTCTTTAGGTATAGTGGCCAGTGTAATAAGCTTCCACTGAATGGGCTCGGGTCCGAATCTCGACGAAGGCTTAGACATTCCTGTGCTGTCCCTTCATAGGGACCGCCGGTTGAGGGCCGAATGGCTAGGGCGTTGGCATTCGGTTCAGATCCTGTTGGGTTCGAGTCCCACTGTTGGTATGGATGTATGTAGCCGTTCGGAATCGGCTTTAAACTGTAGGTCCCGGTCTAATTAGCCCTCGTGTAGCATAAAGTTGACCGTAGCACTCCAAACCAAACTTTCATAGGGAGCAATGTGTTCTTGTTGCTAATGCCCTGGCCGGAAGTATTCCAGACCAGATACATGCAGGAACTGCGGGTTCAGAGTTGCTCCGGTTTACAATAGCACCAAAAGTATCGGGGTCTGTTTTAGCTAGGCTCCATTTTGACAGAGAACCACCAAGAACAACATCTGGAGGAACCGTACCCTCTTCCACCCACTCTGACCTTCTAGAGGGACTTTTTGGTCCCTTTAACGTGCCCCTATCCGGCCTATACACGCTTGTCGGGGTTCGAACCGAGTACCGCAAGCCGACGCGATACCACTAGTCTTCCTCGGGCCCAGGGAACAATGTTGTTTCACCTATAGGGGGCTCCGATAGTAAAGAAATCAACAAAATTTCACGGTGTGGATGGGCGAATATGATTAACAAGGTCAATTAAATAAACGCTAGTTAATTACGCAAACAGTTTACATCGAGTTAAAAAAAAGAATCAAGGAAGGAAATCTCCAGTGTGTACAAAGATGTGATGAGAGAAACAAAAATGAATAACCTCAGACAAAGAATTCTTTGCTTTGAAAATTAAGTTTGTGAAAAGGAAGAAAAAATCCTCTTTCCGCAGGGTGAAACGGATAAAAAAAAAAGGGGAGCGAATTTAATTTTTGTTCGTCTCAAGGCCGACTTCTACGTTACGCACCCTATTTTGTTCAATTTGTATGCATAGGATCTAAGTGAGGTAAAAACCTATTCCCTCCAGGCAGGCACACAGGTCCTCCTCGCGGCTTCTTCGCAAAGTAGTCAAAGGTTTCGTGCAAAGTACATTTTGTTTTAGCGAGTTTGTTTTTCTCTTTCGGTTTCTGCATTTTATAAATTGTTTTTTCTCGAGGGGGAAAAAAAATTAATCACGTGTTTCAACAGTTTGGATTCGGTATGGCACCGCTGTGAGTGCAAAGGCTACGCGTATTTACACGATTGGAAAATTTTCGAAGCAAAATAATACAGGTTTTCCGGGCTAAAGGTATCAAAAAGTCATGGCTTATTTTTGCGGAATTGCCCATTAGAATTTAAAGATTTATTTAAGGGTGTCCGGGACACAATTAAAACTTTTTTTTATTTATTGAGTTACAATTTTGAATATTTTTGTGATGGTTAACCATATAATTTGTAAACAAAATCACATAATGAAACTTCTCAAAAAGTTTTTAAAAAATTTTAAAATCTAAAATTTTTTAAAAAAGTGGGGTAATTTAAAATCGTTATAACTTGAAATATTATTTGTCGAATTTAAAATTTTTTTCATTTAAATAAACAGAAATATATAGGTTTTAATTCTGATTCAGAATTTTTTTAAATATTAATTTAAAAAAAAATTAAATATTTAGATTAAAAATTACAAAAAAATTATGTAACTTATTTTTAAAAAATCATGTTTTCAAAAGTAAATATTTTTTTCAAATTTGCTGAATCAAAATTAAAGTAAAATAGTTGAAAAAGATATGCTCTAAGTTTGAACCATTTATCTTAAACGGTTCTTGACTTATAACAATTTAAAGACAAGAAATGGGAAAAGAACCTTTAAATGCAAAAGAACACAGATATTTTTAATGTAATAAAATTTATTTCGAAAATTTGATCTGTTTTGTGTCCTGGACCCCCTTAAATAAAAAGAACATCTCACCGAGTTTTAATGTCAATCATAGATTTCGATCATAGTATCATAGATTTTGATGTGTGCACCTTTTGTAGCACAACTAACATCTAAATGGTAATCCAGTTCTCTCCAAAGGTTTCGTAGCATATCAGGCGTTATTAGACATTTTTGCTTGGGGGTTCATTAAATACGTTGTGTATAAACAAAAAATTGAAACTGTGGAGGAGTTGAAGAAGCGTATCATTCAAGCAATTCGTGTTATAACTCCTGATATGCTACGAAACATTTGGAGAGAACTGGATTACCATTTAGACGTTAGTCGTGCTACAAAAGGTGCACGCAACGAAATTTATGATTCTATGATTGAAATCTATGATTGATATTAAAACTTGGTGAGTTGTTCTTTTTATTTAAATAATTTTTTTAAAATTCTAATGGGTAGTTCCGTAAAAATACGCCATAACTTTTGGATACTTTTAGCCCGGACACCCTGTATTTGTTTCGGCATTGTTTTATGACTTACGACAAGAAACTGGAAAAAATTATCTTAAAAAGGTCTTAAATGTTATAAGCCTAGTACCAACACAATATCCTAGATGGCGCTTATTACCCTCTTCCACAACTAGGAGGAGGACCTTGCTCATGCGCGAAGAATGAAAATAACATTTTTGTCAGTGCCTAATGTTGTTGTATTAAAATGTTCCTGTAATAAAAATGTTCATTAAATCTTATTTGGAAAATAAATGTTTTTATTTGGAAAATAAATTTGTATTTTATTCTAACCTGCTGTTCATCTTATCAAGGATTTTTCTTTGTATTGTGAAAAGTTTCGATAGACTGTGCATTAGCATACAGATATCACAGTATTCCCTCACGCTCTTCAGTTCATGTTGAAAAAATGAGGTTACTCGAAGAGGGTTATATCTTGTAATTGAAATTCAAAATCATGCTTTGAAAATTGAAAACAACGTTAATGGTATAAAGTTTTTCCTTCTGAAGTGATTCGAAAAATAAGTTTTCCCAAAATTATCATAGGCATTCATAAAACAAGCAATGAAATTTCGACATATATCTTCTTTAGCTCTTCCAGAAAATGGCTATTTTGAGAAGTAACACTCTTCTAGCAAAGATGCGACATTTTCTCCATAGGTTAACACTGAGGTGAGCGAATCCAATAGGGTTAGTACACACCAGCCTTAAATACCGTGATGATATTCTCTAGCGTTTACTTATCTCTTGACAGGTAAATTTTCTTACGCCTCAATATTTGAAAAAGAAGACTTCAGATGAAATTTAAACTGCAAGGGTTAGGACCAAATGGAAATTAATTACACGATAAAAAGAACTTTTTGTAAACCATGTTTTTGAATTTTCTGTTGAATCATATAAACTTGACAATTCTATGTATTAATAAATACTTAAAAAAATTTTTTTGATGAATTATCCCATCAACTTGAAAGAAAATGAAGTTAATTGGAAGTTAACTTGCGCTTAACTTTTCGTTCCCGCCCTGGCCGACAGATGGCTGCACCAGTCTATGAAACAAATTTAACTGAAAATAACTGAAAATGATTCAAAGCTGCTTAAAGATGGCTAAAAGTATTAAAATAATGCATTGCCATCGTGTTCTGAGCTATTCTAAAAGTTTCCAATGTCTAGCTAGTCGGGAAGTTAGTTAAAAATCGAATGCAAGATTTGTAAAGGACAAACACACACAAACAAACAAGAAAGCAAGTTAATAAAAACATGGTAAAAATTAGAGGACTACCCTTGTGCTATTTCGGGGAGTTAACACTTAAACAAATTTGAATTCAACACATATCTCCGAATCCCGTTAATTAAGTCTGTTGAAATATAAATGAACATTGAATCATTTAAGAATCCAGAAGCAGAACGGAAAAAATACAAGAATTTCAAATCTTTAAGCTTCCAAGATTAACAACAACAACAAAAAAGGTCTACATAATCTCAGCCAAAGAATTCTTCCCTTCCAAAATTAAATATAGAAAAAAAATCTCCGTAACGTAGGGAAGAAAGGGATAAAAATAAGGAAATTTAATTCCTGGCAGCGTTGGAGCCAGCGCTCTCATGATCTTCTTACTCCCTTGTTCAATTTGTATGCATAAGACTGAACCAAGGTAAAAACTTATTTTCTATGGGCGGGCATATTTGGATCTCTTTCACAGTAACCAATGATTTTGTTCGCAGGGTTAATTTTCTTTACAAGAATCTCTTTTTTTAACAGTTTTAAATATTCTACAAGTCGAAATTTTTTAACCCTTTTACAGACAAAGGGGTAAAGATAAATTTTTAATCACGTGGTTCATTAACTGACGTGTTTAAGAGGTGATTTATTAGGACACATGTATAAAATATGTAGTTGTAGAGAGAAGGAGTGGTTAACTTCAGCTACTTTCATACTCTGAAATTATCCTTGCGGCCAAAGAGAAAGCGAAATTGCTGTTACGTACAAAGAAATTATTACGTAGGACAATTAGCTTGCAATATAAAACCTTAATCTCTATATATAAAACAGTTCCGTAACTAACTGACTGACATACAACGCACAGACCAAACCGTTGGACCTAAAGGGCTGACATTTTGCATGGCGATTCTTCTTATATTATAGGGGTGCACTAAGAAAGATATTTGAAAAATTCTTTTTAGATTTTTTTAAAATTAAATTTTTAATCTGTTTTAGTAACTTTTTTAAGTTTGCATTTAAAATAAAAATTTGAGGGTTATAAAATTTATATCACGAGAAAGATCATAAAAATTCCTTTAAAATGAAATCTTTTTCGAATCTTTACCCCCATTTTCTGATTTTTGGTAAATTTTTAAAGATTAATTTTTAGAATTTAATTCATTAAACGCTGATCACGTGATTTCTTTTTCTGGTACTTTAAATAAATTTATCGTCACGTCCATAACAATGAAATAGACAAAAAAAATTTTCCCTTGCTAATGCGGCAGACGATTGGACATTATCCAAAAAAAATATTAAAATACTGTAAAAGATATGTTTCTCAAACTGTACTATATTAACTATACTCTATTCTTTAGTATGTCCTATTAGATTTAATTTGAATATTTTCTTCTACATTATTTTGTCTATAAAAATATCTTACGATTTTTTTATAAATATATATTTTTTTACATTAATTGTATACATTGATCGTCGTATTTATTATACATATACATATATATATATATATTATTTTGGTATTAATTGCATACACTGACCGTTGTATTTAATTTGAATATACTCCGTAGCGAAGTGCGGGTTTTCAGCTAGTAGATCATAAAGATGACAATTTAGCACAACCGACAAAAAATAAATGATACCGACTGGTATGTACTCCTTTCCTCTAACTTCCCCTAGCAGGAACAGCTTCAGGTCAAGTCCATAGACGATCACAAGCAGATTAATGCAGCTTCAGTTTACAATGGGACCTCAATGTCCGACTCAGTCAGGTGCCACCACAATTTTGACTGACCCAGGGGTGACAGCTGGAGTGTTCGTACTGTGGCGACCAGAGTACGTCAGAGTTTGCGTGCTCCCTCACAGTTGAATCGGACTTTGAGACGTATGCAATGCACGATTTGCGTTTGACTTGCTTGCATTCCGGAAAGGAGAAATTAACAGATGAACCCACAGTACGAAAAATAAAATATAATAAACCTATTTGTGGTTCTCGTTGTAACACGTGAAACTTGGTGTTACAAGGAGAGCCACTAGTTAACTGCAATTCATCAGCAATTTCTCCTCTCCGGAACGCAAGCAGGCCAAACGCAAATCGCACACGTCTCAAAGTCCGATTCAACTCTGAGAGAATTAATTTGAATTATCACAAAAATTAAATCACGCAAAATTAATTTCAATTATCACAAAAAGAAAAGAAATCTCATGATCAGCATTTAATAAATTAAATTCTAAAAATTAATCTTCAAAAAGTCACCAAAATTCAGAAAATGGAGGTGAAAATTCGAAAAAGATTTCATTTTACAAGAAATTTTAGGATCTTTCTCGTGATATAAATTTTATAACCCTCATATTATAATTTTAAATGCAAACTTTAAAAAATGTTACAAAAACAGCTTAAAAATTCAATTTTAAAAAATTCTAAGAAGAATTTTTCAAAAATGTTTCTTAGTGCAACCATATACTGTAAGAAGAATCGGCAGGCCTGCGGTTTGGCCTGTGGGTTATCCGTCAGCCTGTCAGTCACGGAACTGTTTTATATATATATATATATATATATATATATATATATATATATATATATATATATATATATATATATATATATATATATATATATATATATATATAGAGAGAGAGAGAGAGAGAGATTAGCATTTATGTAGCTGTAAATAGCAGATACATTTTCTCCATAGGTTGACAGTTGACATTGAGGTGAGCGAATCCAATATTGTTAGTACACAGCAGCCTTAAGGAAATAAACACACATACAACCAAAAAATCTTATATTTTGATAGTTATAGAACATTCATCATACGAAATGCCTTATATGAAAATATACACACATAAACATCAGATCAAATTTATTAAAAGCTTAATAAATTTCCAATCATGAAATTGCTGCAAGATATGTTTTAATTTTGCCTTTCGTAGAAAGAAAATAACGGAAATCCATAAATAAACTTAAAAAAAGAGTTTTAAATGTCCAAAATCTGTCAAATGCAATAATAATAATAAAAAAAGAAACAGTCACGCAGACACTCACATGAACACACGTCAAGTTAATTAACTGCTTAATATACAAACAACCATGAATAAGCGTCAAGACGCTAATTTGTATATTAGTAAACAAAAGTTATCGGTAATCCTTTAATGCACCTTTTAAAGGGTTTAAAATGTCAGGAATCTGTCTAATGCAAATAAAAAAATGAAAAAAGTCATGTCAAAAAACAAACAAATTAACTTAACGTTTAATAAATGTACAGTCCTAAATACCCGTCAGGGCGTATTAAATTGACTGCATGCGGATTAAAGCTGTTGGTAATCCTCATCTGTTATACATTTATAATGGATTTAAAATGTCAAGATTCTGTCAAATGCAATCAGTAAAAACAGTAGTTTACAGAAAACTTATTTTTATCTTTACATGTATCTCTTTATTTGTAAATACATATGTAGTTAAAGTACAAATGAAGGACACTCTCAAGAAGAACTTTAAATGCAGTGGAACCCTGTTATAGCGAACACGGTATATAACGAACTCACGGATATAATGAACGAAAACTTTGGTCCCACCATTTTCCTATTGTACGTAATTTATTTAGTATTGTGTCAGTTTAATGTAATCGTTGTTAGTCGATTTAAATCATTAATGATCATTTTTAATACATTACTAGCTGAAAACCCGCGCTTCGCTACGGAGTACATTCAAATTAAATACAACGGTCAACGTATGCAATTTATGCCAAAAAATAAATATATATATTTATAATAAATGCGATGATCAATGTATACAATTGATGTAAAATATATATCTATCTATATATTTATAAAAAAATCGTAAGGGATATGCATTTTTTTTGGATAATATCCAATCGTCTGCTGCATTAGAAAGGGAAAAAAACATTTTTTTTGTCTATTTAGTTGTTACGCACGTGACGATAAATTTATTGAAAGTACCAGAAAAAGAAATCACGTGATCAGCATTTAATAAATTAAATTCTAAAAATTAATCTTTAAAAATTCCCCAAAAATCACGAAATGGAGGTAAAAATTCGAAAAAAAAATTTCATTTTGAAGGAATTTTTATGATCTTTCTCGTGATATAAATTTTATAACCCTCAATGTATTATTTTAAATGCAAACGTAAAAAAAGTTTAAAAAACAGCTTAAAAATTTAATTTAAAAAAATCTAAGAAGAATTTTTGAAAAATCTTTCTTAGTGCACCCCTACACTATTAGAAGAATCGCCATGCAAAATTTCAGCCCTTTAGGTCCAGCGGTTTGGTCTGTGCGTTGTATGTCAGTCAGTCAGTGAATGAATGAATGAGTCAGTTACGGAACTGTTTTATATATATAGATTATTGAATACACATTGCAACTAATGAGTTATACGTTTTGTGAACTCTAGCATTTTTCTTAATGGTTCGAATATAGTGAACCACCGGATAAAGCGAACAAAACCTTTGGTCCCATGAAGTTCGTTATAACGGGGTTCAACTGCACTCTGATAGATGTTCGATGGATGCAAAATCACCGCATTTATTGATAGTTTTAGGTACCCTTACATCTCTGAAACAGCATTTTCAATCAAAAAACCGATTTTCCACTTCTACACTAATATCAAATCCTCATCTTTTATCTTTCTAATTCTGTTTGAATTCTGTTTCTATCTTAACTAAGAGCCTAGTAACAGAAACTTTAACAACAGTTGTCGAAGCATTTTTTAACCGGAAGAGGCTTTTTCTCAAAATGAATCTTTTCATCATTTCTCTTGGCGGTAAACATTCTACAGTAAAAAGTGATGCATGAAATGCCTTCAACTTTTGACGAGTTGCTCCTCAAATATTCATAATGGGAATACACTTTGATTATTATTGTAGATTCATTAGTTTTTGGTGACACCGGAATGAATAGCAAATGAAACGAATTTTAAGCAAGTTTTCTGTATATCAGTACTTGGACTGCTACAGCTTCTGAGTTAAACAGAATACTATATTAAGAATGCACTATTCCCCAGAAAAAGTTATAATCTTCATTCTCCAATTTATAAAACAATAATATATTTGTTTAGTTTTGAGTTACCATGTTTTGCAGAAATGTCAAATTGGCACCCATTTTTTTTCCAGTATTTCTCCTTGAAAAAAATATTTTGATGCAACAGCTCAAGTTTTAACTTACATCTCATTATAAAAATAGATAAAAAGACAAAATTTCAAAAATTTCAAAAAATTCCCTCCGACGGTGTACGAACAATACGAAGTATTACATAAATACGAATTGTATTACATATACAAATACAGTTTCGACCAAGAAAAACATCTATGCATAATTCAGACGTATAAACCGACGTACATCTATGCATAATTCAGATTTCTCTATTCTTAATTACACCCAGATTTCGATTAATTATATCTTGCAATGAACGTCGGTTAGTTAAAAATCCTTCCGGTGGTAAATAAAAAGATAAAACTCAAGAAATAGTGAGATTTGAGAGAAAAAGGCATAAGCAAATAATCTGGAACAAAGAATTTCTTTACATTTCAAATTAAACGTGGAAAGAATTTCTCCGTAATACAGGGATTTAACTTATCTCTTTATAAAAAAAGAGAAAAAAAGACAACATTAAAAAAAAATTGAAAAATCCTCTTCCGAAGGTGTACTGATATCTTAATACGAAATATATGTCTAAATACGACTTTAGCCAAGGAAAACATCTACACTGACTCATATCTACGCATAATTCACATTTCTTTATTCTTACGTACACCCAAATTTCGATTAATTAAGTCTTGCAATGAACATCGGTTAGTTAAAAATCCTTCCGGTAGTAAATAAAAAAGATAAAACTCAAGAAATAGTGAGATTTGAGAGAAAAAAAAGGCATAAGCAAATAATCTGGAACAAAGAATTTCTTTACATTTCAAATTAAACGTGGAAAGAATTTCTCCGTAACACAGGGATTTAACTTATCTCTTTATAAAAAAAGAGAAAAAAAGACAAAATTAAAAAAAATTGAAAAATCCCCTTTCGAATCTTAATACGAAATATACGTCAAAATACAACTTTAGCCAAAGAAAACATATACACCGACTCATATTTACGCATAATTCACATTTCTCAATTCTTACGTTTACCCAGATTTCGATTAATTAAGTCTTGCAATGAACATCGGTTAGTTAAAAATCCTTCCGGTAGTAAATAAAAAAGATAAAACTTTAGGAATAGTGAGATTTGAGAGTAAATAAAGGCATGAGCAAATAATCTGGAACAAAGAATTTCTTTACATTTCAAATTAAACGTGGAAAAAATTTCTCCGTAACATGAGCCAGAAAAGAATAAAAAGACGAAAGAACCCTCGCTCCCTTATAAGAAAATTTAATCCCTTGCTCTACTCTGCTTCCCCTTGTTTAATTTGTATGCATAAGATCCCGGTGAGTTAAAAACTTGTTTTCTATAGGCGAGCACATTTAGCCCTCTTTTATGCTGAACCATGTTTTGACTATAGCCAAATATTTCCTGCCGAGGAAATTTTTTTCCCTTATGAGAGAGAATTTTTCTTTGGTATTCTAGATTATATTCCATAATTATTATTTCGGTAAACTTTCCAGCTCCTGGTACAGGGAGCAGGGGTGGGCAGATATTTAATCACAGAGTTCATTAGTGCAGATTCTTGAAAGGAGATACTAAGGCTATGCATTCGGGGTATCATCGCAGAACCGGTGAACATTTTGATACGCCGTTACGAAACGTGGCGAGAAATCGAACGTGGGGTGTCTATAGAAATTTCTTCCGCAGAACTGATAACTTTTCAACCTGCGGACATTTTCGAATATTTCGGTTTATTTGTTTACTTTGCACATTGTGGGTTGGTAACGTATTTTCTGATATCTTCGAAATAGGTTGTTCTATGGGCTAAGAAATCGCCGATGCATGGAAAAGAATTTAGCTAGAGGCTGTTTTGATTGATAAAACGTGCTCAGATAAAATAGGAAGATAGGAAATCCTACCACATTTAATTACTAAAATGAAATAGATTTTTAGAGCATTAATAGCTAGTCAACCTACGACTCGTTGAATCATGCACTAATAATAGCTTATCGTGAATTACAGCTAATTTCAATCCTGTAAAAAAACGAAATGTTTATGAAATGATTCATTAAATCAATAACTAATCATAGACTACGATGTACCGAAGCTAATTTCAGTTCTTTCTAGAAGAGAAATAGTTATTAAATGAAGCAGTTACTAATCATAGCTTAATGACTCTATGAATCATTTACTAAACGTAGTATACGATTGACTGAAGGTAATTTCAATTCTGCATAGAAACGAATGCTTATGAAATGACTCATTGAATAATTTACTAATCATAGTTTACGATGTATTGAAGCTAATTTCAATTTTCATTGAAACGAAATATTTATGAATTGAACAAGATACTGATCGGCTTCTATTATCGGCTAATATTTATGAAACGAACAAGATACTTACGGCCTCTTGAACCAGTTACTAATCATAGCTTAATGACTCTATGAATCCCTTACTAATACTAGTCTACTATGGACTGAAGCTAATTTCAATTTTGCATTGAAACGAAATGTTTATGCGATGACTCATTGAATCATTTACTAATCTTAACCTATTTTAAATTGAAGCTAATTTCAATTTTGCATAAAAACGAAATGCTTATGCGATGACTCATTGAATCATTTACTATTAATAGCATATTTTAAATTGAAGCTAATTTCAATTTTGCATACAAGCGAAATGTTTATGCGATGACTCATTGAATCATTTACTATTAATAGCCTATTTTAAATTGAAGCTAATTTCAATTCTGCATACAAACGGAATGTTTATACAGTTGAGTACTTCAAACCATTTTCATGCTGATTATGGTTCACGAATCTGAATTAACAATTCCGCATAAATTTCAGAAGTAACATCACTGTTCTTTACAAATAATATTTTGAATGACAACAGTCTTGTTAAAAAAATTTCTCTATTGCAACCAACCACCCAGTTACGGCCTCTTGGTGGACCATTTTGATAATCATTGCCAAGGTCAGTTTTAAAGGATACGTTACTCTGATGTTTCATGTTCGTTACAAAATGAAAACAAAAAAATATTCACATAAAGCACACCGTTGCATTTGTTTTCATACTTCTAACTAAACCGTTAACAATATAAGAAGCGTTTGAGTCTAATACCTCTATGCTGCTTCACCTATAACGTTGAAGGTAGTGGATTGCTACTGGAATTTCTGACCACTTTTACACTTCATTGTTGATTACCTAATTCGTGCATAGTGATAAAGGAGTTTTAATTACCAAATATGAAGACTCAGAAGATTAACTGGTATGTTACGCCATTTTTCCATCAACGAAGTGAAAGACAAACTTCTTTCACAGTCTCTTACAAAGTGAATTTCTGAAAAGCCCTTGCTTTCATGTAAAGCGAAAACGTTGTTCCTAAACAAAAGCTTCATTTACAGAAGAGGGAAAACACATTTACAGAAGATTAAAAGCAAAATGAAATAAAATATAAATAAACATTAAGTAACATCCACTTACCGAGACCCCCACGAAGCGTTAGCGGGGAAATTTCTGAGAGATACATAGGCACAAGAGCCGTGCTTAGACCTAAAACGAAAGTTTGCATAAGTAACTCATTTAATTTCATTCCATTTCGACAGGGACAAAGAGACAGAGCTGTGCTACCAGGCATGGTTATCAGTTATTTATTAAGGTATCGCGACTACTTTTAAAACGTCGATTTCGATGAAAATTCCGAATTTTTTTTTAAATTCCTGTTTCTTAAAGAATGTGACTTTATGCTTCAAAATTTGTTTTTATGTTTTCGGTACGATCATTAGAAACTAAATGAGAGTGATTGAAAGACGAACAATAGCTGTCAATTTCAATACAAGCGAAAACTTTGTGTTTTCTGAAGAACTTTTTTTTCGTAAAGGGAGTCCGAGACACAAAAATCTTCAAATTTTCGAAAAACAATTTATTGCATTAAAATTTTTTTCTGTTTTTTTTTCGCTTAAAATGGCGTTTAAATCATGTTTCTATCTTAATTAGAACAGGAGATATTAATTATTTTTTGTTTTGCAACATTCTAATAGCAGCCAATCTTTGTTTAAACCTTTAAGGGTAAAAAGGACCTTCAACCTCAAATTTTTTAATTTTAAATTTTTAACTCTATATATAGAATGAGAATAATGAATATTCTTTTTTACTGCATTGACGACTCTTATAATCCAAAATAAGGATCTTTTGGCAGAATAATGTCTGTTCTCAAAACTTTTCTCAAAAATGCTATTATTCAAAATGTTCCGTGTGCATTCCATATCATTTAAAATCCTTAATTTTTTGAATACTAGTTTACCATATAAATATAAACATAATTGTGCACTGAATTTTTTTTAGTATGAATACTCGTATAAAGACATAAATAATTTTTTCTTGAATGTGCCTGTTATTTTTTTGTTTAGGTTTTTGGATGTTTTTATTTCATTTTGTGGTCGATAAATTTGAAAAATATTAGTGGTTTCAAAGAATGATGCACAGTTTGGTGACAAATGCTTCCATTAACAATCCCGAGAAATTTGGAGGATATCAGAAGAAAATGAGTGCACGTGGAGCATTTTGGAAAATTCTGGAATTTTTAAAGTATTTTTTCATAAACAGGCCTTTTTCTGTTCCCAAATACTTATTTGTGAATTCTAAATGTCTTCAATGAAGTAAAAGCGATTATTAAATATTCCCATTTTGTATATAGAGTAAAATATTAGAAAAAACCGAGGTTGAAGGTCCCTTGTTCTCTTAAATGCGTTTTTCTGCATGATGGGTTTTTCACCATTTCTCGTCTTTAAATTGTTATTAGTGAAGAACCGTAAGGCCGTCTGCACACGGAGCAACTCAAAAGAAACTGATAACCGACTCAAATCACAAACAAGTCCGTGATGAGTCGCAACCTATGTAATTGAATGGAGCCACGCACACGGCGCAACTGGTTACAAACCCGTCGGACGGGTTTGTAACCAGTTGCGCCGTGTGCGTGGCTCCATTCAATTACATAGGTTGCGACTCATCACGGACTTGTTTGTGATTTGAGTCGGTTATCAGTTTCTTTTGAGTTGCTCCGTGTGCAGACGGGCTTAAAGGTAAATAGTTTAAAACTTCTTCAATTATTTTACATGTCTTCAATTATTTTACCTTATTTTTGATTCAGCGAATTTGAAAAAATATTTACTTTTGAAAATATGATTTAAAAAAAAATAAGTTACATAATTTTTGTCGCGACTTTAACAAATATTCATATCATTACCACGAGAAGTAATTTAAAATATATATTTAAACTAAAATAATTTCAAAGTTTTAAGAAGTTTATAATATTAAATGAAACAACTCAACTTTGTACTGACACAATTTTTGTAACGAAAATGAAAGTTTTATGTTTTCTTTTGTGAATGGCAACAGTGTGATATATATAAAATTAAAAGAAGGAATTGGATGTTAAAGTTTATGTGAGTTGTGATTTATTTTAACTTACCTGTTTCATTATAATTTGGACAAAAGAATATTTTTAAATTTCATTTTTTTAAATTTAATATTTAAAAAATACTGAATCAAAATTAAAACTTATATTTTTCTGCTTAATTAAATGAAAAAAATTGAAATTCGACAAATAATATTTCGAATTATAATGATTTTAACTTACCCTACTTTTTAGAAAAAAATTTTAAATTTAATTTTTTTTACACTTTATTGAAGTTTTGTGATGCGATTTTGTTTACAAATTATATGGTTAACCATCACAAAAAATTTCAAAATTATAACTCAATAAATAAAATATTTTTTAAATGTGTCCTGGACCCCCTGCAAACGACTACTGTGATAACTCAAAATAGAATCGTGATATGTCTATGAAATTTTTCATGTAGGTTTTTCGTACTATTAAGAACGTAATGAAAAGTCTATTATTTGTTGATTTACAGCTTAATTTATAAAAAAACTCACGAGAAAATGCTGAAATTTCACATGTAATAGCATATAATCACCTATATTCCCTTTAGATTTCAAAATATCGATTAGCTTTTGAGTCATTACACTCACGAGACTTTTACTTACATAATGATAAAAAGAAATTAAATATATATGCATAACTGTTTTTTTTATAGAGCTAGAGTCGTTTATGCAAAAATTGCTCAATTTCGACAAAAAATCCTTACTTTTACAAAATGTTGTATAGTTTTGGTCTATTTTTTATCATTTTCGGACTTTGGTGCTATATTCCTTTGAAAAATAAGAAATAAATTTTCGAAAATAGAGTTTTTGAAAAAAAAAAAACCTCGGCTTCGAACGTAGTCGGATACCTCCAGTGTTGCAAAACAACTGAAATAACACTTTCAATTTGCAATAAACAAGCAAAACATAAAATACATTAAAAGACAATAAATAACATTGAAAATTATCAAAGAGGATAAAATCGAGTCTCAAGTTAAAGTTAGCGGAAAAGTTTTTAAGAGTTACACAGACACAATAGCGATAATCTGACCTAAAACAAAACAATGTTAAGTTTCTCATTAAATTTTATTTTTATTGAGAAAGAATATTTAAACAAGCAAAACATAAAATACATTAAAAGACAATAAATAACATTGAAAATTGTCAAAGAGGATAAAATCGAGTCTCAAATTAAAGTTAGCGGAAAAGTTTTTAAGAGTTACACAGGCACAAGAGATCGCTGTTGTGCCTGTGTAACTGTCAAAAACTTTTCCGCTAATAATCTGACCTAAAACAAAACAATGTTAATTTTCTCATTAAATTTTCTGTCAAAAACTTTTCCGCTAATAATCTGACCTAAAACAAAACAATGTTAATTTTCTCATTAAATTTTCTGTCAAAAACTTTTCCGCTAATAATCTGACCTAAAACAAAACAATGTTAATTTTCTCATTAAATTTTATTTTTATTGAGAAAGGGGTAAGCTTAAAATAACTATTTCTAGCTCTGACAGGATTATTTGGTATTTGTTTAATACTTAAAAAATTAGTTTCGTTAACATCTTTAACTCTCTAAGAGTTTGAGACGTATTTTTCCCATCAAATCTTTTCAACTTGAAAAGTGTTTACGACTGATTATTCCATACTTAATTAGATGTTCAAGAGTGCATCCCATAGTACAATTCTGAGGTTTTTAGATACACAACTACAAGATGGAATAACTTGTCAGAAACGTTTTTCCCAGCTGAAAGAGAGACAGATACATCTCAAATGTTTAGAGGGTGAAAAGACAAAAAACCAAACCAGTAACAGACATTAAAAGAATATTAATAGTCAAAGAAGATAAAACCAAGAATATTATTGGCATCCCAATTCTAATATACCTTTTGAAAAGAAAAGAAACAACCTTTGTGCTCGAGGAATAAACAGGAAAACCAACGTAAATAAAGCACAAATAGCAATAAGAAGCAATTATTTTGCATACGGCCGTTTCGAAGCTATAAAGGAGCTTCTTCATCAGTGCAACGAACTTAGTGGAGGCTCAAAAAGCCGAAGACTAGGCTTGGCTTAGTCTTCGGCTCACTGGTTACAAACCCGTCGGACGGGTTTGTAACCAGTTGCGCCGTGTGCGTGTCTCCATTCAATTACATAGGTTACGACTCATTACGGACTGGTTTGAGATTGGAGTCAATTATCAGTTTCTTTTTAGTTGCTCCGTGTGCAGACGGCCTAAGTATCGTATTTTGGTAATGGATTGCTTTATTTAAGGCCACGAATAAAAGACATTTATATTTTTATGTTGGTCAATTTTTCTTAACCCCACACACCGACAAAAATTTCGAACTCTGAAAAAATATAAAAAAGTCATTGTTATATCGACAAAAGAAAAAAAAAATGTTTTTTATTTTATTAGCAACGAATAAAAGCATTGTTTGATTTTTTTTTGTAATAAAACGAACAAGTTCTGGATTTCTGTTGGAGGTAGTAATAAAATTTCTCATTTCCCCTAATTAAAATTATTCAAGCCATAAGCATTCGAAAAACTTAATGAAGAACTCCCAGCATCCCATGTTTGAAAATTAATATGAACGCTGCCTCAAAAAAAATGAATATGCCTTGAGATTGTATTAACAATGAAAGCTTTGAACTCCAAAAAAGTCAATAGTGGGCTAATTTAAATAAGGCGTACTCAAACACAGGGATGACAGAGCCTTTTAAACTTTTATGAAAGCTACCCTAATATAAAAAAGGAAAATTTAACTATTTGCTAATAAAAAATGATTTATTAAAATCTTTTCAGGGCGGTTTTGTTAAGATATTCCTTATTTACTTTAAAGATGTACCGGTGTACAGTGAATTCTTTGACCTCTCTTTACCGACATCTTTTACACTTCATTGTTAGTTACTTAAGTCGTGCATAGCAATAAGGGAATTGTAATTACCAAATATGAGGACTCAAAAGATTAACCGATATGTTACGTCATGCTTCCATCAATGAAGTGAAAGACAAACTTCTTTCACAGACTCTTACAAAGTGAATTTATGAAAAGCTCTTGCTTTCATGTAAAGCGGAAACTGTGTTTCGAAAAAAAGCTTTATTGAGGCTTTGTGTACAGAATACTTTTTTTTAAATAAAAGGGGTTGAAAACAACAGCAACGAAAAAAATCTACAGCATATAATGTAATAAGAGCACGGTAAAAACGTTTAGAGGAACTTTTATTGTCAAATTATCAGCTAAATTTTATCGTTTAGTGATGGATCAGCAAACCTTTTACGTCATGTCATACGCAATAGAAGTTTAGCCCTTTTATGAAGAAACAAGCATATTTGAATAGATTAGGCATCTAAACTTTTTTATTCATGGAGTTCTAAAAAGAAAAAAACTAATTTTTATTGGTTAAATTATGCGCAGACAAACTTTTACCAGCAAAATTACGCGCAAACAATTTTTTACGGGACAAAATTATTTGCAATATTTTCTTAGTGAAATTACACACAAACTTCTAAAAATAGCACAGATGTTTAAAAGTGAAATTAAATGCAAACTTTTGCTGGCCAAATATTCGCCAACAATTTTTTTAAAATTAAACTATTCGCTAACTATCTCTCAATCAGTTAGATAAATCGCTAACTTTCAGTATTCAATATGATTAAAATATTATTCCTCGAATTGTGCCAATAAAAAAACTTGAGCAAATAGAGTTTTATTGAAACATGGGACAAACACGCTTTTTATTTAACTGAATTAAGTAGAAGCAAACTTTTTGCAACAAATAATGCGCAAACTACCATCTATATATTTAAGTTGCTAAGCCGATTTTTTGGGCAGTTCGTGAGAGAAAACTTCTGCATCCATTTACTTCATTTTGGTCTTAAACGAAAGATTTTAATCTACAGATGTGTCAAATTTAGTTTTTGTAACCGCAATGTCTATTATTTAGTGATAATTTACAATTAAAAACTGCTGTCTGCGCATGCTCAGTAACATGTTTAAATCTGGCTTTAGATACTCACTAAGCAGAAGGCCGCATAAACACGTTAATTTGTTTATTCCGAGGAATCTCACTAGCTCTCTGTCTGCCATTTTTGTTTTTAATGATGTTTGTGAGATATAGAATTAAACCTGACGGATATTGTCTATTTCGCTCTGTTGAGTAACCCTATTCCTTCCTATTGGGTTTAATAGTAATTTTTTAAATGCTGAGTTAATAATTTCATATGTTTAGTATAATTTGTGTATTAGTACATTTATTTACTATCCAGCTGTCATGTGCCAACTAGTTAATCACTAAATTACGTGCACACAAATTTTAACTCAACTATGAAGAGGCAAACATTTAACTGAAGCTTTCTACTGAACTTTATTTATCAATCGATTTTTAAAATGTTGTAGTACAGTCATTTTTTTTATTTATTGCCAAAAGAGCGAGTTCTGATACTAGAAAATAAAACTAAACATCGCACGTTTACTTACCACAGTTGAATCCAATGGCCAGTCGCCCTAGAATGATCATTTCAAAGCTTCCACAAAATTTGCTGAAGGTCATGAGAAGGGCTCCAGCAACACCAAGAATGTTGTTCAGCAGCAGGCCACCTTTCCTATAGACAAGAAAAGTAAAATTCGTGTTTAGACATTGAAAACAATACAAATTAATGAAATCTTATTTTTTCCCTACGTATAGGGAATATCCAGTGGCCATCATTCCCCACGGGCAGACCAGTAGAGGTAAGCTCTATTAAAAAAATTTGCTACTGAAAGTGCTTGTCTTGCAGAGAAGAACGCGTTAAGGTAACGGTGGACGTTAAAATTGCCAAAAAATCGAACAAAAATTAGAATTTTTTTTGTGTATTAATATTTTAAAAATATGTAAATATTGGAATAAAATGCATTTAAAATATGTAGTGATAATTAAAATGAAAATTTGGTGGCCTTAGAAAAGTAAATATTGTTACGAATTTTACGAGTCTATGGTAATCTAGCCAAATATGAGAGTTATCGCCAAATTGGCGATGGATTTGGTGACTTATTTTGGTCGCCAAATTTGGTGATATTTCGCCACATTTAGCGATATGATGTCAAATGGTTGCCAAATTGCCATCTAGAAACTTCTAGAGATATCTAGCTGGCTGACCGATAGGGGGTGCTTTAGAAGTCTATAAATATACTTGACATTGGCATTGGAACTCAGTTCTTTTCTACTGAGAATTGAATGTGTTGAAAGTGCGTTAGGAGCATATTATATTGAAGACTGGTATCCTGACTTGTGTTTTTTAGAGTTTTCTGCTGTATAGAAGACAATTGTTACGTGTTTTCTGCTTGAATTTGTGTATGCGCCTGAATTACAGAATAATAAATTTTATTTTGTGTTCATTTTCTGAAGCGATTTTATTCAATCCTAACGAACCTAGGTAAAACTGAACAATATTAAAGGTAGGTCAAAAAACAACTTTTAAATGGCTTTTTCTCAAAATGAGTCATTCCCAGATTTGCAAGTCTTTGAAAGGCTCCTTGCGTCATAAATTTTGGACGAAATTTTATCAAATTTCTAATAAAGACTCCTCTAATACATCAAAATAAAGTTATGTATCCATTTCAGGTCTCGACATCATTCAGATTATCAAAGTTTAACTTAAGTGTAGAAAAGTACAAAAATTTTACGAAAATTCAGAGCATAAAAATATTTCCTAAAAATGAACTATTCAATGAAAGCTCAAAGTAATGCACAACTCTGTTCAAAATGTATTTATAAGCAATATACATGCAAAATTAAGAGAAGTTAAAAATTGGATCGCCAGGACCATTTTTTAATAAAATAATTTCAATTTTTAAAATATAAACAAAATTTAATATTTATAAAATTTTATAGGTTGTTTGATATGGTATTATATGATTTTAATGAATATATATGCAAAATTACATATCTCCAAGGTAAAAATTTCAAAAATCGCTTTGTAATGTCCATCATCCCCTTAAAAGATGGCGGAAATCCATAAGTTCCCCAAAAGAACAAAGGGGGCAGTCAGGAGAAGATACAACGCCGATGCGATGTAAATGTCTACGTAAAACGTCATACTATGAAACAATTCTAAAATTTGCAACAGCAACGTGTCTTGGGAGGTCCTGAGGGATAGTGCAAGACAGTAGTTTACTCCAATCCAATTAAAGAAAGCCACGTTGTTAATTAAAATCAAGGAGAAGCACTTAATGTAGGAATATACTACTATGGATGTTTCGATTTCCAACGCATACTCAATGAATTACCGTCTTCTATTTGCTTGACAAATTAAGTATCTCAGAGTGAAGTCGTATTTGGCTTTTTACCACTTACAGAACAATATTCCAGCACACACACAGTGCATTCGTGTTTTCTATTTGTCTGACAACTTTAGAAATCCATAATCACACCATATTTTGCGTCTAACAGCTTAAATAACACTATTCCAGCAGAAACATCCCGCTTCTATGTTTTTGATTTGTTCGGAAAAGAGGATTTTAGAACGAAGTTGTATTTGACTTTTACGATTCATCAATTTCGTTTTCCTTTAATTATGCCACTAACTAGTAGCGATAATAATTACAACAGTGTGACAGAAATTGAAAAAGGATTTCAGAACTAAGTTGAATTTGACTTTTTACGATTCATCAATTTTAGTTTTTTCCATCAACTTGGTTCAAAAGGATTTTAGAACCAAGTTGTTCTTGACTTTTAGCGGTTCATCAATTTCGTTTTCCTTTAATTATGGAACTAACTAGTATAGATAATAATTACAAGAGTGTGGCAGAAATTGAAAATGGATTTTAGAACCAAGTTGCATTTGACTTTATACGATTCATCAATTTTGTTTTTCTTTAATTACGGCACTAACTTGTAGAGATAATGATTACAATAGTGTGACAGAAATATAATACCGAAGCATCATGTATTCAAGGAAATTGCAGTAACAGTAAAAAAATACTCTCATTTTGTTGTTATAATTTCACATAAATTGTCTGCTAGAGAACATTCAAATCTACAACCTGTATCAAATTACAGCGCTGGCAAAGAAAATTTATTACTAAATCTCCGTCCTTTATCAAACACATTAAATCAATCCCCTATTAAGGCAGAGAAAGGACTTTAAAGATTCATCCATCTTTAATCAAGACATCATAAATAATTCGCGAATCCCCGAGATTACATCCTTGGGATCTCGAAAGGATCGCGCACCAAACACAAAGCATTGTTCGGAGATCAGAGACATTTTCAAAAATGGCATCTTCGACGTGGCTCCATTAATCAAGTCAATTGAGCAATAGATTCTAAGGACCCAGGTGATTAATTAGTTTGTATTCTGGACAATGAAGTTCATAGCATGTGCAAAACAACAGACCCATCTTCTGAAATGCATTTTTTTTAAATGAGGAGTTTCAAACATGATCAATACATTAATGGATAATATTTTACTCTGTTGAATAACCACGCTGTTATTTTAGTAAGATTTTTTCAAATTATTTTGACAATATTTTGCAGAAAGGGGTAGCTACCAAGATAAATATTTTTAATAGAATCTTATCAATAAAATGTAGTTGTAAAATTGTATTCTTACGTTTTTCTCCTATGTGTTTTACAAACAATGTCACTTAAAAATGCTATTAAAAATAAATAATTTACATGAATGTAAACTCAGTTTCATCGTCAGTTAGCATTGTTATGAATGCCGTTTATAACAATGTAATGACATAGAATGAACTTATACTGGCACTGCCAGCCTATTCTCAAAAATATCGAGGGTGTACTATACATATACAGGGTGGTTATTTTTTAAACTGACACTACTCAGAGCCATCTGTATCGCGATCTATCGGCCGGTATTCCACCAAAACTGATAGAGAGGCTAAGGACGACATGGAAAAAAGTTTCCGTGGAAAAAAATAGTTCCAGATGGCGTTTTTGTTGTCGGCGCACCCGAGATTTTGCATAAAAGGCAAGTAAAATATCAAAATACACATTCACGACTATGTAGTCGATAACAGCGCCAGTATTTCGGGCTATAAAGATAGGGGATGAATACTGAAAAAGTTGTAAGCAGACAAGTGAATAACAAAGAAATTTCTCTGCAACACCACTTTATGCAGCAAATTCAGTTCTCCCTACTTCAATGTGACTCCAATCCTGGTGGACGACACATTGTATCCCGAACACTACGTTCTCAACGGCCAAGCGTAACATGTCACCAGGAATGTTCATCAAAGTCCGGGATATGTTATCCTTTAGGGGCGCCAAGTTCGATACTCCACCAAGATACACCTTGGACTTTAAATAACCCCACAGAAAGATGCCATATAGGTTAGGTCCGAGAAGCAAGGTGGCGATGCCAGTGGAAAAAAGCGACTGATGACCCTTTCTTCTGTAAAGCGAAGGCGCAACAGATTCCGCACCTATCTTTATAGACCAAAATACTGGTGCTGCTATCGACTACGTAGTCATGAATTTGCATTTTGATGTTTTACTTACCTTTTATGCAAATTCTCGGGTGCGGCGACAACAACAGCGCATATCGTCCCCTATCGGCGAATTTTGGAACTAATTGTTTTTTTTTTTCACGGAAACTCTTTCCCATGTCGTCCTTAGTCCCTCTATCAATTTTGGTGGAATTCCTGCTGATAGATCGCGCTACATATGAGGCGGAGAAAGGCAAAGTCAGTAAGTCAAGTGGTGTAAGTCAAAAGAGTTTTACTGCAAAAACTACAAAAAATTCCACCATAAATTGAAGAAATTATAATTCATAATAATTATTATAATATTGAAAATAATAATTATCTGCAATTCCACTATAAATTGAACATGGAGATCAAATTTTTGCTCTCAAATGAAAAAAGTTGAAAATGTGACTTACACCACTTTGCCTTTCACCGCCTCATATGGCTCTGAGTAGTGTCAGTTTTTTAAAAAATCACCCTGTATATATATAAAAGGGATATAAAAGTTAAAGTTAGTTTTCCATATTTCTAAAGTATTTCTTCAGTTATATTGGTGTACATAGTTTGAAAAGTGCGTTATGAAACATGGTTTAGAGTAAAAAACAAAATAAATGTTTGGAAATTTTTAAACTCCGTTCAGTTAAATTTTATATAATTCAAATCTGCGTGCGAAATAACTGTCGAATTATCCCAAAATACAAAATTCCCCAAGAGACAGGAAATATTATAAACAGGAAATCCAACGTAAATAAAGCACAAATAGCAATAAGGTGCAATTTTTCATACGGCCGTTTCGAAGCTGCAAAGGAGCTTATTCATCGGTGCAAAGAACTTAAGGCAGCTCAAAAAGCCTGGCTTAGTTTTCGGCTTTTTGAGCTATTGTGCTTTATTTACAATATTATTACTTTATTATTTATTGTGCTTTATTGCTATTTGTGCTTTATTTACATTGGATTTCCTGTTTATTCCTCGAGCACAAAGGTTTTGTCTTTTCTTTTCAGGAAATATTATAGTCACAATGTCACTGTAAATTAAGGCAAACCTAATTAAATAAATAACAATGAAAGAAACTCCCCAATTTAGATTTTTTTGGATCAACAAAAACGATTTCCTGAAAAGAAACTTACTCAATTTTTTTAAATTTCAAAGAAAAAATTAAATTAATAAATGCTAGTGGTGAAACGAAAACAAACATTACTTTTCATTCAGACAGAAAACTTTCTCGAAAGCAAAATATTTCTGATCATAAATGTTCAAAAATATTTTCCTTTTCCCTTCTCCAAATCAGCACGATTCATAGCGTCACAGTCGTCATTTCGCAAATTTCTCTTGCATATCTGTCAAATCAGGAAACAACAAGGGAAAAAATATAGAATATATTCGTGGCCTTAATACCCACTGGCGAATTCCTTTAACAAAGGATAAGAATCAAATAGGATTAAATTTATTTTTTTTACTTAGGGAGAAAGCGTCACAAGTCGGCACTACATGTTTCATATGAAAACTGCCACCTAATTAGGTACAAAATTGAATAAATGAGTAAAACAGAGCTCAAGGTAATTGGAGTTTGGGAGTTAATGTAACAAAATTAAATTTAACTGTACTGACATTTTAGACGTTAAATTTTTAAAATAAATCAGAGAAACCAGGCTTTCAGTGGTTAAGTGCAACATGAAATTCAGCAGAATAAACCCTAACAATAATACACGTTATTGAGACCAGTAACACTTTCTAACAAAGCAAACAGAGCTATTAAAATCAAAATTATAACAAAATATATTCTGAACACGTCTTCAATATTAAACATACCAATCATCCAAAGTTGTTTCAGAAGCTTTTTTCTACCTCATTATGTAAAACAAATGCTTTTATCTATGTATTTACACACAGAGAAAAAAAAGTCGGTCAGACGCCGGAATAAGTGAGTGCTGCAACCCACTTCGCATGGGTTATTGTGAGACACGACTTAAAGAAACCACTACCCGTGTTTTTGAACGCGGATGTGAGTTAAAATACTACTGAGTTATCGTTACTGAGTTATTGAAACTATTGACAGCTACATATACTACCGACTATTGACAGCTACATATACTACCGACTATTGACAGCTACATAAGTGCTGATAATCCAATAAAAATGGTATTTTGAGATAACCTGAACTCTTCTGTACCTTGCAACAGGATTCATTTTATAAATTTCGTCCACCGAATGAATTTATGAGCGTTTAAAGCACACTACACCAGATATTTTCCCCGAATCATTTAAATTTTAAAGTATTATTTGCATTTTTTAAAAGCAAACGAAAAATGCCCCAAGGTGTAAAATTTCTTTCTCTACAGAGGCTGTTCGCACATTTTTTAGACGATTTTGGTAAGCGGAAATAAAAAATCGTTTGCTGCAAAAGAAATAATTGCAATTGTACTATCTTTTTAAAAGTCAATATTATAGTCTGCGGCTTGAAAGTTTTGTTTTTATTCAAAATGGCGTTTTTAACAAAGCAGTGGTTCGAAGGCTACATTTATGCTCTTTCCGAAGAGAAATATGCATACTCCGTTATCCAAAAACGATGTGAGGGTCATGGTTTTGTGATATCTAAAGCGTCGATAGGTAATATCGTCAACAATAAAGGAAAAAAAAACGTCAAATTGGAGCCTCAAGTGGGACAAAAATTCCAAACAAGTATCCAAGGAAAAAGCGGACATCTTCGACTATTGCAAAGGTACGTTGTTTAATGTTAAAAGAAAATCCCCCTAGTCAAAGGACAGTTGCAAAATCATTAAAATGCACGGTGTCCACTGTAAACAAAATGATAAACGTTGATTTAAATCTTAAGAAACGAAAAAACGCAATGTGTATCGTCTTCTTTCAAATCATATCGCTGAACGCAGGACACGCTGCAGAATTCTATATGAGAAACACTTGTCCAAAGAAAAATGGAAAACAATTGTCACAATAGATAAATCATGGGTGTATTTAAATGATTGCAACAAAAAAAGAGCCATTTATTATCATAAAAGGGGAGAAAAAAATTTTAAGCACATGGTTCAAAGAATCGAAAGAAATTTTTTTCTAAGGGATTCGTGGTTATTGCTGGTTTTTCTTATAATGGCAAGTTAAAAATAAAGAGAGTGGAAAAAATGTCAAGATTAACTCCAAATACTATCAGGAACATATTTTATCGCCAATTTTTTCTGAATGAAATACCATCGCTTTACCCACAGTGCCATCAATCTGTGAGACTCCATCAGGACAAAGCTAGCAGTCACACATCAAAATCCACTGTAAATTTCCTAAAAGAAATGGAACAAAAGACTGGTATCAAGGCCATACCCTTCACTGATATCCCTACTAAATCTTCCGATGTATCACCTATGGATTTTTGTGCTTTCGGACTTCTAAAATCTGCATTATCCAAACGTCGTCCCAAAACCCTTACAGGACTCTGGAAAGCTGTTCAGGAGGAATGGGATAGAATACCTCTTCTGACACTTCAAAAGGCATTATTATCCTGGAAATTGCGGTGTCGAAAGATAGTTCAGAATAAGGGATGTCAAATAGAACATTTAAAACACAAGAATTTTATGTAATTTAGTTTTGTGAATACAATATACATCGTCTAAAAAATGTGTGAACAGCCTCTGTATTACCCAGTACAATTTTAAAAAATATCTTTGAATCCAAGTCGGCAATCTTTGGACACATTTTCTCCATAGGTTAACACTGAGGTGAGAGTATCGAATAGGGTTAGTACACGGCAATCTTAAAGGAAGACAGGAAAAAGAAACTGTGGTATTAACTATCAACGGAGCAAAATCTCATTAATTATCAAATTTCCTAAATTGTCTCTAATGCATAAAAAAATCTACAAAATAATAAAAGAACCTAACATCGTCTTTAAATATTAAAACAGAAGCATTCACTCTTTCAACTGAAAATTATTTTTATCATCAGAAATATTTTAACAGATCCTTTTCGAATGGTTCAAAACAACCAAACATTTATAGCGTTGCAGTCGGCTTGAAAAGAATCGCTTTCCTGAATAACTGCCAGATCCGAACGCAGCTGGGGGAAACAAACATTGAAAGCTGGTGAGCCATTGACGAATTCAATCGACAAAAGGCAAATGCAGATCAACATAAAGTTCTTGTTCCTTGGGGGGGAAAAGCGTCAAAAATCAGAAATACAAACAACTCAGAGAAAGCTGGTACCTAATCAAGTGTAACATTTGGATACAGTAGTTGAAAGTGGCTTAATAATAACGGAATTAGAGTTTATTATCGAAGTAAATATCGACTTGAATATTGGTACAGTAAAACCTCCTTTATCCGGATCTGCAGATAATCCGGATCAGATTTGTAGACATTTTCATTTAATGTTCACATTAGATAATAATTTTTAAAATAAGACATCAAGAACATAACTGCAAGTACGCCAAATATTCACTTTTTAATGTTCACATTAGATAATAATTTTTAAAATAAGACAGCAAGAACGTAACTGCAAGTACGCCAAATATTCACTTTTTAATGTTCACATTAGATAATAATTTTTAAAATAAGACAGCAAGAACGTAACTGCAAGTACGCCAAATATTCGCTTTTTAATGTTCACATTAGATAATAATTTTTAAAATATGACAGCAAGAACGTAACTGCAAGTACGCCAGATATTCGCTTTTTAATATTCACATTAGATAATAATTTTTAAAATATGACAGCAAGAACGTAACTGCAAGTACGCCAAATATTCACTTTTTAGTTTGATTCAATGTACAATTCCTGCATAGAATGTACAATAAGTATGGTAATAAAACGCTTTTTGTTGAGTTTAAGAAAGCTTTACGAGACTTATTAATTCTTTGTTAAGAAATGATGTGAAAAATTATTTTTATATTTTTTTAATGTCTATTTTTTACTAATCCCAGATTGTCTAGCAAGACTAGACAATCTCCATGAAAACAAAAATTTCTAAAAAGTCTCGAGGGACCTCGTCCTTTGTAAAACCCAAAGAAGCCAAAACATGGGCAGGGGAGGCCCTGTCAGCAGAACACCAGTGACACTCCGGGAAGATCTTCTGACCCTGCCGAAAAGCGAGTGGTCTAATATGGCCACTTATGAAGCGCGAGAAGGCTGTTTGATATTTTCTAGGCTTGAGCTGGAAAGACCCACACGGACTTCTTCCAAAGTACCATTTTGAGAAAAAACCATAAGATTTTTTTCATTTACCTTCAATACTTACTTTTCTAAAGTCACCAAGTTTTCCTTTTACTTTTCACTACATATTAAGTGCATTTTATTCCTATATTTACATATTTTAAAAATATTAATACACCAAAAAAATTACAATTTTTGTTCGATTTTTGGTAATTTGAAAGTTCACCATCCTCTTAACTGTATGTCAAGAGGTTTACAGCCTCAGGCATCTTACATTTTCTTAAGAAATTTTAAGAATTTTTTAAGTCTCCAAACCATTTCAATCGAATATTCATTACTATCAACCTCTACTTGGTGGCATTAGGCCCTTTTCCAAATCTCTATCCCAACTTATCTTCTACCAGGCCTCGATGACAGAATGACTTAAGGTATAAGCATTCGGTATCCGAGTTTGAGTCCTATAGGAAGACAAATTATCTTTTGCATCTATCCATATGATTATTACATGCTTGTATAGAAAGGTTAGTATTGATCATTTTTATATCTTCAGGCCCGGGGCGTAAAGAGGCAAGCTTTCTATTGGTGCACCATGGGTAACGTAAAATCTGCTACATCTTTGCCGAGTTCTCCTAGGACTTTAGAGTGGTTAAGGAATGCCTAAAATGCCAAAGATAAAACGTCCTTTTAATGATCAGAGACATGAAAGTCCGTCAGTGGAATACCGGAGTTCTATCTCAAGAAAAACGAAACCAAATTATATTGTTGTTACATATGGCCAACTGGAACTTAATCCATACAAGTCTGGCCACTCACCCAAAATACAAAAACTACAAAAACACAGGAAAACAAAAAAAACACCACTAGATACGATAAAAAGTACGACCAAAAGGCCTTAACACCAGTTAAAAACATTAAAGTTCTAGGATAAAAAGTTAAAAAGCCAGAAGCACAATAATTGAAGACCGTGAGATCAGGACATAAATTCTCTGGCCCTCCAATAGAGAACACACAAATCACCACTCTGCCGTAAGTTAAAGTCTAGTTTCGAGAAACCAGATTATGCTTTTTATTGCTTTCCAGCAGCTGCACATCCCGGCAAGAGGATTTTACCAGAGCTGTTGTCCTCTGGTAAAATCCTCTTGCCGGATTCAAGTTCAGCCCTTCAGACTACAGTCAGTTATAGTCGCACAAATAATCCTCACATAAAGTAGAGTAGAGTTTAAATGAGAGTGTGACCCTACAATGTAACTCGGCCCACTGTAAGTTGCAAGAAAATGAAATGTCTGATTTCTTGGCGGAAAGGGGAACCATCATCCTTCAAAGACCTAGATGTCCTATGCCCCTTTATTCAGCCAGACTTCTTATGAATAGAAAGAATAGCCGTATGATGAAGCTGGAGGTCTGTTTTCGTAGCGGAAAAGAAATGACGACGTCTTTTTTCTCAGGAAAACTTCGTTCTGGACTGTTCTCGTGCAGCGGCAGTTGCCCACTTCAGACTTTTGACAGGGCACAACTGCTTGTCTGTCCATCTTTTTCGTTTTAATTTAACAGATTCTTTTCTGTGTATTTTATGCAATTCTGGACAAGTTTTTAATTCTGAGCATTTGGACAGGTGCACTGCACTACAGGATTCAAGTGACTTGGTTCAAAGGTACTGAGAGCCCGCTAGCGAATGGAATAATAGCCAAGTACTTGGCATTGGCAAACAGCAACATATCTTCAGGCGCTATAAATTATGTGAAAATGTCTTCATCATTATACGGCAGGAGGCAATAAAACTATGCAGATAATATGCATACAATGCAAAACACTAACTATAGAGCAGAATCATACAGAAAGTAAGCCCACACTTGATACGAATAGTGAGACAAGCTCTTTGTTTTATATGAAGCTATGATTAAAAATACAAAGATATTATATCCATAACGAAAGTAATCATTACTGCAACTTTTACTATGGTTTGTTGGAAAAAAAGTATATAGACAAGCAGTCGAAAAAGTGTTAATTGTTTTTGATTTGTATTTGGACTTACAATAACGTTCTTCCACAAGCTGTAAAAACTAGGTAATGCCGACAAGACCTGTAGGAAAAGTTGGAAAAGATGTTTGTAGTAATAAATAATCTTTTACACTGTAGGTTCCAGTATAATTAACCTCGTGCAGCAAAAGATTGCAGAAACGCTATTCAACCAACCTCTTGAAGGCAGTTATTCTCCATTTCTTCCCCCTTTGATTCTGCTCTTTAGCAAAAAACCAGACTTTTTTTTTCGCAGGCAGTTGTTGTACAGGTCTTCACCCTTTGAGTCTTCTCCTTTTAGCAAAAAAAAAAGACTTTTTTATAGGCAATTGGTCTCCAGAACTTCACCCTTTAATTCTACTCTTTAGCAAAAAACCAGACTTTTTTTGCAGGCAATTGATATCCAATTCTTCCTTTGATTCTACTCCGTTCAGCAAAAAACCAGGCTTTTTTTGCAGGCAATTGTTCTCCAGTTCTTCACCCTTTGATTCTACTCCGTTAATCAAAAAACCAGACTTTTATTTTCAGTTTGATATGAGTCCATACACAGTAAATGGTCTACTCTTTTCATTCTGATGACTTTAACAAATTTTGTCATGTCATCGTCAATGAAGATCCTGAATAGTTAATAATCAATATAGCGAGTATATTGAACTATTCGAGTCAATATACCTCCATCTCCAGATTCCCTTTTACATAACGCCGCCAAAAGTATTCCTCAAAACCCATGATTCAAAAGCTTTCAAAGTCGTTCACATTTGCCGTAAATGCCCATATGAGAGAAAAGAATGTAACAACTGGTCTGATAGGGACTTTGCAAGCTGGATTTTGTTTTTTTCTTCATTATGCGTGATTCAAATATGTTCCGACTTTCCATTCCCTCCAATGTTGGAAATAAGCAATATTCGAAATTCTACAGAACATCGAAACAATATAACACTCATTTATTGGAAGAGGTCGAATTTATTTTTGCAATATCTTACCCTTACAGATACTTTTTTTTCATAATTTTTCTTTTGTCTGTCTGTCTCAGAACCAACCCAATATCCACAGCATTGCAATCGGCGTTTCTCAAATTTCCCTCTTGCATATCTGTCAAATCGGAACACAGAGGAAGAAACAAATATTGAATAACGGCAAGGGCGTAATGCTCAGTGACGAATTCTCCTGACAAAAGATAAAAACCAAATCCGCTTAAAATTTGTTGTTTCCCCGGAAAGCTTCTTTCGTAGGGGGAAGGAGCGTCAAAAGTTGGCAATACCATTTCCGCCTGAAAGCTGGCACCCAACCAAGAATAAAATGAGGCTGGAGTAGATAAAGTGGATTCATAATAATACTGTTGGAATAAAATATTGCTGAAAATGTCAGATAACATATATATATGTACATGTTCATTCTTATATTTACTTTGAAATTAAAAAAAGCGAAATATGTATTATTAATAAACATGGAAGAAATATGAAGTGACGTCAAGCACTTTGTGAATACATCACGTAATTTCATTGCAGATTCTAAGGAACAAAGTTGTTTTAACGCATCGAAATCTAATTAATTTACCTAATTAACTGAAACAGAACTTCTTATGGGCTATTTGTTTTTTCACTACGTACGCTTTTTTCAGCCCGTAGGTTTTTTTTACTACGCACTTCATTATCCTAAAATTTGAATTGCCCTGTCTTTCTCTGCTTTATGATTTATGACGCTGTACTTCTCCTCTTGGACAGTTTAGCAAGGCATGTTTGAATATCTGAACCTCTTTTCTGTTTCCATTTGGAATCTCGTCTTGAACTGATGAAGCTTCAGTTAAGTTTAGAGTGTCATCTTTTTTTTAAATATGCTCCTCTTTTTTATGTTTCCATATGGACTCTCATTTTGAACTGCTGAAGATTCAGTTCACTGTAGCGATGCACGTTTGTTGATTATCTGCTCCTCTTTTTCTGCCCCCACTTGAACCCTCTTTTTGAACTGCTGAAGTTGCAGTTCACTTTAGGGAGGCTCATTTGTTAAATATCTGCTCCTCTTTTTCTGTTTCCACATGGACTCTCATTTTGAACTGCTGAAGATTCAATTCACTATAGCGATGCACGTTTGTTGATTATCTGCTCCTCTTTTTCTGCCTCCTTTTGAATCCTCTTTTTGAACTGCTGAAGTTGCAGTTCACTTTAGGGAGGCACGTTTGTTAAATATTTGCTCCTCTTTTTCTGTTTCCACATGGACTCTCGTTTTGAACTGCTGAAGATGCAGTTTACTATAAATAGGCATGTTTTGTGAATATATTCTCTTCTTTTTCTGTTTCCACTTGAACTCTCTTTTTGAACTGCTGAAGATGCAGTTCACTATAGCATGGTATGTTTGTTGAATATCTGCTTCTCTATTACTCTTTCCACTTGGAATCCAGTTTTGAACTGATGAAGATGCGACTGAGTTTAGAGAGGCATCTTTTCTTAAAATCTGCTCCTCTTTTCTGTTTCTACTCAAATCCTCGTTTTGAACTGCTGAAGATTCAGTTCACTCTAGGTAGGCACGTTTGTTGATTATCTGTTCCTCTCTTTCTGTTTCCACACGGAATCTCGTTTTGAACTACTGAAGATGCGGTTCAGCTTAGAGAGGCTTGTGTTTTGAAAGCATGTTCTTTTTTTTCTGTTTCCACGTGATCCCTCCTTTTGAACTGCTGAAGATGCAGTTGACTTTAGGGAGGCACGTTTGCAAAATAACTACTTCTCTTTTTCTGTTTTCATATGGACTCTCATTCTGAACTGCTCAAGATGCAGTTCAAAGAGTGGTTTTTTTTTAAATCTGCTCCTCTCTTTCCGTTTCTACTTGAAACTTCTTTTTGAACAGCTGAAGATGCAGTTCACTTTAGCATGGCATGTTTCTTGAATATCTGCTCCTCTATTTCAGTTTCTACTTGTAATCCGGTTTTGAACTGCTGAAGATGCGGCTACGGATTACCCCAATTGATTGGTTTGGGAGCTTTAAGGGGATCTTTTGTCACAACCGATGTCTTCTGTTCTCAGTTTCTTACCTTCCAGAAAAAAGCCATTACGATTAGTCTGGATATTTCCATAATATGACCTGGCCCGTAAGGTTTCTAAATTGTGCTGCATTAGCGGCGTTTGAAATAAAGCGACGGTCAATAAGTGAGATTTTAATTTCAAGTATCTTGAAAACAGTTTAATGAAAAACAAACTTTAAATAATTACAAGATAAAAGAACTTTTTTTACACCATGTTTTTAAATTTTCTGTCGAATCATATAAACTTGACAATTCTATGTATTAATTAATACTTTTTAAAAAATTTTGAAGAATTATCCCATCAACTTGAAAGAAACTGAAGTTCATTGGAAGTTAACTTGCGTTTAACTTTTCGTTCTCATGCTTTGCGATAGATGGCTACACCAGTCTACAAAACAAAATTAATTGAAAATAACTGAAAATGAAATCAATTCTGCTTAAAGATGGCTAAAAGTATTAAAAAAATGCATTGTCATCGTGTTCTGAGCTATTCTAAAAGTTTCAAATGTCTAGCCAGTCGGGAAGTTAGTTAAAAATCGATTGAAAGATTTGTAAGGGACAAACACACAAACAAACAAGAAAGTAAGTTAATAAAAACATGGTAAAAATCTCAGATCGAGATTTTAATTATGTACCAAGGCGTTATTTTTAAAATTTATTATCAAGGCATTGCTATATTATATTATTTTTTCTTCTTATGATAAACACCGTCAAGGCATAGCTATAAAACTTTTGTTTCTCCCTCTGCTAAACGTTGCCAACACATTGTTATATTACACTTTTCCCTCGTCTGATAAACGTCGCCAAGGTGATGCCATATTACTTGTTTTCCTGGAAATTTTGGCAAACATGGAAAAAAAGGAAAGAATATAAATATGTTAAAGCGATAGCAATCGCACCTTGGCGCTAAAAAACGCCAGGCAAATGTCATAGAGATACTTGGCAAAGAATTTCAGTTCCGCTTAATGATGGCAAATCATGAAAAATTCCACTCTGAGATAAGAAAACGTCAGGTACATATGTACAGCAAAGTAAGAATAGGGCATAAAAATGCATTTGACCACGCATTGTAGTGACACGTTTGATTTATTTTTGAAATTTATTTTTGTATGCTTATAAAGCTAAGAAAATAAACTCATGCTTGTTTAGAGAATTTTGAGTCCCATATCCCCTTACGAGTTAATGTTGACGAAAATTTGAGGCATCATTTGAGACTTTGTTGCTATTTACCAGCAAAAAGAATAACTGCGGCAAAACATTTTTTAATGAAAAATTGCGTTATGTCGATAATGGGACTCGAAACTAAAAATAAATTTTCAGGTAGCCTCTTCTAACAAAACTACCACAGGTAGGATTACTTATCGTTGCTTACCTCTTTTGTATGCATACATGTATCTATATATATATGTACGTATGTATGTATATACATTTATGTATGTCAAAATTTTGACGCATCTTGGTACTTTCCAAGCGATAGACTGGGTTTCGCGCGCTGCCAAAATTATATCCCGCTAGGACAGACGGACGGACAGTTTTAGCGTCTGAAATTTTCCTTTCCGCAGAACCGTTATGGAGGAACGTAATTCTACGTTAAAAGTACACCAAACGTAGGCAGGCACCTTAAAATAAAAAGCAAAGTTTGATTTGACAATAATATGCAAATTAGTTTTTGTCAACGTAGAGCAGAAGCTGTTATAAAACCTAGAAACTTTCATGGAGATTTTGTTTTCAGCATGCTTGCTATTGCTAATCAGAATGTCATCGTTAGGATTACCAGATCGAGCTTCGTTAGTAAAAATGTTTTATCAAAACGATAATTCAGCACTAGTTGCTCTACGAAAATTTCGGAGCTTCAAGGGGATACGAAAAGGTTCATTGACTGTTAAAGGTCTTCGATTAATGGTGGACAAATGTGAAAAAACTGGTGAAGAAACTTTTAACATTCGTTCTGGAAGAGGAAGGAAACATGTTTCCGCAGAAGCTGTAGAGAAGGTTGCGCTTGAGGCGGAAGAGGACAAAGCTTCCAACGAACAGGCTAGTACCAGTGTCCGTCGTGTGGCAGAAGCATTGGATCTGCCCCGTTCAACTGTCCAGAAGGTCGTGCGGAATATCCTCCGTACAAGCTTCAATTTGTGCAGAGGTTGCTTACACATGATTTCGAGACTCGACAGCGGTTCTCACATCAGTTTCTTGCTCGCTTTGAGGTTGATGCAGAATTGCCTTGGAATATCCTCTGGACAGACGAAGCACACTTCGGTGAATACTCACAACTGCCAAATTTGGGAACCAGAAATCAGCGTTTAATTTTAGATGTTCCGATACATTCACCGACAGTAACCGTGTGGTGTGGATTTTCTGCATTTTTTATTCTCGGCCCGTATTTCTTCGAGGAATTAAGTCCTAGAGGTCCAGTAACATGCTCGGTCACCGGGGAGCGATATGCATCCTTGTTACTGAATAAAATTGTTCCGGATCTGCAATCACGTCAGTGCCTTTCACGCACAATTTTTATGCAAGATGGAGCTCCTCCACACATTAGCCTTCGTGTTAAGAACGTTCTCAAAAATCACTTTACCGAAGAACGTGTCATCAGCCGCCACTTTCCTAATGTGTGGCCTCCCCGATCCCCAGAACTCAACCCATGCGACTTTTGGCTTTGCGGGCATGTGAAACATCTAGTCAGTCTTGATAAACCAAGAACTATACCTGATCTGAAAGACAGCAATTCACGACATGTTCTCAGCATTTCCCCGGACACACTGCGGTCAACTATAGAACATGCTATCTTACGATTTCAAATAGTAGCTGAAAATGATGGCCGTCATGTTGAACATGTCTTGTTGTAATAAATTTTTTTAACTATAGTAAATGTTGGCTAAATGTGTAATTCATCGAAAGTCGTCCTCTGAGGGTGAAAATTTGAACTATTTTTTTTATTATTCGCTCAAACAAATTCCTATTCCATCAATATGTCCTACACAAAATTGCATAACTTTCTGAACAATAGTTTCGACTGTAGACAACTTTAAAGTAGGGAAGTTTAATTATGGACACCCTGTATATATACACATATGTAACATGCAGGGAATGGGGTGTTTCAGGGCAAGGTCATATCACTGTAGTCGAAGCCAGTAAAAACTCCAGTCTTCTAAGGGATTATTTTATTTCTGTTTTAGCAGTACGGTTACAGTACTTTTACTAGACCACAAAGTCACGCAAAAAAATCCTCTGCTCTCAAGCGTATCCGGTCTTAAATAAGCTTCATGAAGTCCTGTCACATGACCCGTACATCTTGTATTTATTGGCTGGCCCAGTTATCTGGGCATAGGAATCGCAGGTCTTGTTATGAATTTTTAGGTGCCCACGAGACTGGGACAAAGGGAAGGTATATAAATTGCCTACTACTGTTTTTAGGTCAAATACAATAAAACGAAAACGGAATTAGTTTGCTTATGCCCAAGTAATTTTAAAGAAAATTGAAGAGAATTTAGAAATTAGAAAAGGTTTTTGGTTCGTCGTTCAATTTTGTCGTTCAAAATCGTCGTTCCATTTTTTTAAATATAAGTTATACGGTAAACTTATATTAAAAAAATTGAAGTTTTTAAAGGATTCGTAATGCACATGGACCTTTTGAAAAATACTGGCATTTTTGAATTTTTTTTTGAAAAACAGGCATTATTCTACTAGAAAATCCTTATTTTGAATTCTGAGGGTCTTCAATGCAGTAAGAAATAGTATTTGTTATTCTGATTTGTATATACAAGTAAAAATTGAAAATAAAAAAAAATTCGAGGTTAAAAGTCCCTGGTTCCCTTAATGTCAGTGATTAAAAAAAAAAAAAAATCTTTTAAATTTTTGGAATACACGACATAAGATTTTTCAAAAAATACGAAAAAGCATTAATTCCGAGGAAAATAAAAAGGCTTGCGGAATATATCAAAAAGATGTCGATAAATCACCTTCCAGGGCCCATTTTTATAGGAGCCATCTGTCAAATGCGCCACCGCAGTCAGTCACAAAAGGAATTTTAGCACGCTCTTAAATCCTCGTAGAAGAAAGGGATAAATAAATATCCAATATTTTACATTCCGCTGATCGCCCACGTATGCAAAACGGCAAATTCTCCACGCTTTCAAGACAGATTTCATGTCAAATGGTGTCTTCTATGTCAGTGGTCATGTCCTTTGCTATATTATTGATGTCGCCTATTCTACAATTTTGGCAGCCTAACAGATATAACAACACTGTCAGAAACGAGAAAAACAAATTGAGATTTATTGAACGAGGAAGGTTAATAAATAAGCAATGGATACTTTGTACGACTGAAAAGTTTTAACAACGGTTAGAAATTGAATTAAATTAGTTTGCAAACTTGAATTGAAATGCCATTCTAAATAGCATATACTTGGTTGAGTATCCTAACAATACCGCTAAAAATAAAATTAAAATGAAACATTTCCAGCCCAGCAAAAACAGGGAAATTTTCGTAAACAGTACTAATGACTAAGTTAGTTGCTTATATTGTTGTTGTATACCGGAATGTATTCCAGACAGGTCCATATAGGCTAGCGGGTAGAGAGGTGTGGCTCCAGTTTATAATGGCATCACAAGGGTCGGAGTCCGACTGAGCCAGGTGCAACCGCAAATTTGACCGAGCAACCCCATAGGCGACATCTGGAGGGATCTTACCCTTTCCCATCCTCTCTGACCTCATAGAGGGACTTTCCGATCTACGAATTAAACGTGCCCCTATCCGGCCTAGACACGGAGGTATTGAATGGCGCTTGCCGGAATTCGAACGGAGCACCCTCGGCACCGAAAGCCGACACGCTACCACTAGGCCACCTCGGACCTAATTGTTCCTATTGTACTTCGTGGCTTTCACAGCAATACTTCAGCATCCGAGAGAGGTTGTTTCCGAGAGAGGACAGGGCCATTTATTTGAGTTAAGTTCATTCATTATTTTTCGTTGGTATAAAACATTTACACATTATTTACAAAATAGCTACAAGCCGTATCTAACTGGCTCCACTAGTTGTTCAGCATCAAGCATTCTCACGTATAAAGAACAAGTCCTGTTGACCCTCCCACTGGTCGATAGCCCTTAGCTTCTCTCCGCCCAGTCATCCCGAAAAACCTCTGTTTCACCCTTTGCTCTCGACCCTCTTTTTATGCACCTTCCGAAGCTTCTAGAACAATCTAGATTCATCTGCAGAACATTCCGAAGAGACGGTTGCTTGGTTGAAAACACTTTTAGGTTTAAAAAAATGGACTTAGAATTTTTTAGTGGCCCCAACCTGGATACTAGAAGCTTTTATTCGCCAGTAAAAGGATTTGATGCAAACATGGCCAAAAAAATCCAAGATTTCCAAAGATAAAATTCCAAATGGATTAGCACACACTAGATAGCGACCAGATATGCATAATGCCACCTGATTCCATCAAATAGGAAATAGAAGATTCTTGTGTCCTGGAGAGGCCTTACAAATCAATGAGAAAGGTGTCGTCCATGAGCGACCTTTCCGAAGAAAGCTCTCTTGACTTACCAACTCAGGTCCAACCTCTCCTGGTACAAATCAGAAAATGAATCAGGTGCTCAGGGCCAGTTTCAGTATCTAGAAAAGGGAAAGGGTGAAAAAGAACATACCAAAAGATCCTAGCATGTGGAAAGAAATGGACGTTGCCCAGTGGCTGACCTGGTCCACGCGTTAATTCTGCCTGGAAGGGTCCTCCCTGCCAAACTTCAACATATCTGGCGAAGAGATGTGTGTCCTTTCCAAGGAAGCATCCCTCGCCAGGTCGCCCCTTTTCATGGGAAATATCCATCTAGAGCACCTCGACATTCTCCAGAAAGACGACGAACATCCAAACCTGGAAAACGTTCCATCCAACCTGTACGATTACGTATGCATGCCTAACTTTAACGAATTCTTCCAGCAGCAATGGGAGACTTTCCCCTCTACCAGATCACAACAAAAACACAACTATGAACAACAGTAATACTACCGGACAGCAACAACAGTGTCTAGTAAAATGTTACAACCATGTTGCTCATTCAGTTCATGGCTTGCTTGATGTAACTCATGATGATATTATCCCTTACGATAATAATTATGATTATGCAGTGGAAGCACCTAATGCTCACAATCATTACATTGACAGTAGTCCTGAATTTTACTCTAATCAGCAGTCTATCAACCTAGGACAAGATACCAAGTTCTAGCGTGCTTTGCATGGGAAAAAGTATAACAGAGGTCGATTCACTCCCCATGACCTAGAGCTACCTGAGGAATACAGTCCTCATCATCACTACGACCCACCTTTTCCAACTGTCCCATCATCTGTCCCTCTTTCACCTGACCAATGGGCAGCCGATATCAGTCATGGCACTAATGGTGGCCTCTCTAATGGTCATCCTACAACTCATCATCATCATCAGAATCATCCAGTCTTTGCTGCCCTACAAACAAGGGAGTCCCCACTACCACCCTCATATCCAGTACTCATCCCCAGGACATATGCAAAGACAACAAGGCTGTGATGATAAGCCTGTGATACAAGCAGCTGTTTTTGCTGGCAGTGGTCTAATACAACTATGACATTTTTTGTTAGAACTTCTAACAGACAAGTCCTGTCAGAATTTTATCAGCTGGACAGGAGATGGCTGGGAATTCAAGCTCATTGATGCCGATGAAGTTGCTAGGCGTTGGGGAATCCGAAAAACAAACCAAAAATGAACTATAAGAAACTTAATGATGGATTGCGATATTACTATGATAAAAATATTATCGATAAAACTGCTGGAAAACGATATGTTTATCGTTTTGTATGTGATTTGCAGAGTCTTTTAGGATATATCTCAGAGGAGTTGCATGCAATGGTTGATTTACCCACCGTTTAATGTTATGTGGAATGGGCTGAAAACTGGCTTTGTTTTCTGTTTATATATGTATTTTTCACCACCGAAGCCTCAAATGCTCTGTTATAGGTCAACTATTAAGCTTCTATGTAGTCATATTGCAAAGGCTATGATTATGTATGCTTGGCACATACATATTTTAATGATTTACCTTTCTAGTTTCACCATGAAGGTATTAGAATCCTGCTGCAATCAGTAGAATATTTGTTAGTAAGTCCCTGTCTTTCTGGGTGACATTATATAGCAAATTTTGTACCTTATTCAAGGTATAGTGAAGTTTTGCTTTGTCATTTTTTAATACAATTTTGTTTACATGTTTTGCGGTTATGCCAAATTGGCACCCATTTTTTCCCCTTGAAAAAATTATTTTAATGTAACAGCTAAAGTTGTTTTACACATTTTTCAAGTTTTAACTTACATCTCATTATAAAAAATAGCTAAAACGACAAAATTTTAAAAAGTTGAAAATCCCTTCCGAAGGTGTACGGATTACCTTAATACGTAATATATGTCAAAATATAACTTTAGCCCAGAAAAACATCTACACCGACTGATATCTACGCATTATTCACATTTCTCTATTCTTGCGTACCTCCTGATTTCGATTAATGAAGTCTTGCAATGAGCGTCGGTTAGTTAAAAATCCTTCGGGTAGTAAATAAAGATAAAAACTTTAGGGACAGTGAGATTAGAGAAAAAAAAAAGGCATAAGCAAATAATCTAGAACAAAGAATTTCTTTCCATTTGAAACTAAACGTGTAAAAAAATTTCTCAATAACACAGGGTTTTAAGTTAATTCATTATAAAAAAGAGATAAAAAGACAAAAATAAAAAAGTTTTGAAAAATAATCTTCGAAGGGGAACGGATGCCTTTACAAAAACGAAATAAAACAAATTGTTGGCGTTACTCAACACTTTGAGGGGATATTAAGTATATAAGGAACGATACTGAAGTTAAAATCTGAAACTACTTTGCATTTAATTAAGTCTCTACGCATTGCAGATTATTGTACTTACAGAGGGAGGAGGGTTCGAGGTAGCCTAGCTGTCGCTCGCCGGCTTTCAGTGCTGAGGGTGCTCGAATCTCGACAAGCGCCGTTAAGGGGACAGTGGACATTCAAACCTAACTTTTTTTGTTTTCAATGGATTTGCTTGAAATTTGAATATGTGATTAGTACCGTAGATATGTACAAGTGGTTAAAATTTAAAGATTAAATATTAATAATATATTAATTATTAATTATATCAAAAATTGGTCTCATTAAAAATGTTCCATGCGCATTTCTTTTGCATATAATATGGTCATTTTTATTTACAGGATGCCTTATAGAACTAACAATGAAACTTATTGCTTATTTTAAGCATTCATTAAAAATATAAAGAGAAAAAAATAGCAATAGTGAAAACACCCTTTTTATTACGCAAAAAACCTATAAATCATCTTTTCAAGTACATAATTTAGAAATTCTGAGCTACGAAGCATAATTTTTTTTTCAATAAGATTTATTTGATATACAGTTGAATATATAAAATTTAGATTTCAAAGCAATATAATAATTAGAAATGCGCCTGGAGCAGTTTGAATATTCGTATGATATGAACATTTTTATTTTGAGAAAAACACATTTAAAGATATTGCTATTAGTAACCACATAATATCTAAATTAAATACAACTGCCTATAACTAGGAAAGTAATCACAGTAATTCTTTTTGCAACACATTCCTACTCGTCCGTAGTTTCACAATTCAATAAATTTAAAAAAATCGAATTTTTGGACAAATTTTACAGTTTTGAAAGTTCACTGTCCCCTTAAATACCTCCGTGTCTAGGCCGGATATGGGCACGTTAACTCCGTAGACTGGAAAGTTCTTCTATGAGGTCAAAGAGAGTGGGAGATTGTATGATCCCCCCAAGGTACCGTCCCTGGGGAGGTCGGTGAAAATTGAGGTGGCACCTGGCTAAATAGAACTCCGACCCTTGTGGTGCCATTATAAACCAAAGCCACACCCCTCACCCCGCTTGGGGCAGTAGAAACCCGCCAGGGGGCTTTAGAAACAGAAACACAGACGGAGAAATTAGCTGGATGGCATTTGAAAGCATTAGTTCCATAGACACAGGATAGAGAAAATATGGATTTTCATAATTGCGTCCTGTTTCGTTATCTGTTTTCCTATGTACCGAAAATGCATATTAAATAGCTAAACGAAATTTTCTAAGAGTTTTAAAGGGGCTAAATGTAAATGCGTTTTTTGAAAAGACAGTTTAATTATACTTTGCAATACCTGAAAAAGAAATAAAAAATACCACAATGTAAGAACTGCAATATACACATCATCTAGAACAAATTCGAAGACTTAGTTTTAAAGGGAAATTTAATAGAAAAAAATTTAATGTAATGAATTATGCATTACATAAACAGCGCAGCAATTCATAAAAAAGTACGTAATTATAATATTTTATTGCAAGAATGAGGAGACGAATAAAGACTCGAGAGTGTCTTATTTGCATATAAATGCTCGGGATTATAAATGAATTTTTGCAACCCAGATTCCCTTACGTACAACATCGACATGACTCCGTGAAGCTCCCGAAAATTTATTTAAGATAATGAATATAAAATACGGTGTTAATCAAGGAACAAACGAAATATTTGCATTTAATAATGCAATTTGTATAGCTTGTAGATAGCGATTAATATACAGATCTCGTAACAGAAATGTTTAGCGGTATCAACTCAAAAGTCATTAGGTGGCACAAAAGTCAGTAATTTAAATCGCAAATTGGTACCGAGATCAATAGCGAAAATTTCCGCTCTTAGATTAATAGCATTAGTAAAATGAATTTTTCAATTAAGAAATTCACGTTACGATATGTCGTTATTTAACCTAAGACGCTTAGATATCCGAGCTGGCGCATCAGGCGCAAAGTTGCCGATTGTCGCCAAATGAACTGGCAAATTTATTATGGCATGTATGGAAGTGTTGAAAAGAAAAGACATTTGTGCTCGAGGAATAAACAGGAAATTCAACGTAAATAAAGCACAAATAGCAATAAGGTGCAATTTTGCATACGGCCGTTTCGAAGCTGCAAAGGAGCTTCTTCATCGGTGCAAAGAACTTAGTGGCAGCTCAAAAAGCCGAAAACTAAGTGACTAGACACGTGAGTTTCTTCATCAGTGCAAAGAACTTAGTGGCAAGCTCTTTGAACTGATGAAGAAGCTCCTTTGCAGCTTTGAAACGGCCGTATGCAAAATTGCACCTTATTGCTATTTGTGCTTTATTTACGTTGGATTTCCTGTTTATACATAAGGAAGTGTTGGTTCCTGTTTTCATTAATGGCATATCTTGTAGCAGTAAATTTACTTCAAATTTGTTGTTGTTTCTAATGCCCCCTGGCTGTAAGTTCAAGACCAGGTCCATATAGGCTTCAGACTGAATTGTGCGGCTCCGGTTTATATATAGTACCACAAAGGTCGAGTCCGTCTTAGCTAGTTGCCACCTCAATTTTGACCGAGCACCCCCAGGGGTGACATCTGGGGGATCATACTCTCTCGCACCCTCTATGACCTCATAGAGGGACTTATACGGATTTAAGGATCCGGTATACGGATTTAACGTGCTGCTATCTGGCCTAGACACGGAGGAATTTAATAGCGAGTGGCGGGATTCGATTCTAGTATCCCCAGTACCGAAAGCCGGCACGCTACTGCAAAGCTACCTCGAGCCCACACTTCAAATTATATACTCTTTAAGCTGGCCCCGGGGTACCCCAATTGGTCGGCAGATCTGTTCTGTTCGTCCGGTGCCCAGGTCCACAATAATGAACAGTTCCGAACTTTTGAAATTAACCCTCAACTGCGTAAACAGGAATTGCTGCGCAGCTGCGGTCTTCAGTTTGACAGTGGCTTGTACACGAAAGTGGGGGCCGAAATACTTGATGCATTATACTCTTTAAGCGTCCCTATGCTTTGACTAACTCACAAAAAACCTTTTTTTAAAATTAAAAACGGTTGTTCAGGAATCTTACATCGATCTCATTACCTATCGATAGAAATGAAAACAACGCAAGTAATAGCTCTCGGTTGAAGTCGACTACTTCTTCACTAGCATATTTGTGTTTTTGTGATAAGGTGTATGTGCTACTGCGATTTCGTTGAAAGTTGGAGCAAATATCGAACGTGAAATTTCGTGTTAAGCTTGGAAAATCGGCAACAGAGATAAGATACTTCGGCAAGCCTACCACGATGAAGCGGCGCCTTGTTTTGAATGGCACCGGCACTTCAAAAGTGGCAGAACGTTCGTGGAAGACAACGAGCAATCTGGAAAACATTCTACAGACATCACCCCCAAAAATGTGGAGAAAATTCGGCAACTTGTGCAAGAGGACCATCGGAGAACAACCAACGATATTGCTTACATTGTTAATGTCTCGTGCTGGTCAGTGCAGGCAACCCTAACCTCTGAATTGAACATGTGGTGCGTCGCTGCCAAGTTTGTCCTCCGCCTGCTGAGCCCGGAGTAGAAGGAGCATCGCGTCGAAGTCTGCCAAGAGCTTCGGATGAATCGTCATTTCTGTCGACGATCAACACCGATGACAAAACAAGCCAGATTTGGCAACTTTTGCTTGCTCTCGAGAATGAATATTCAGCTCTAAGATCGCCGTTTCAATAACTTTGACAAGATCAAGTGCAAATCGCATTAGATCCTCGACAAGCTTACTGAAAGTGACTTCGAGGCTGCATTCCAGAAATGGTAGGAGCGTTGGGATGAGGGCATTACTGCACAAGGGGATTATTTTGAAGACGATGTTCACTTTTAAATAAATAAACTATTTTTTTTTTTTAAAAAGAGCTAATCCGGAAATTTTTTTATACTACCTTGTACTTAATTAGCTAACAGGATGAACTTACAATGATTGCTAATTCTTAAGTACGCAGCTAACGTCTTTTGATCCTGAATCCAGCATTTGATTAAATAACAAACAGCTAACTTTCCGACGGAAAGTTCGCTCTAGAACATAACAGCCCCAAGCAAGCGAGCAACTCCATTTCACTCTTAAAACTACCAAACTTTAGATATGACTTTTTGTTTTAACAGAACTATGAAATTACTTCTTATACCGAAAATAAAAGTTTGTAGATAAAGAAAATTTTACGCATATTGTGTTCTTAGCTTAATTTTATTTTCGAAATCAACATGTAGCATTTCCGAGAAGAAACAAAAATTCCACTGATATTTTTCAGAGCGTATAGTAGCTCAGAACTTTACGAGAGCTAGGATGTATTCAACCAGAAAATGCAGAACGTAGAGCACATAACTTATTCCTAAGAAATTCAGGAATTCGTAAAAGAACCTTGAGCAGTACTCAGCTGATTAAAATGATATTTTTAGATACAGACAGAACCGGGTTATCCAGCATTAAAAGTTGTAACAGTAAGGCGCACTGTTCGTTGTTTAGATAAACTACTCAAGACTGACCCTTCTTTTGCCTTCCTCAAATGCTCAGTTGACTTGAATTAAAGCATCTGCTAATAAGAAAGGCACTAAGCACAACGAAATATTGTAAATACAGACTCCCATATCATCTGCAATCTGTTACACAATTTTATTTTTTTCTCTGCCTCTACTTCCCTGTTAATTTGAAAAAATTATTAACTCAACACAGATTCAAGTAAACATCCAGTTAGCGAAAATGGACGATTGTATCAAAAGAAAGACGGGTAAGAAAACTACATGCATTGTCAGTGTCAATTCGTGTAACTTCCTGATGGTTAGTCAGATACTGGTATCCTTCGATTTCCAATTTCCGAGACAATCTATTAAGACTTTCAGTTCACTGTGGCAGCTTCTTCGAGGCACGAATTTACCTAATGACAAGACATACGACAAGGTACTCCATTTGCGGTCCAAATACAGCTGAAATCAGAGGCAAACTGTTCTGAAAAAGCTGCGCGTAATTTGTTTCTGCCAGAAGCGTGTTACAAACTTGGACCATATAATTTCTGACCGGCGAAACCATCTCCAAAAAAGTCTGGACCTATGTTTTGTCACTCTGGTTTAAACTTCCTGGCGGCTGCTCGAGTTTTCAACCATAATCACAGTTTGATCTCGATACTGACGACGTACCGTTAAAAAATTTTCTAGGAAAGGAAGACTTAAATCCGATGCACCAAAGAGTATGTGCACAAAAGTATTCAGTTTCTGATCCACTCAAAGTTTTGATTTCGGATACAGTTACAGAGAAATATCATGGACCAAAATAAAAACAGCCACTCGTCAACGCAAACTATATCTCTATAACGATTATGTATTTATTAGGTTTTATGCAATAAGAGGTAGTACTTCGATAAGAACAGGATAGTTAGAGATGTACAAAAGACGTTCAATATGCAGAATGCAATAACTTTTCAAAACTAAGACAATGCAATCTGAAGCACATGAAGGACGAAAGTATGTTATTTAGTACACAAGATAGGATATGGATACAGGAATATTATTCCTTATGGATATGTTTACATAGGGTATTGATATGAGAAATTGCCGCAATGCTACAGAGGACTTCCCGAACAACACCTTTCCATTAATCAAAATTACTAACCATTAGAAAATGAACCTCCTATTTAAAATCAAAAACACTTTTATTTTAGAAACGATGATGCCTACAGTCACTTTTTGGACATAACTAAATCAACCCCGGACCTCCCTAGGAGCGCTGCAGTTGCACATTTCCGTTTACTTGCTAGACATGACGGCCTACCGGCTCATCTTTTTCGGATTTGTCTTGGACTCTTATTTGTTTTTTATGCCGACTGGGTCAAACTTTAGATGACGCTCATATGGGCATATGCCCTGCCTAGACTGTTTAAAATATGTTTCTCAGAGGCATTGAAGGGAAAGAAAATTCATGGCTTTGTAACCTAATATTTCTTGGAATTTGTAAACAATAACTTCAATGATATACTAATTGGCATAGTAAATAAACGTTTAGCTCCTTTTTTTGAAAGCTCATTGTCCCCATAAATCAGTTAAATTATACCTTTTAATGATGTTAGGAACCCTGTAAGACTACTGTGATTTACAAATATATACACCTATGTCTGCAGTTGCCTCCGCCGTGTAGAACGTGCTCTACGCATTTTGGCTGTGATTTAGTTTTAATGTGCTATTCCTAAGAAGAAAGTAATGAGGTCATAAATTATAAAGCAACTTTCTGAAGAGTAAGGTTAAGAAAAGGAAATTAACATCCGTAAGTAGAAGCTATGCTATAACTCTAATTAATCGTCATTACTGGAAAAACATGCTGCCTTAATCGTCAACCATGTATAGGGTGTCCATAATTAAACTTCCCTACTTTAAAGTTGTCTACAGTCGAAACTTTGTTCAGAAAGTTATGAAATTTTCGGACGCAAATTTTGTGTAGGACATATTCAAGGGATGGGAATTTGTTAGAGCGAATAAAAAAAATTAGTTCAAAATTTCACCACCAGAGGGCGTTTTTGATGAATTACTCATTTACGATTGGTTCTTTACTTAAGATTTAACCATCTTTTTATCCATAGGTAAACCTAACACACTAACTCTCTCATTAAATTTTATAATCTTTAAAGTGATTGCACAGTCGATCGGAAACTTGTTCGATAACTAATTTTCGGACAAAAGATTTGAAGGAACGAAGAAGAAACAAATATGCCAATTAATTTTTGTCGACGTATAGCAGAAGCTGTTATAAAACCTAGAAACTTTCATGGAGATTTTGTTTTCAGCGTGCTTGCTATTGCTAATCAGAATGTCATCGTTACGATTACCAGATCGAGCTCCCCAGACCTGAACCCATGCGAACTTTGGCTTTGGGGGCATGTGAAACATGAAACACAAAATTTCATAACTTTCTGCACAACAGTTTCGACTGTAGACAACTTTAAAGTAGGGAAGTTTAATTATGGACGCCCTGTATATCAAGGAAATTTGCTGTAACTGCAGACATTTCCCAGACCAAACACATTCTGATATTGCCCAATAACTCAACGGGTTGGCTTCCACAACTGATAGATGGTCATTGGATCACAGTGGAAACTCACCTGCCGAACCGGTTGGCGACCATTCCGCCGGTAATGCCCCCGATCATGCCACCAATGGCGAAGATGGAGACTGCGATCGACCAGATGAGGTCCAGCGTATCCAGGGACATCAAGTTGCCCGTGCGGGACAGGTGCACACTCTGGATGAAGTTCTCGATCACCTGGAAAGAGGGACAAAGGAGAACGTATTAGTTTCGGACACCAACAGACATAAAAATAAACCACTAGGTCAGAGGTGGGGAACCTTTTTACCATTAGATTCCACACATAAATTAGGTAGAAATAAAGGATGCCGCATAAGTTGATGTACCTATAAATGCGACTTTTGTGAAATTATTAGAGTTAGGTATAGTTTTAACAATTTGGTGCATTATATAGAAAAATAACAACAAAAAATTAGTCCTTATTTATTTACTATTTGACTTAAAAAGTTACAATATAAAATATTTTTGTTTTCACATAAGGGTAAAAACTTGTTATAACATTAATCATTAATTATTATTTTTTTATAAAATTATAAGATTCATAGATACCACTGTAATTTTTTATATTTCAGTGTTGGTATTTTTATTTATGTAAGCATATATTAATTTTAATAAGCAACTGCATATTTAAATACCACTTCAAATAAAAATAATAAAGTAGAAGTATTTTTAAATAATTTTAACATTATAAAGAAATACAATAGAAAAATAATAGTATTAAATTATAAATAACTGACATAGCAACAATTCCTATAATAATTTTAAAATCCGATGGAAAATTTAAGCTAGTAGGATATTTGCATTTGCTTCTTGCTTGAAAGTAATTGAATATTTGGATTAAGCTTCGCAACGCGAAGCCTGTGTACATACATTCATGCCGTTCTTTATTTAATTTCATTGATTTGAAAATTGTAGTAATCTATAAAATTAAATATTAATCAATACAAGTGCTAGCTTTTATGAAGGTCGCACAAGAAGATCACGCAGGCCGCATGCGGTCTTAAGGCCGCTCGTTCCCCACCTCTGCATTAGGTGGTACCCGTCAAAACATGACGGCTAGATTGTAATTATGTTGTCAATTATGCCGTTGTGCATTGTTGCCAATATTCCGTTAGTAATTATCACGTTGTGAATTAGTAAATAAATGTAAATAATCCAACAGAGATAGATAAAAATAATACAAATATAGACAAGAAACAAACAGAAATCAAGCACTCTGGGCATCCACGCACCAACGGCAAGATTCTGTATAAGTGCCGGAACTGAACCATAAAACAACAGAGGTAACCGACAGGTCTCTTCATCAGGGAGCCTAACCATATCAGTTACCTCAAGGGGAACTTTCTGAATAGGATGCAGGTAAGCCCAAAAGACATCCCAAGGCCCCGAGTCCCCCAAGGAAGCAATAAGTCAAAAAGAAAATGAAAAGACAAACACAACTTACAGTATGGGCTCAACGCACCTTACATGCAAGCATACAAAATCCTAATGCAAAATAAAAGATGCGTACACACCCCAATTCCGTAAGTGACGGTTATGGCGAAACAGCAGCCAATTCTATCCTAAAAATTACGTCATTGTAACATTACTATAGCGCCACCCCCCATTACAGCCTAACCAAATGAAAACACAAATACTATTCTAAACATCTTTAAAAATTCCCGAGTCTAAATGCCATTTTTTTAAAACTTTTAAATTGCCGAAATTTTTAGGGAAATCGTTTTTTCTTAAGTTTTCTTCGAAAATGCTACATGCCTCCAAAAAATCCCCAGCGTTGTTACATATGTTTTTTATTCTGTAAAGTTGTGAGTAAAAAAATTATAATAAATTTTATAGTTTGAGTTGCTATGGAAATTGGTAAACGTAATAACCTCGAAGTTAAAATCTAACCTTTTATCATATATCCCTATTTTTATTTCTCTATTTTGAATTTTAATTTTTAAATCCAGATAAGTCGCAGAAAGATTATTATCGTTAGTCCGGTTTAAAGTTAGTTCCTTTGGGTAGATTTGATTAAGAAATTCCAAATCGTTGCAGATAAAAATTATAAGATCATCAATATATCTAAAACCATGTTTTTTTCATTATGGGGATATGAAGCTTCTGCGCTATCCTCTATTGAAAAAGTTTTCTTTGCAGGATATGTTTTATATTAAAGTGATTTAGCAGTCTATGCTTGATTTTTAATTTTTTTTTATTGTTTATATTTTACATTAAATAAATGTACTAATACACAAATTATCCTCAACAAATCATTGTCAAATGTTGAAAATCATAAATGTTGAAAATCATAATAATGCGCAGAAACAAATTAATGTGTTTAAGCGGCCTTGTGCTTATCTAAAGACAGATTTTAAAATGTCAATGAGCATGCGCAGAAATCAATTTTTTAATTGTAAATTATTGCTAATGAATAGAGATTGCGGTTACAAAAACCAAATTTGACAAATCTACAGATTACAATCTTCCGTTTAAGACCAAAATGAAGTAAATTGATGCAGTAGTTTTCTCTCACGGACTGCCCAAAAAGTCGGCTTAGCAACTTAAATATATAGATACATTAGGGCTTTTCACACCAGAAATAAGCTTATTTCTTTAGGCATGAACTTCGATTTCTGCACGTGAACAAGCTCTATTGCGATAAAATCGTCCAAGTAAATTATTGCATACTTTATAAGAAAAATTTAAATCATAAGGGGGTCCAGGACACAAAATTCTTCAAATTTTCAAAAAAAATTTAATTGCATTAAAAAATGTTCTGTTCTTTTCCGCTTAAAATGACATTTAAATCACGTTTCTACCTTAATTAGAATAGGGGACATTATTTTTTTGTTTTTCAATGTTCTAATAGCAGCCATTTTTTTAAAAACCTGTAAATGAGTTTTTCTGCATGATGGGTTTTTTCAACATTTCTCGTCTTTAAATTGTTATAAGTTAAGAACCGTTTAAGATAAATGGTTCGAAATTGGAACATGTATTTTCAATTATTTTACTTTAATTTTGATTCAGCAAATTTGAAATAATTACAAGATAAAAAGAATTTTATTTACCACGTTTTTAAATTTTCTGTTGAATTATATAATCTTGACAATTCTATGTATTAATAATACTTTTTTTAAATTTTTTTTATGAATTATCCCATCAACTCGAAAGAAAATGAAGTTCAATGGAAGTTAACTTGGGTTTAACTTTTCGTTTCCGTCCCGGCTGATAGATGGCTGCACCAGTCTACAAAACAAAATTAACTGAAAATGTATTCAATTCTGCTTAAAGATGGCTAAAAGTATTAAAATAATGCATTGTCATCGTGTTCTGAGCTATTCTAAAAGTTTCAAATGTCTAGCTAGTCGGGAAGTTAGTTAAAAATTGATTGCAAGATTTGTACTGGGACTAACACACACAAACAAGAAAGCGAGTTAATAAAAACATGGTAAAAATATGTGCTTTTGAAAATATGATTTTTTAAAAAATGATTTTTAAAAAAAATTAACATAATTTTTTTTAAATTTTTATTCTAAATATTTTTAATTTAAAAATAATTAATATTTTTAAAAAATACTGAATCAAAATTAAAACTTGTATATTTCTGTTTAATTAAACGAAAAAATTTTGAAATTCGACAAATAATATTTTAAGTTATAACAATTTTAAATTACCCCACTATTTTAAAAATTTTAAATTTTAAATTTTTTTAAAACTTTGAGAAGTTTTATGATGTAATTTTGTTTACAAATTATATGGTTAACCATTACAAAAAAATTTAAAATTTTAACTCAATGAATATAAAAAAATTTTAAATGTGCCCTAGACCCCCCCCCTTAAAATATTATTTGCATTTTTTTTTAAACGAAAACTGTCCCAAGGTGTCAAGTTTCCTTCTCTATTACGAAGTACAATTTAAAAAAAATATTTTTTGAAAGATATAAAAGATTGAAGGCGACAATGGACCATGAAAAACTTTTTTTAATTTATTAACCAATTGCTATGAAATTTTGTATACTTATACAGTGTTGTTTAGAGATGGAAATTCTAAATTAAAAAGAAATCAGAACGTAATAACTTAAGATATTAATTAAAATCGTTTTGTTAATTACTCTATTTAAAAATGCTCCATGTGCATTAATTTTTGTCTCAGATATCTAATTTTCTCTCTTAAGCTAGCTTTATAAAGTTATAATAAAAGTTAGTAGCAATATTCGATTTCCAGTCATATTTATAAAGACTAGAAAAGAAATAATAGGTCATTTTATGCCAAATTTTATCAAAAAAAATTTTTTCATTGTAAAAGTTTTAAGTTGTTTTAAAATAGTATAATGAATTGATTACTAAGTTTTATTCTAACATATATAAATAATCATTTTATGAAATTTTACGAAAATTCAAGTAAAAATATGACGCATGGAACATTTTTGAACTTATCGACACGACAAGAAAACTTGTTTTGAGAAAATGGCATTTAAAGTTTTAATTTGACTAACATTTCCATTGTTTACGTTTGAAAGAAATACTTATAACTCTGTTTATAATGATCGGATCAACATGCTTTTTTTTAAATTTAAAGCTGATGAGTTGCAGAATCATTTTCGGAAAGAAAAAAAAATTGTTTTGGGGACATATTTTTGTCCATCTGAAGGTCCATTGTCGCCTTAAAAGAAAAATCTTTCAGTTCAAGTCAGCAATCCTTGGACAATCCTTGGATCCTGTTGCAAGGTGCAGAAAAATTAAGGCTATCTGAAATTACCCTTTTTATTGGATTATTAACATTTACGTAGCTGTCAAAAGTAGATACATTTTCTCCATAGGTTAACGTTGAGGTGAACGAATCCAATAGGGATAGTGCAAAGCAGCCATAAGTGCCAACGCACAAAATTTGGAACTCTTCGAATTAAATTTCCAGGTATATAAAAGAAATTTCTTATCTCACAATTTTGAAATTTTCTAGGTTTGCTACGGACTTATAAAAGGCTGAAAGGCCTGCAATCTAAAACTTTAGTGCTCTGTCCTACTGATAGAAGATACTTTTAGTAACAAACTTCGTATGTCTATCTCAATTTGCTCGAAGAACGGCATCAAACTGGCCTGTTTAAATTTCTTTATACTTGATACGACTGTTTCCGCAAAAAAATTCAATTCTGTCAGGACGGCAAAAGTTTGCCATTACTACGCAATAGCGGGTAGAAAGAGACACAAAACGTGAGTAAATGGGAAAGCAGTCGTGACTGGGTTATTTTCTTTTGAAAATTCGAAAAAAAGTTATTTATTAAAAAAGTTTTTTTCTTATTCGCATTAAATTATTTATGTTTATTTTCTCCATTTTTCTTCAATTTCATGCTGTTCTTCCAGTTTTGATTAAAATGCTGTTTTGAAATCAAATAAAAAAGGAAAAAAAAAGGGAAATTTTTGAAGAAATTCAAAAAGAATAATTAAAATTGTCAGTTTTATTTAATTGTCTGCTTTATAAAATAAAAAAATGCCTTTTTATAAACTTATTTTCTATTTTGATTTCTATTTAACTACAATAACTTCTTTATACAGTGGAGTCCCGATAATTCGAACTTCGGTAATCCGAAATTGAAAGAGAATAATTAAAATTGTCAGTTTTATTAAATTGTCTGCTTTATAAATGAAAAAAATTCATTTTTATAAAACTAATTTTCTATTTTGATTTCCATTTAACAAAAATCATTTCTATATTCAGTGGAGTCTCGATAATCCGAACTTTGGTAATCCGCAAGTTCGCTTAATCTGAAACCAAAAGTTAAAAAGAATTAAGGTTACAATAAAACTACAGTGATACTAAGTAATAGGAAGTATATTTCTGATAATTACAAAGAAATTTAAAGTTAGACAACAGTATAATAAAGTAGGAAACAGTAGAATAAACAACACGTGTTTATGCTAATGCTAAACTGACATTAACAGTACCGACGCTGTACCTGTCTGTGTGAAAGGACGTTTCAACCGAACCCCCACTCCTCCAACCGGCCGCACCTCTCAAACTGTCCAGCACTGTGACGTATTGTTAAAACAACTTACACTCTACTGTACTGCACTAGGCAGCGTTCGGCTCTCTTATCACCCATTTCTTCCCGAGATTTGGTTATGTCTAGACAGAACTTATAAAATAAACTGTATAATCACACGTAAAATCTATATAGACAGTCCAGTCACATTAATGTAACCACCGCCTACTTTTGAAGTCAACGTTAAATAACCAATCGCAGAAGGCACGTGTCATCAGCAAATTTGGTGGATATATAAAGTGCGTTGTAGGCATTCGGTAAACATTTCAGTTCTTGCAGTCATGCAGAAACGGAGCGATTTATGCGACGTCCAAAAGGGCATGATCATTGGCTTCCGGGCCAAGGGTGGAAGCTTTTCCGAAACGGCTAATTTTGTAAACTGTTCGCGGGCCGCCGTGGTAAAAGTGTACCGTGCACGGCAAAATGGCACTATCCAAAATCAGCGACGTGGCAAATGTGGTGCACCGCGGGCCATAGATGGAAGAGGTGAACGACGGCTGCGGAGATGCGTTCGGGCGAATAGACGTGCAACCGTTGAGCAACTGACCGTCCAGATGAAGCAAGGGGCTACCAACAGTGTCTCCACAACGACGGTTCAGTGAACGTTGCTACGTATGGGCCTCCGCAGCAGACACCTGGTTAATACACCTATGCTGACTGATGTTCATCGGCGACGAAGGCTGGAATTTGCACGCCAGTACCGCAGCTGGACTTCCACTGAGTGGAGACAGGTGGCTGTTTCCGATGAATCATATTTAATGTCCATCGGACAGATGCACGTTGGCGTATACGGCGTGACACGTCTGAAAGCAAACACCCTGCAACAATTGCCGGAAGGGTCGAAGCTGGAGGAGGGAGCATTATGGTCTGGGGAATGTTTTCGTGGTATTCTCTGGGTTCACTCATCATTGTGGAAGGCACGATGGATCAACACAAGTATGCATCTATCCTTGCGGACCATGTTCACCCCTACAAGCGAATTGTTTTTCCTCAGGATGATGGCATCTACCAGCAGGACAATGCGATGTGTCATAAAGCTTGCAGTGTACGTGCGTGGTTCGAAGAGCACCGGGATGAGTTTACCGTACTCCCTTGGCCAGCAAATTCCCCGGACTTGAACCCAATCGAGAATCTGTGGGTCAACCTCGATCGGGTTGTTCGCACCATGGATCCTCACCCGCGAAACCTAGCGCAGCTGGCCACGACACTGGAGTCGGAATGGCTCAACATCCCAGTGAACACCTTCAGGAACCAAGCTGACTCTCTTCCTGCACGTCTCGCAGTGGTCCGCACTGCGAAAGGTGTTTATTCTGGATTTTGACAGGTGGTCACATTAATGCGACTGGACTGTGTATTTAAGTTGCTAAGCCGACTTTCGAGAGAAAACCACTGCATCAATTTACTTCATTTTGGTCTTAAGCAAAAGATTGTAATCTGTTGATTTGTCAAATTTGGTTTTTGTAACCGAAATTTCTGTTAATGAGCGATAATTTACAGTTAAAAAATTTATTTTTGCGCTTGCTCAGTGGCATGTTTTAATGATAAACAAGTTTATTCCGAGGAGTCTCTAGATATCTCTGTCATTTTTATTTTTATGATAATTATGTTTGTGAAATATAAGATTAAGCCTGATGGAAATTGTTTATTTCCCTCTGTTCAATTAGCGATAATTTACAATTAAAAAAAGTGCTTTCTGCGCATGCTCAGTGAAATTTTTAAATCTGGCATTAGATACTCAGTAACCACGAGGCCACTTAAACGCATTAATTTGTTTCTGCGCATTATTATGATTTTCAACATTTGGAAATGACGTGTTGAGTATAATTTGTGTACTAGTACATTTATTTACTATCTAGCCGTCATGTTTTGGCGGGTACCAACTAGTGTAATAGTTATGTAATTCAAGTTTATTTTAAGAATGATCTCGCTTAATCCGAAAAATTGGTTAATCCGAAAAGGGTCTGGTCCCAATCATTTCGGATTATCGGGACTCCACTGTATTTTATTCACAATTTTATTTTGTTCCGCTATTACTTTGCTTAAGGATTCCCAACATTGTGGTCCCAATCATTTCGGATTATCGGGACTCCACTGTATTTTATTCACAATTTTATTTTGTTCCGCTATTACTTTGCTTAAGGATTCCCATCATTGTGGTCCCAATCATTTCGGATTATCGGGACTCCACTGTATTTTATTCACAATTTTATTTTGTTCCGCTATTACTTTGCTTAAGGATTCTGTGTACTAACCCTATTGGATTCGCTCACTTCAGTGTTAACCTACGGAAAAAATGTGTCTACTATTGACAGCTACATAAATGCCGATAATACAATAAAAATGGTATTTCCAGATAGCCTCCACTTTTCTGCACCTTGAGACACGATTTATTTTATAAATGTCGTCCACCAAAGGAATTGAAGAGCTTTTAAAACACACTACACCAGATTGTCCCTTCGAGTAATTTAAATTTAACTACAGGTAGCCCTCCTACTACACGGCATTTTACAACACAGTTTCGCTCTAACACGATAGAAAACCCTCGTATCCCCTCGCGTAAACCCACGCGGAAGCCCTCGTATAACACTGAAATCTGTAACACGGTTTCGCTCTAGCAAGATAAAATAATTTGGAAAAACTTTGTACAACACTGTACTTCTATAGCACTAGATAACATGATTTTTGTTTAACACATTTAAAAACTAAATTACCTTAAAATAATGACGGGAAGGAATAATGATTTATAGTTGCTTTATGTGAAAATGTATAAACAAATTATAATTTATGCATTTATAAGTCTATAAAATTACAAGAAGGCCTAAGCTGAGCTGAAAATCTGGAATCCATTTTCCTGAATGCAGACCCTTCCGCTGAAAACAGCCGAAAATTCAAAACGGAGCTGTAAAATTGTCAATCTCCATACAGTGAATCTACAATGACCTTGTAAGAACCAGCAAATAAACCAAAATTACAGATTTTTTATTGAAGATAGAAGGTGAAAAAAATCTAAATGAAGAAAAAGGTTATGAAAGTGAAGGTGATATCGTTCAGTCGAAAAAAGTTCTCGTTTGATTGTACTGAGCAGTGATGAGGAAGAAATTTATTAAATTAAGGTCGCATTAAATGAAAATAATATTTTTTTGTTTCTTTTCGTTTTGTGTTATACATACATTTATATTTTTAAAAAAAAATTGAGTTGCTTATATGGAATTAAAAAATAATGTTTGTTTTCAATAAGTTTTCAGAACGTAACCCCCTTTTTTGAACTGTCTCTTGGTCTCCTATAACACGGTTTCGCACAAGACGGCATTTTCTAGGTACCTATCTACCGTGTTATAGGAGGGTTACCTGTATTAGCATTTTTTTAAAACGTAAAATACCCTAAGGTGTAAAATTTTTTTGTTTTTGAGTACAATTTTTTAAAAAGAATCTTTCTATCCAAGTCGGCAATCCTTGGACACATTTTCTCCATAGGTGAACATTAGGTAAGCGAATCTAATAGGGTAAGTACACAGCAGCCTTAACAACTTAGGGCCTGTTCACATACAATCCGTGAGCACCAGCATAAAATGTTTTAACCCATGATATGCCAATCATTGACCCATTTAACCAATCACCGTCAGCGTTAGCCCGTCTGCACACGGAGCAACTCAAAAGAAACTGATAACTGACTCAAATCACAAACCAGTCCGTGATGAGTCGTAACCTATGTAATTGAATGGAGCCACGCGCAACTGGTTACAAACCCGTCCGCACGGGTTTGTAACCAGTTGCGCCGTGTGCGTGGAGAAGATTCCGTTGGCGCTGATTGGTTAAATGAGTCAATGATTGGTATATGATTGGTTGAAAACTGTTGAGTTGATGCTGTTGCTTATGCCCCTTGATCGACAGCAACATCAGATCAAGGCCATTTTAGGATACTGGGCTGAGTGATGCGGCTCCGGTTTTTAAGTTAGCACACGAGGGTCTTGGCACCGACTTGGCTAACGGACCGGTCCTGTAATTTTGAATCAAGTGATGATACCGGTAAACTTGACCCCGAACCTCCAGAGGTAAGTTTTGAGAACTTGGAGGATATCGCAGCCACGACAGATTTTACGTGCGCCAGACGTCATTAGCGTAAACGGAGGTGGATTTCGTCAGCGACGAACATCGAACCACAGACGTTCAGATCACTGGCCCGCTGCTCTTGCCAACTGGGCCCCCGCGCCCTGGTTAAAAACTTTTACGCTGAAGGATTCTATATGAACAAGCCTCTAAAGGGACAATGAACCTTCAAACCTAACTTTGCTTTTGAATGGATTTGCTTGAAATTTGAATATGTGATTAGTACCATAGATATGTAAAAATGGTTAAAATTTAAAGATGAAATATTAATAATTTATGAATTATGAATTATATCAAAAATTGGCCTAATTAAAAATGTCCCATGTGCATTTCTTTTGCATATAAAATGGTAATTTTTATTTACTGGATACCTTATAGAACTAACAATGAAACTTATTGCTTATTTTAAGCATTCATTAAAAATATAAAGAGAAAAAAATAATAATGAAAACACCCTTTTTATTACGCAAAATACCTATCAGTCATCTTTTCAAGTACAAAATTTAGAAATTCTGAGCTACGAAGCATAATTTTTTTCAATAAGATTCATTTGATGTAAAGTTAAGTATATATAACTTATATTTCAAAGCAATACGATAATTAGAAATGCGCCTGGAGCAGTTTGAATATTCGTATGACATGAAAATTTTTATTTTGAGAAAAACGCATTTAAAGTTATTGCTATTAGTAACTACATAATATCTAAATTAAATACAAATGCCTATAACTGGGAAAGTAATGGTAGAAATTAAAAATTCTTTTTGCAGCACATTCCTACTCGTCCGTATTTTCAAAATCCAATAAAATAAAAAAAAAATCGAATTTTTGGACAAATTTCACAATTTTGAAAGGCCACTGTCCCCTTAACTCATTTTCCTCTCTCTTGTTGGCACTGCGCACCAGATGGCGCTGCATTACAATATTTATTTTATCCTAGTTTGGCCACAACAAACTTCGTACTCGCATATAGACGCCTTATTTTAGGGTTAAAATTGCTCCTTCTATGAAACATCTGCACAAGAGTGTTTACATGCGCCAGGAAATTTCAAAGATAACATATACAGACATACCACTCAAAGACATTTTATTTATTTTTTTTTTCCAAATCGAAATCTACACTGGACACCAAACCGAACGACTTCGCGAACAGAAGGCTGGTAAGAATCGGCCTTGAGTAAAAACCGGAAACTACCCTGATGCAAATCTCACACTCTCCAATTTCGACCAGAGATATGCACGTTCTTCCTTGGCACCTTTCCAATGAAGCATGGCCGGCAGAGTGATTGGTCTGGAAGCGCGGTACCTGTTGTTACGGCGAATAACAAGTTGGCGGATCATCGATTTGCGCCCCCCACCCCCCAGTCGCGGAGAATAGTTGCCGGAAATCCTGGCAGAGCGCCCGATGGAATTAACGGCCAATGTTCGCCAGAAGCTAGATTTTGGAATCGAGCAGACTGTTTAGGGTGTTCAGTCAATAGAAGATGGGCACTTTCCTACAACAGATGGCGCTGATTAACGTCAGGATATGAATAGAGAATAACTTTGCTGGTGAATTATATTAAACACCAGTAAAGGAACCAATACATCCCAAGAGGTTGATCCTTTTCCAAATTTATGCCCTTAACACGTTTATAAACTAATTTCTTTTACCCAAAAGCAAAATATCGAAATTATAATAGTATCTAGCACAAAAATAGAATTGGGAAATTTTTGATCCCCGAAACCCTATTTGTAATACCTCATAAGGCTGCTAGGTACTAACCCTATTGGAATAAACAGGAAATCCAACGTAAATAAAGAACAAATAGCAATAAGGTGCAATTTTGCATACGGCCGTTTCGAAGCTGCAAAGGAGCTTCTTCATCAATACAAAGAACTTAGTGGCAACTTAAAAAGCCAAAACATATTGGCTTTTTAAGTTGCCACTAAGTTCTTTGTATTGATGAAGAAGCTCCTTTGCAGCTTCGAAACGGCCGTATGCAAAATTGCACCTTATTGCTATTTGTTCTTTATTTACGTTGGATTTCCAGTTTATTCCTCGAGCACAAAGGTTTTGTCCTTTCTTTTCATAACCCTATTGGATTCGCTCACCTCAATGTTAACCTATGGCGAAAATGTGTCTACTATTGACAGCTACATAAAGGCCGATAATCCAATGAAAATGGTATTTTCAGGTATCCTAAACTTTTCTACACCTTGCAACACGATTCTTCGTAGAAATTTCGTCCACCAAATGAATTTAGGAGTGTTTAAAACGCACTATACCAGATTTTTCCCTAAATAAATTTAAATAAAAAAATAATTTGACTTCTAAAAAAAAAAAAAAAAAAAAAAAACTAAAAATGTCCCAAGGTGTAAAATTTCTGTATTACGGAGTACAATTTTTACCATGTTTTTATTAACTCACTTTCTTGTTTGTTTGGTTGTGTGTGTGTGTGCGTTTGTCCCGTACAAATCTTGCAATCAATTTTTAACTAACTTCCCGACTAGCTAGACATTGAAACTTTTAGAATAGCCCAGAACATGATGACAATGCCTTATTTTAATACTTTTAGCCATCTTTAAGCAGGATTGAATTCATTTTCACCTAATTTTGTTTTGTAGACTGGTGCAGCCCTCTATCGGCCGGGGCGGGAACGAAAAGTTAAACGCAAGTAACTTCCAATTAACTTCATTTTCTTTCAAGTTGATGGGATAATTCATCAAAAAAAATTTAAAAATGTATTTATTAATACATAGAATTGTTAAGTTTGAATGATTCAACAGAAAATTTAAAAAATTGTTAATATATAAAAGGTTCTTTTTATCTTGTAATTATTCCCCTCTCAAGTCCAGTTATGCTGCCCCACCGTGGCGAGGAGGTGTCAATGGGTGGAATGGGTGAAGTACGTCGGAAGCCTAGCTCCTGGTAGGGTCACCCTAGGCGTGAAGGCCATTCCATCATGCCCAGATAAAGATAGCAGGCGAAAAATGGAGAAAAGTCAAACTTCTACCTCAGGTGCTCCAGGTCTTTAAGACTCACAGAAGCTGTAACTCTTCCCCCTTTATCATGAGTCCAGTTTCTTCTAGTTTTCATACTGCATCGCCTTCGCGCAGGTTAATCAGGGACGCGTTCCTGGTTTAATCAGAGGGCCAGGTCCTCTAAGTGTGCTACAATCTCTACCATCTAAAAGCAGATCGCTTAATATTCTCCGATGCAGTATCAATGGATTGTCGTCGAATGCCATGAAAGTGAAACTGGACCAGATTCAAGATCACCAATTTTGGAATAATTTCCCTATCTAATTTTGTGCCTCAGATTCCAACCTCAATAGGTTGGAAAGAATACAACTAAATTCAGAAAGAATAATTTCAGGCTAACAATATTGTCCCTTTGAAAGTATTAAAAATCCTTAGGAGGAAATATAAATATTGAGGAATTAACGACGATTTTAACGGAAATTGCAGCCGTTCTCAATATACGACCTCTGACTTATTAATCACAACCAGTGATTTTGGAGAACCTGAGCTCCTCACGACTGCCAGCTGGGGAGTGTGTGGGAAATTCAAATGAATTAATTTGTCCTATGCTAGATGGAGCTGTTATTGTATAGTTTTGTAACCTCGCCTGCACATTCATATACGAAACGATTCGAAGCGAAATACCGTGAGCAAGACTTAGCTCCTCCCCTGTACTCAATGCATGTATTCCATTGCGCGTGTAAATATTCTGCAAATTAAAAGAAAGTTATGTGAACCCGTGATGAATCCTTTATGTGTACTAAAGGTGATTTATTGAGAAGAACAAAGAACTAAAACCGCTGAACCATCAATACGTCCCCAAACAAGACTGCGCGTAGCGGCCATGTGTTTTCAACCAAACTTGTTTCATGGCTTCTGGTGAGACGGTTTTACTTTGGGACTCTACCGGCAGAGCACACAGTAGCCTTAACACGTCTCTTGCTTTTACCCGAATTTACGGTCTCGCATTTCAATCACGTGGACACAAATAACTAATTACACAATACTGATTAGGCCATCAAGTTTGTAATAGTATCAAATTTACGGTCTCACGGTTTAATCACGACACTTATTAGGCTGAAAAGTTATTTTTCAGCCTAATAAGTCTATCCGAGTCTCTTGCAGTGGAAATCTGTTGGTTTGGTATATCATGTAATACGCAGCAGGCTTCCTAATAAAATTCAATCAAATAACCAATTTGTGGTAAGCTGTAACGTAAGTCTTCTCTTGTTTTCAACCAACTTCCACTAAATTATACCGTTAACTTTTCAGAATTCGTCTACATCATGTCTTTCATTTGAAATTTGGGTAATTATTAAAACTGTAAATCAAATTTTGGATTTTGTGTGGAAAAAAAATCTAATAATAATGTTTTCTTCCAGAATGTGGTGCCATAGGTAATGGCTTAATCTGACAGCTATTCAGCTTATGCAAACAAATGCATAAATGTTCCAATACTGTTCCTAACGTAGACCCTTAAAAAGTTCTTTTCCAGCCTAATAAGTTTATTAGAGTCTCTTGCAGTGGAGATCTGTTGGTTTGGCCCATCTGTTGGTAATACTTAGCAGGCTACATAATCAAATTCAATCAAACAACCAATTTACGATAAGTTCTAACGTAACTCTTCTCTTCTTTTCGACCAACTTCCACTTAATTATACTGTTAACTCTTTAGAAGTAGTCTGCATCATGTCTTTCATTTCAAATTTGAGTAATTATTAAAACTGTAAATCAAATTTTTGATTTTGTGTGAAAACAAATAAAATAATAATTTATCCTTCCAGAATGCGGTGCCATAGGTGGTAATGGCCTAATCTGACAGCTTCTCAGCTTATGCAAGCTAACGGCAAGTAAGAGTGACAAGGTATTTAAGAAGCTGCAGCGTCTTACCAAGAGGAGATAAAACGTTTCAACGCTTGGCCGCATTCCAATGGTGTCGGAGAGTGATTAGAGTCGGGAGCACGGTACCTGTTGTGACGCGCCGAATAACAAGTTGGCGAACCATCGATCACGGGTCTGAGCCCGGAAGAACAGCCCGGAGTAGCCGGAATTCCTGGCCCTGTGCCCAGGCGAAACAAACGGCTCGTGTGTTTGTTATGCGCGCACACAGATTGGGGAAACGGACGCTATTCGTTACAGAAGCGGAACCGCGTAGAACCACCCGGTTTGTGACTTTCCATGCAATTAACATGCAATTTTTTTAACATACACTTGCGGCTCAAGCTATCTAAGAATCACTATTTTTTTCCTTCTTTGTGAAAAAAAGGAAAAAATTAGTAGAGGTAAAGGAAGAACATCCTCACCGAGCAAGTTGAAATAACAGTGCATCTTGTATACAATTTAAATAAACAACCTTTTCCTTAAGGGGTGGGATAGCATGTATGCCAAGAATACGGACCCAAGAATGAATATATATATATACATATATATATATATATATGTATGTATATATATATATGTACACATACATATATGTATACACGCACACACACACATATATATATATATATATATATATATATATATATACATATATATATATATATATATATATATATATATATATATATGTATGAGGCGTTGAAAGGCAAAGTGGTGTAAGTCACTTTTTCAACTTTTTTCATTTGGGGGCAAATATGTAATCTCCATGTTCAATTTATAGTGGAATTGTAAATAGTTATTTGCAATATTGTAATAATTGCTATGAATTATAATTTGTTCAATTTATGGTGGAATTTTTTGTAGTTTTTGCAGTTAAACTCTTTTGACTTACACCACTTGACTAACTGACTTACACCACTTTGCCTTTCACCGCCTCATATATATATATATACTATATATAGCCATATATATATATATTATATATACATATATATATAATATATATATGTTTATATATACTATATATAGTCTCCTTAATGGCCGTTCTTACAAGGGGGTATGAAATTTTCCGTTATAGAGAGGTAATCAGAAAAATGGGCCCCGTAAGCTAAAGGTTAATTTACAGTTCCAAATTTTTTCAGGTACCTTGAAAATCACCGGGTTCTATATTGATCTCCGGAAAGAATGTTTTATCAAATTAAAACAATTTCCTACTCCTTCGTTTGATTATTTTATTAAATTTTGAATTAGTATTTAGATTTGTGGATACACATGAAACACCATTAGGTTTTGGATGAAGTCGGAAAATAACACACCCAAACATTTCGATATTTTAATTTATGATTACACCATGTCATTGCTAACACTTGGGTTGTAACAACTTTTGCAATACACCGTGACACTCATTATCAGTTGATTGCTCCGATTGGGTACTCCTTTGCAATAGAAAACTTCTTTCACCCCCTTCCCTAAACACTACGGGTGTTACACAAAGTACAAAACTGTTCCATGACACTCATTGTACGATCATTAAGAATATTTAAGAATAGAGAAAAATAAAAAGAACAATATTTAAGAATAGAGAAAATTAGATAACTGACATAAAGAATAGAGAAAAGAACAATACACAAAACTTTCCTATTAGTTAAATAAGATTTATTTTGATAGTGAAATTTATAATAATACAACTGCAATGCAATGGGAATTAATTTTCAATAATAAGCTAGCATTCACTTACCAAAAATGGTGTGGCTGAATAGTTTAAGGAAATCCATTAGTTTTTTGCCATAAATACGTTTTAAATAAAATGCCATAATGTGATTTTATAAAAAAAACCTGGATGTTCCGATTTTTAAAAAAATATTTGGAATTTCTCAAAACAATGAAAGAATAGGATAACATAGAATAGTAGCAAAAGCGTTTTGAAGAGAAATTCCACCATAATCATAGAACAACTAATCAAAAAAATAATCAGAATAAAAAAATTACCCAAAATGCCTCAGTCTTTTCAATGAATGTAACAAATAAGAAAATTCTATTAAGTTTAAAGAAATAGATGTTTAAACAAATTATTCCAAAAATTCTTAATAATCAAGAAATAAATTTACCAATTTAAACATTAATCTAAGCTATTAAATCTAATCCACAATAAATATTATTTTTAGAACATAAACAAAACAACTTTACAGGTGTTGACAGAAAGGTGAAGCAGTGCTGAACATTCATTATAAGTTGATTGCTCAGAATGGCTTCTCCTTTGCAATCCACTTCTTTCACCCAATTCCCTAAACACTACGGGTGTTACACAAAGTACAAATTTGTTCTTATTACTTTTCTTTTCACTTTAATCCAAAACAAATGTCTCCCTACTACGATTCGCTATTTTACGATCACTGTCAGTTAAAAATCAAGTTACTTGATGACTCAAATGTTGACGTCCACCGTTCATCTTCAACATCTTTTAGATTGTATACCATATTTTCAGACAGAGGCAGCATTAGATATTAACCGATTCAAGACTAGTGAACACTGGTAAAATTTCTGGCACGATATGGCTAGAGATTAAAATACAAAGAAATGCTAATGACCCGTTATGACAAGTAAATAACAAACAAGATAATATATCAAACACAATATACCCGAAGAAGCCGTCCACATGGTATAGAGGTGAGCGTCAAATCCCCAATAAGACTTAGTCGTTAACGTGTTGTCCATTCATAGGGAACAATGCTGGCACACCTAAATGGTTCTCCGACAATAAAGTAGCCAGCAAGACTTCGCGGTGAATAGCAGAAGGCGAATGTCTCACGACGAGTGCCGCCGCATTAGAAATATATATACGGTATCTTCCAATAAGTATTTGGAAACCTTTTATAGAAAATAAAACAAAATATATTCAGATTCAGTAGTTGGTAGAGCCTCCACGAGAGGCAATTATAGTCTCAAACCCTCCGGGACATGCTTTCCACAAGTCCTTGTATGACGGCTAGTGGTATTTTCTTCCACTCGGCTTGGGGAAGACATGCAAGTTACTTCACCGATTTTGGACGATTGTCGCACCCCTTAATTCGGCGATCGAATTTGTGCCAGAGGTTCTCGGTAGGGTTCACGTCTAGGCTCTGGGCAGGCCAGTCCATTCGGTTAACCCCATTGTCACCATACCAATCCATGGCGGACCTCGCAACATGACACCTGGCTTTGTCGTCCTGGAAGTAACGTGGGTCCAACCCATAAAACTGCCATACCGTAGGAAGCACACTGTCATCGAAAATAGTGCTGTAGACGTCGGTGTTGAGCTTACCATGAATTGAGACCGAGGGTCCCTGTCCATACCAGGAGAGAAACCCCAGACCATAATTCCACCTCCACCGAACTTTTCTATGGGCACAATGCATTCTGGCAGGAGGCGTTCTCCAAGCAGACGCCAGGCCCAGACTCTGCCATCCGAATGGTAGAGGATGAACCTTGATTTGTCGCTCAAGAGAACCAGTTTTCACTGATCTACGGCCCACTTTCGATGTGCTTTGCACCACGTTAACCGAGCAGCGCGGTCGGGCTTTGCTATCAAGGGCTTATTGATGACAGGACAACCATGAAATCCAAGCAGATGTGCTTTTTTACGGATTCTATTCATCGAAATAACACTCCCGCAGACCCGTTATAACTCCTGCAGTATCAGGACCATCAGTTGGGTGCGGTTCATCCGAATTTCTCTGGACAGTACCCGTCGGTCTCTATCACCCAGTTTCGTGGGTTTGCCGACTCGGGTCACATTCCGACAATCACCGCTCACCTTCCACTTCTGAATCACAAAGGCCACTGTCGATTTCGGATAATTAAGCTCGCTATATATGTCCCTTGAGAATCGGCCATTTCTGTGATACCCGACGATTACACCTTTCTCGAAATCAGATAACTCTGCACTTCGTGGCATCTTGCATGCGACTAATGCCAATGCTGTTTCCTACACGATATTTAACGGTGGAGGGCGTGACGTATATCAGGACAAGAGATATCGCCATTGCATGGTTTTCCAAACACTTATTGGTAGATAGTGTATATATGTCACGCTTTTAAAATTTAACAACTGGGAACAAATAGTTAACGGAAAATTAAATAGATGGCAGCACCAATCAAACGATTTTCAATATTCAAGGTAACTTATATAAGAGTCACGCGATGTTTTATATAACAGTCCTCTTCATGCTACGGGAATTTTGAAAGTAAAGTACAGAACTCGGGATTGTGCATTACCGAAAGGACGTGTTGCGAGCACAGGGAAAGAGGAAAATGGTGAAATGATGACGATTGAACCCTGATCGAGTTTAAGTTTGGAGGCATAAAGTGAACTGGTTATAAGCTAAAGTGTTTCTCTTCCCGGCCTCCACACATGACTGCTCCATGAAAACATAACTTATATGGACAATCACAACTGTGTTAGAGATCTGTCATATATATATATATATATATATATATATTCAACCGAGAAATACAAGGGAAGGAAATATTTTCTGCTCAACAACCCTAAGGAATAATTTCAGAGAAAACAAATAACTTTTACAGACCGTGTTAAGCTCAGGCCCGATGGGTAAGGGGCGAGGGTGGGGGGTTGGCTGAAGGGATAAAATTCCCAGGGCTCATGAGATTTAGGGGTCCAGGATTCGCAAATAGTGGGCCTAGTAAGAATTATTTCTTCGGGCCCGAAGTCGTCTGTGGATGCTCTAGCGTAAATACATAAGAGCATTTCATATGAGAATTTATTTCCCATTTTTAAAAATGAAATAAAATGAAAATCTCAAATATATCAAACGTCTAAATAAGAACGATATTCCGGGGAGAGATGAGTGTACATTGCTTTTACAAAATGCATTGTTCAAATGGGCGCGTTTCGGGCTCTTTCACGTCCTTTAGACAACGCAAAACATTTATGATAGCCCAAATAGGTACAAAGGGAGGTTTTCAGCTGTGGTACAATATAAATAATTGATCGACAGGTAAAACAGATTCAGAAAGTGGAGTTATCAATGAGCCATCAAAGCTGATTCCAAACGGTAACAAACATCCATACCGTGAGACTCGAACCCACAGACTCTGGTACCAATAGCCAGCATCCTGGCCATTCGGCCATCGTCCGGCTTCTATAAAGCCAGAAAGATTTGAGAAAAGAATCAAATCTATCATCCAGTCGAAGCGTTCAGATTTAAACTATAAAATGAATAAAATTTTGCTACTATGAGAAAAAATAAACAGAAGATCCGACGTAAATAAAGCACAAATAGCAGTAAGATGCAATTATTTTGCATACGGCCGTTTCGAAGCTACAAAGGAGCTCTTTCATCAGGGCAAAGAACTTAGTGGCAGCTCAAAAAGGCCTAAAACTAAGCAGGCTTAGTTTTCGGCCTTTTTGAGCTGCCACTAAGTTCTTTGCCCTGATGAAGAAGCTCCATTGTAGCTTTGAAACGGCCGTATGCAAAATAATTGCATCTTACTGCTATTTGTGCTTTATTTACGTCAGATTTTCTGTTTATTCCTCGAGCACAAAAGTTTTATCTTTTCTTTTCAAAGATAAAAGATTACGGTAGATTTTGAATTACAACATCCATCCTTTTCTTCCTGCATATAAAAAAAATTATATATTTCCAGGATTACTAGCCCACACCGGAAGTCATTTTCACAAATTAACTGGGGAACCACTACGTCAGCCATGCATTTAGAGAACTACTTGTCATTTTCAAAGATTACTAATAACCGTAAATCACAGCCGAGAGCGCATTCCTATGCAATCTCAAGTTTGACAATACTAGTAGCTTCCTAAATTGATTGTGGGCAACTGCTTGGCCTGTTCTCCACTGTAACCCCTCAAAAGGTCAATCTCAAGATCCACTTGATCATTACCGATTCTGACACTCCCTATTTATCACTCCCGCTGACATCTGTGGAGTTTATTAACATTGAACTGGAGCCGTGGCGTAAAGGATACTAACAATTAGGGAACAAACGACTGCTAACTGGTGGTAGATAAGAGTTTTGTCGCATGAGGTCATCTATCCCGGAAAAAGTATGCTAACATTAATCAACCGTTTTTCAACGTAGAGACGTTAAATTCTATTGGAGAGATTTCTTCGTACATAAACGTCACAGGGCACGATATTTTATACAGAACAAACTTATCGAATACGAAAGAAAAAACTTTAATTCAAATTTTATTCAGTTGTATCAATAGGACCGATATGATTTTGATCATGTTTTAAAAACTTTGGCCATTCAAAATTGTTATATGAACGTAAATTTAAAAATAAAACCTCTCAAAATCCCTAGCAATTAAGACACCAGTACAATGGAACCTCGTTTAACGAGCACCTCGCATAACGAGTATTTCGCATAACGAGCAAAATAAATCGTAAAAAAATGGCTCGCTTAACGAGCAACATTTCGCATGACGAGTGACGTGGAAGGAAGTCCTCTCTTCACGTCACTCGGATCTTCACGTCACCAGGATCATCAACGGCCCAAAACTAAGTATTTATGGGTAGTCATGGATAGTTCCGAGAAGCAAATATCATGGGACTGGAGGATAACAATGATATTGAGGAGCTTGTGGAAGAGCACAACCAAGAGCTGACCACCGAACAGCTAATAGAATTGCAGTGTCTTTCACAGCAAGCAGTTGTAGAGGAGAGTTTGTCAGTGGAGAAGGACGAAGAAACAGCAAAAAATAATCTTCTGGCGCTATAAAAGAAATGATGAAAGCATGGCAAACTTTTTTTTTTAACCTATGGCTTTAATGGAAAATTAATTCATATTTACAGGCAACACAGACAGCAAAGAACTAAGCATTGAACAGATGCATAAAGCACAACAGTGAACAAAGTCAGATAAAAGGTGTTAAAAGTTCATAGAAAGTTCATCATATCTCTAGCGTCCCAGTATAATTTGGTAAAGTTCTCACTTTTTTGGGCTTCCGGATCAAGTCCTGGGCATGTAAGTAAATGATCTGCATTCATATTGCCAGCCCTGCAGACCTGGCATTCACTTTTGGTTAGGATGCCAATTCGGTTTAAATGTTCTGTTAGACAGTCGTGGCCTGTTTTCAATCTGAAATGTGCCACTGCTTCTGAGCATGGGAAACTGTTGCATCGTAAGTTACAAAGCATCACCCTGATAAGACGGTGGCTATGCGCGCTAAAAATTTATTCAATTACAATGCGGTGACACATTTTCAGCAAATTTTGAAGCGCCGAGAAAAACAAATGTCGCTAGATAGCTTTCTAGTAAAAAAATTAGACATGTGTCATAAATTCGTAAATAATAAACTACAGATGGATGATTTTGCTCCTTAAGAATTTATGTATAAGTAATTTTCTTCAAATAATAAACGTTACATCTAAAAAATTTTGAGTATTTTTTGGCATGGAACGCATTATCGTATTTTGCATTAATTTATATGGAAAAAATTGTTTTGCTAAACGAGTGTTTCGCATTACGAGTAAGACTCTAGAACGAATTATGCTCCTTAAGCGAGGTTCCACTGTACTTTATCGTTGCTTGAAATCATTCATGGAGAAAATTGATAAACTGTTGAACAACAAGAAATGCATTGCGCTGCAATAGATACCAAGCCATTGTGGGACGTATGGAAATGAGCAGGCCGATATCTTGGCCTAGAATGTAATATAGAAATTTTGATACCTTTGACCTTTTAAATCGGATCTCAAAAGACACAACCAGATCCTCCTTTGTGACACAAAACAATATATACAGTCGAACCTCCATATATCGAACTTCCCCATATTGAAATTTTCTATATATCGAACTCTTAACAAATCTTCATGTTCATTACATAGAAAAAATGTTTCTATATATCGAAATAATCTCTATACATCGAATTTTTTTTTCAGGACATATTGGGAGATTTTATTCCACTTTAGACCAAAAAACAGTAAAAATGTCCCTGATGAAGTTTTTAGTGGACTGAATAAATGTAAACATTTCTTTGGCTGTTCAAGCAAAACTGGATGTTCAACAAGATATTCGTAGTTTTTTTAAAAGAATGTAACGGTGACCATTGTAACCACTGTCTGGATTATTGTTTTTTTAAAAAGGTATGTAGTACTCTATAAATGTTTCATATTAATTCATTTTTTAATTATTAACCTTCATTTAATGTGATTCGCATATAAATTAGAACTGGAGTTTCGTATACGAAAATTAGCTTTAATTTTAATGTTTTTGGAGAATTATGATAAAACTAAGATCAATTCCATATATCAAAATTTCTATACATTGAATTTTTTCTGGCAATTTGCTACTTCGATATATGAAGGTTTGACTGTATTTCTTTCGATTAGATCTTACCGCCTCAGCCTGTATAAGGAGAAAGTTTCCGGGGAAAATATGGAACACCCTTTTGAATAAATCCACAAAAATTCACAGTTCCTTGCCTAGAGCTGTCGGAGTGGCCTGTTTTAGACTTGCCACTGGCCACGACTACCTGCAGAGTCATCTATACAGAAGTGGAGTGATGGTTGCAGCTACCTGTCCTTTCTGTGACCTTGGCGAACCCATGACTGGGGAGCACCTCATCGTATGCCCTACTGTCCAGAAGAGATTTTAATTTTATGGTCACTAACAGTGCCTTTGGTGCTTATTTTTATCGATCCTGTTTTTAGTGGGCTGCTCGTTATCTCATGGCCGAAAGGCCCGAGACGGGCATAGGATTTTAATTACAGTACCCACCGCTTATAGTGATCACTGGTTATAAGAATCAACCGTTTATAAGAATCAATGTCGCGAAAACAAAAACAAATGAATTATTTCCATGTTAAAATTTTTGCTTTAAAGAATCAATCCACCGGTTTTAAGAATCAGTTAACACTCTTCGCTTTCCTTTCATTTTTTCTTTCAGTTCTTTCTTTTTTTTTAAAGAAAGATTGATAAGATGGGATGGAATATAGCCGTAAAATTCACCCCTTTCTTTATTAGACATAACATAATAGTTTCCCCTTAAACGCTTTACCACAACACTGTCCTATTAGCTTGACCCGGGGGCAACTTTACCCGTCCGAGTAAATTTTCGTCTGAGACTATAAGTATTGAAAGAGGTATAAACAGCCTTCTGAAAACTTCGTTACGTCAAACTACCGTAGAAAACTTTTTCTTGCTCCCTTCCTGTAGTTGAAATGTTAAAACTGTTAAGCAGGTATGTTGTAACTTGTAACAAATATTGTATTTTTTTCTTCTCTTACTATAATCATGTGTATCTACTTATAGGTCTAAAAATTAAGTTTTATTTTTAAAACTATAAAAAAATAATTTTAATAAAAGATAATTAACGTAAATTAAAGAGTATTTTATGGTAAATTATCTAATATATGTATATATAAGTGTGTGTGTGTTCCTGTCCAAAAACCTAAATTTCGGTTATAAGAATCAAAAACAGTAATAACAAACGTGATTCTTATAAGCGGAAATCACTGTAATTACAAGATAAAAAGAACTTTTTATATACCATGTTTTTAAATTTTCTGTTGAATCCTATAAACTTGACAATTATATATATTAATAAATACTTTAAAAAATTTTTTTTGATGAATTATCCCATCAACTTGAAAGAAAATGAAGTTAATTGGAAGTTAACTTGCATTTAACTTTTCGTTCCCGTTCCAGCGATAGATGGCTGCACCACTCTACAAAACAAAATTAACTGAAAATGACTGAAAATCAATTTAATTCTGCTTAAAGATGGCTAAAAGTATTTAAAAAATGCATTGTCATCGTGTTCTGAGCTATTCTAAAAGTTTCAAATGTCTAGCCAGTCGGGAAGTTAGTTAAAAATCGATTGCAAGATTTGTACTGGACAAACACACAAACAAGAAAGCAGGTTAATAAAAACATGGTAATTAAATTAAAAAGTAAAGAGAGCTCCAGATAATCTTGTGGTAGCGCGCTTTCTTTCGGTGCTGAGGGTGCTCGGATTGAATCAAGACGTGCTCCATTAAATAATTACGTGTCTAGGCCGGATATGCACACGTTAAATTCGTAGACCGGAAAATTCCTCTATGAGGTCAGAGAGTGTGGGAGAGGGTACATCTCCCTCCCAGATGTTGTGCTCCTGGGGTATGCTCAGTCAAAATTGAAGTGGCAACTAGCTAAGACGGACTCCAATACTTGTGGTGCTATATAAACCAGAGCCTCACACTTCAGCCCGAAACACATATGGACCTGAGCTGGAACTTTCAACCAGGGAGCATTAGGCCGTCTGCACACGGAGCAACTCAAAAGTAACTGATAACCGACTCAAATCACAAACCAGTCCGTGATGAGTCGTAACCTATGTAATTGGTTGCACACGGCGCAACTGGTTACAAACCCGTCCCTCGGGTTTGTAACCAGTTGCGTCGTGTGCGTGGCTCCATTCAATTACATAGGTTGCGACTCATCACGGACTTGTTTGTGATTTGAGTCCGTTATCAGTTTCTTTTGAGTTGCTCCGTGTGCAGACGGTCTTAGAAACAACAAAATTTTTAAAAAAAAGTAGATTTTAAAATTTGTCTGCATCACATAGCCTTCCTAAAATAGACTTTTTTAAAAGTACTTTTACTTTAAATAGGTAATAATTTTTAATGTACTCGCATGTAAAAAATTATAGTGACTCTGTGCCCTCAGGTGTTTGATTTCTTTTATATTAAAAACTACGCAATTCAAAACTGTGGTGTTGGAATATCGAACTCGGTGTATTTCCTCTGCAGGGGTATTGTATTATTCCAAACTCAGTGTATGCTAAAATCACTTTCTTTTTTACTTTGTCTTTTATATTAAAAACTACGTAATACAAAATTGTGGTTGTAGGATATCGAACTCGGTCTATTTCCTCTGAAGGGGTATTGTATTATTCCGCCGTCAATGTATGCTAAAATCATTACTATACTTCATAATGTTTACGATACAACGTAAGTCGAGCTCAAACGTTTGGTAGTAAAATTAAAGGATGTAAGTTTAGTTAATGCTTGCTATGCAAATTCTTCGTCCGAATTATTTCCATTAGTTTATGTTACAAAATTCCCGAATCCCGAACTTCGCAACGAATGAAATCAACCAGGCCAGCACAACCGCGGCCTCACAATCAGATAACTACTTGTCATTTTCAAAGATCCTCGAGCTACTTATGACCGTAAATCACAACGCAGCCCTGCGCAATCCCAGGTCTGACAATCCCCGTTGTTTCCTTGATTGATTACAGGCAGCTTCTTGGTCTGCCACAATCTGCACAGTAATCACTAAATAGGTCGAATCCCAAGACCCGCTTAGTCATTACCGATTCTGGATTCGACTATTTATCACCCTCGGTGACATCCGCGGAGTTTGCTAATACGGAACTGGGCACTTAACGCAAGGAATATTAACAATTTGGCAACAAACTACTGTTGACTGCTGGGCGAGAGAAGTTTCCGAGTTGTACGTAAGGTCTTGGTTTAAAAGCAAGCTTTGTATAATGTACGATAGTCTGATTTTTGTCCAATACAGAGGAAGTCAAGTAAGATAAACTATTACCGTATTTTTCGGACCATGAGACGCACTTATTTACACAAATAATAGACTTAAAATTGGGGTGCGTCTTGTAGTCCGACGGTAACACTAAAATAAAATTTATATTTTATTTTATTCATTTATTTATTTATATATACAGGGTGTCTATAATTAAACTTCCCTACTTTAAAGTTATCTACAGTCGAAACTATTGTTCAGAAAGGTGTGAAATTTTGTGTAGAACATATTGAAGGGATGGGAATTTGTTTGAGCAAATAAAAAATTAGTTCAAAATTTCACCACAAGAGGGCGTTTTTTGATGAATTGCACATTTACGACTGGTTGTTTGCTTAAAATTTCACCATCTTTTCATCCATAGGTCACCCTAATACAATAACTTATACTCATTAAATTTTACAATCTTTTAAGTGATTGCACAGTCGATCGGAAACTTGCTCAATAACTAATTTTCGGACAAAAGATTTGAAGGATCGAAGAAGAAACAAATATGCAAATTAATTTTTGTCGACGTAGAACAGAAGCTGTTATAAAACCTAGAAACTTTCATGGAGATTTTCAATAGCAAGCACGCTGAAAACAATCAGAATGTCATCGTTACGATTACCAGATCGAACTCCCTAGACCTCAACCCATGCGACTTTTGGCTTTGGGGACATGTGAAACATCTAGTCAGTCTTGATAAACCAAGAACTATACCTGATCTGAAAGACAGCAATTCACGACATGTTCTCAGCATTTCCCCGGACACACTGCGGTCAACTATAGAACATGCTATCTTACGATTTCAAATGGTAGCTGAAAATGATGGCTGGCATGTTGAACATGTCTTGTTGTAGTAAATTTTTTTAACTATAGTAAATGTTGGTAAAATGTGTAATTCATCAAAAACGCCCTCTGGTGGAGAAATTTTGAACTAATTTTTTTATTCGCTCAAACAAATTCCCATCCAATCAATATGTCCTACACAAAATTTCATAACTTTCTTAACAATAGTTTCGGCTGTAGACAACTTTAAAGTAGGGAAGTTTAATTATGGACACCCTGTATATATATATATATATATATATATATATATATATATATATATTTATATTAATTACACAGCGCGTCCGTAAAATAATAGTGGGGTTTCAAATGGTTATAGCTATGTAACAAATCATGTTCCAGACATGATTCATGCGTTAAATGAAAGAGAAACACTCCATGTGCGCGAAAGCTTACGTGCAGACTCCAACAGAATCTGGTACTAGCGCCGGAAAATACCGGAGAATTCCATTTTCCAGTTAGACAGAGCCATTCCCCATTTTGCCCTAATCTTACGGGGATTTATTTTCGAAACATTTCCTCAACGATGGGCCTGACGAAAAGGGGGGATTGATTGGACCCCACGGTCTCCAGAACTTATCCCCATGAATTTCTATTTTTGCGGTTATGTAAAAACACAAGTGTATTCCATTCGAGTTCAAAATCTGGACCTTTTTGAAGAAAGGATCACCGAAGCTGTTTCGTCTATCAATCCGGATGTTCTCTGCCCTGTATGGGGAGAGACTCAATATCATCTTGACGTCTGTAGGGCAACTAAGGAAACACACATCTGCTGAACGCATAAGAAACATAAGAAAGAGATTTTCTCCTCTCAATTTGACGTGTATTTCATCTCTCTAAAGTGCTTTGTTCCGAAGCTATAACCATTTAAAACTTCACTGTAGTTTTCGGAACAAACTGTATATACAGGGTGTCTCAAAAAAACCTTGACATATTTTAAAAATTTATAAAAAGAAGTATACATGATAGGAACTGGAAATTCACAGATGTGTTACCGTATATATATATTAGAGTTTTTTTCTGTGTCAAAAAAGTTCAACAGAGGGCGCTAGTTGTTCCGTGAAAACGAAAGTTGTAAAATGACCAAAGTTGTAAATGGCTATTTTGCTGTCCCACAAATTTCTTATTTACATCTCAAAACCATTTGGCAACAAGACGGTGCATCGCCTCATCGGGTTATGATTGTACGGGATTTTTTAAATGAGGAATTTCCAAACAGGTGGATTGGAGGAGATGGTCCCATCCAATGGCCACCTCAATCTCCAGACATCACATCTCTTGACTTTTTTCTTTGGGGATTTGCCAAAGGCAAAGTTTATTCGATAAAAGTGGACAGTCTTAAAGAACTCATAAAACGCATAATTGCTGCATTTTCATGTTTTACAGAATCCATTTTGGAACGTACATGGGCTGTTTCACATTCTCTGTACCACAAAATGAGCACATATTGAAGTTTATTGACAATACTAAAAAAACTCTAATATATAAGGTAATACGTATAAGAATTTCTAGTTCCTACTATGAGTACTTTTTTATATAAATTTTTAAAATGTGTCAAGGTTTTTTGAGACGCGCTGTTTTTTATATATATATATATATATATATATATATATATATATATATATATATATATATATATATATATATATATATATATATATATATTATCTATATATTTTTTATCTTTATTTAGTAAGAAATTGAAAACATATTTATATACATAATAAAATTCAAAATATTCTTTTCAAAAAATCCTCCCATAAATTTGAGATTCGACTTATTGTCCGGTGCGTCAGATGGTGCGAGAAATATGGTATGCATAAGATAATATTTTATAGGAGATAACCATGCAAAATTAAATTAATTCCCTGAAGTATGCTTAAGAAAATTTCTTAGTAGTCGTTATTTCGTTCAATATAATTCCTTTTTAGTTTATAACATCCAATGGAGACAGTGCATTGAAAATTTATGAGAGTTAAACCTGCTATGTACTAACCCTATTGGATTCACTCACCACAATGATAACCTATAGAGAAAATGTGTCTACTATATACAGCTACTTAAATGTTGAAAATCCAACAGAAATGGTATTTTTAGATAGCCTGAACTTTTTTGGCACCTTGCAACAGGATTCTTTTTATAAATTGCGTCAACGAAAGGAATTGGCGAGCGTTTAAAACACACTAGCCCATATATTTTCCCCAGATAATTTAATTTAAAAATATTATTTGCATTTTTTTAAAACTAAAAGTGGCCCACGTGTAAAATCTCTTTATTACGGATTGCAATTAAAAAAAACTTTAAATCCAAATCGGCAATCCTTGGACACATTTTCTCCATAGGTTAACATTGAGGTGAGCGAATCCAATAGGGTTAGTACACAGAAGCCTTAACCAGCTAATTTGTCACGTACCAAACGATATCCATTTAATAAAAATATCTGTGTGGGTGGAGAAAATGAAGAAAATTTGTCCTATGGAGAAAATGCGTCAAAGGATTGCCAACTTGGATTGAAAGATTTTTTTTTAACTGTAATAGAGAAAGACTTCACTAAAAGGAATAAACGGATTAAATATTGTGAGATTGTCATATAATACGTGTTTTATCCCTTAATTAAAACGAACTCTAAAATTTTATTATAATATCTTTATGGATCAAATAACTTTATCCCAGGATAACTTTATGGATCAATGTCCTTGTTTTAATGAACAATTAAGTAAATTCTCCCGCATAAAACATCAGCGGTGAAGCCTCCAAAAATTGAGAAATAGCCACATACAGTCTCTATTAATTTTTAAGGACAAGATCTGAGGAGCTTTTGACTGTTTGGGATGAGGTGTTAATAAAACATTGAAATTGCCCATGGGCGCTGATATCCTTGGCCATACCTCAGGTTTAAGCTCATAATTTATCACAGCAAATATTTCATGACTACTATCCATAAAAATTATTTCCAGGACGAGATAGTATTCCGCATAACAAGGCCTCATCTATATATATAAAACAGTTCCGTAACTGACTTACTGACAGATGACGCACAGACCAAACCGCTGGACCTAAAGAGCTGAAATTTTGCATGGCGATTCTTCTTATGGTGTAGGAGTGCACTAAGAGAACTGTGCACTAAGAAAAACTTTTGAAAAAGTCCTCTTAGATTATTTTCAATGAAATTTTTAATCTGATTTTGTAACATTCTTTAAAGTTTGCATTTAAAATAATAATTTGAGGGTTATAAAATTTATATCACGAGAAAGATCATAAAAATTCCTTTAAAATGAAATCTTTTTCGAATCTTTACCTCTATTTTCTGATTTTTGGTGAATTTTTAAAGATTCATTTTTACAATTTAATTTATTAAATGCTGATCACGATTTTTCTTTTTTTTTCGTTATACTTTGAATTAATTTTTCGTCACGTGCATAACAACGATATAAATTGACAAAAAAAATATTAAAATACGGTGAAAGTTAAAATTTAGCCACTAGACTAATTGAGGTGGAGGATTTTTTAAGAATTTAATTCAAATGAGTATGTTTTATGGATATTAAACATACAAATTAATTGCATACATTGACCGTTGCATTTAATTTGAATGTACTCCGTAGCGAAGCACGGGTATTCAGCTAGTCTTATATAAATTTCAAAAGGGATTGCTTGTTTATTAATTTTGCCTTTTAAATAATTTCTGAATGCAATGAAATAAGGCGTTTCTAAGCGTACGTATCTCGGGACAAAATCTTTAGTACATGAATTAGTTTATGGAGATTACTCAAGCAAAGTATTTTCTAAACTTGTCATCCTTTTACATCATGTTGAGTGTCATCCAGCACTCGGTCATTTTCCCACACGTGAGTCAATTCTAACACACGAGTAACTAGTTTTGGTCAAATCATATTTATGCATCAGCAAATCAGAATAATCCCCGTCGAATGGCGTTGATTACTCTCTCTGGCAGTCGTAAATGTATACCCCGCACCCATGAGTTCAACAGTTATGCTGCAGTTTTATAAAATTTCCTTCACTATGCTGCTTTGTAAACCAAGACGGATATTTTTAGTTAATAGATAACATGTTGAAAAAAAAATCCTGACTCTGTTGTTACATAATATGACAACAAATCACAGGACCTCAGTTCATGACGTAATGCCGGGTGTTCTAAGGTTGTTGTGTACTGACCCTACTGGATTCGCTCACCTCAATGTTAACCTACGGAGAAAGTGTGTCTACTATTGACAGCTACACAAATGCTGATAATCCAATAAAAATGGTACTTTCAGACAACCTCAACTTTTCTGCACCTTGCAACAGGATTCATTTTATAAATCTCGTCCACCAAAGGAATTGAGGAACGTGTAAAACACACTACACCAGATTTTCCCCCCGAATAATTTAAATTTTAAAATCTTTGCATTTTTTTAAACGAAAAATGCCCCAAGGTGTAAAATTTCTTTCTCTTCTACAGAGTACAATTTAAAAAAAAAATCCAGGTAGTCTCTTCTAACGAAACTACCGCGGGTTATTATAGTAGGATTACTTATCATTGCTTACCTCTTTTGTATGTATATATGTATGTATGTCTTATGTATACAATATTCTATACATACAGGTTGTTATCAAAATAATAGAAACATATAAATATTAGTGGTGTTTATGAAAGTGCTTCGCATTCCTTAAAAAACAAGTCTAGGGACCAGTATTTTTTATAGAATATAGTGTATACATTATTCTACTCTAAGGTAGCGGTAATGAAACTATGGGCATCAGGCTCTTTGAGGGATATCGTAATATGTCAAACCTTGTAGACCGTGCAGAGAGGGCACGTTGTTATATGTGCCCACCAACAGTATCTCTACAGGAACATTGAGGATTTATCCATAAAGAATGGTATAATATTCCATTAACCACTATTCATGACTTGCATAATTCAATTCCTTGTAGGATTCATGTGGTATATGCCATAGATGGTCCTATGCCAAATTAATAAAGAATTTCATCTTTTTTCCTAAACGTTTCCATTATTTTGATAACCACCTATATGTACGCATATATATATATATATATATATATATATATATATATATATATATGCCAAAATTCTGACGCACTATGGTACTTTCTGTTTAATTGTTTACAGCTTGTCCAAGCGATACAGACTGGGTTTGGTGCGCTGCCAAAATTATAACTCCCGAGGTACGGACGGACGGTTTTAGCGTTTGAATTTTTTTGTCTGGAGGACCATTATGGAGGAACGTAATCCTGCGTTAAAAAAATCTTTCCATCCAAGTGGGCAATCCTTAGACATATTTTCTCCATGGGTTAACATTGGGGTGAGCGAATCCAACAACGTTAGTACACAGCAGGAAAAGCGTTTTTCAGGCGTTCCTGGACTATCGCCTTTTACTTCTGCTTAGTATTATTCTTAATTTTAAGGCTTGCCCAATAACTTGAAAAAGAGCTTTTTGGTAAATGAAGACAGGAAAGTGATAGCTGATTCTGGAATGTCATGCGATCAGAGAATTTAATAGGAAGTTCAAACTTCAAAATTATAATACACTAGCTGAAAACCCGCACTTCGCTACGGAGTACATTCAAATTAAATACAACGGTCAATGTATGCAACTAATGCCATATATATATATATATATATATATATATATATATATATATATATATATATATATATATATAATAAATACTGCGATCAATGTATACAATTGATGCAAAGAAATATATATGTTTATAAAAAAATCATAAGGGCAATTTTTATAGACAAAATAATGTAGAAGAAAATATTCAAATTAAATCTAATAGGACATACTAAAGAATAGTACAGTTTGAGGAACATTTCTTTTACTGTATTTTAATATTTTTTTGGATAATGTCCAATCGTCTGTCGCATTAGCAAGAAAAAAAATTTTTTTGTCTATTTAGTTTTTATGCCCGTGACGACGAATTTATTTAAAGTACCAGAAAAAGAAATCACGTGATCAGCATTTAATAAATTAAATTCTAAAAATTAATATTTAAAATTTCGCCAAAAATCAAAAAATGGAGGAAAAGATTCGAAAAAGATTTTATTTTAAATGGAATTTTTATGATCTTTCTAGGAATATAAATTTTATAACCCTCAAATTATTATTTAAATGCAAACTTAAAAAAAGTTACAAAAACAGCTTAAAAGCTTAATTTTAAAAAATCTAAGATGAATTTTTAAAAAATCTTTCTTAGTGCACCCCTACACTATAAGAAGAATCGCCATGCAAAATGTCAGCCCTTTTAGGTCCAGCGGTTTGGTCTGTGTGTTGTATGTCAGTCAGTCAATCATTCAGTCAGTCAGTTACGGAACTTTCATATATATAGATAGGAGGACAACTTTTTTGAAACTCACAGTAGAATGTAAAAAAACTGCAATCAGCTTCAGGCTAATAAGTACAGTTCTTGATCAGACCGAACAGCATTATATTGTGAGGTTACCTCTAAGGATAAATCATAAATAACAAAAACTACTTAAAATGTCGCCCAGTGGCTAAATGGTTAAGGCATCAGTCTGACACGCCGGAGGCGCGGGTTCGATTCCCGCATAAGACTTGGTTGTAATCCGGGGAACCGGTCAGTCTTCCGCCTGCAAAAGGAGTCCCGGGGGAGCTGCAACCCATCGTCCACCGCCGGTGTCATCGTTTGACAATAATAATTCTTGTGTGATATGTGTTTCTGTTTCCTTGTATTCATATGTACACTGGTGTCCAGAAGTTTTAAACTTTATTAGATTCACTCTCTTTTTTTTACTTTTGTATTTTATTGCTCTTGCCTTATTTAAACTGTATGGTTTTATATTAATGTTATCTTCCCCTTTTATATGACAATTTTTTTGTCTGTATTATGACAGGTTTTAGTATCTAAATTATATGACTATATATATTACCTGTATTATATGTCTGTATTTATCACCTGTATATAAGACTATCCTTAATATTTGTTATTTTTGACTGATTTTATCACCGTCTACATATCAGTGTTTTTACCTTTATTGTTCTTATCACCGTTTTTACCTTTGTTTATAAATTGTTTTTATCACTTATTCCATAATTGTTCCTATCACCTTTTGTCTATCTCTGTTTTACATGTTTTGCCTTTTACCTTTCTGAGTGTCACTGGTTTTGTCTATTTAAAATGTTGACACGTTTTTCAGGGTTTACCTTGTGTTTGGCGCAGCATGTCCTCTCTGGATCTTGCGCCATTAAACTTCAATCAACTAGGGATGCGACATCGATGTCGATGTTTTCAAAACATCGATTTATTGAAGCCGATGTTTTTTAACATGGATGTTTTGTGCTCTATGTTTTACGTTGTCTCGATGTTTTTTATTGAAAAAGTACCATAATTAAAAAATATTCCACGTAGCATAATTTTCACACTCAGTAAATGTAAGTCTGAATTCTGTAAAGGACGAATACAAAAGGGGGAACGATTCATTAACAAACAGACAAATGGCAATCAACAACCAATGAACCAATCAGAGCGCTTGGAACGTTCTTGACACTCCAGAACCTTCGATGGGGTTTCATTTTATAAACAGTATATACACGAGAGCAGCCATTTAAGTTTTTGTTATGTTCTGGATTTTATATACGTTAATATTATTAGTAAGATGCCTCCTAAAAGTACCGTTTGGAAATATTTTTGCAAAACCTCTAACAAATTAGCGAAATGCAATATTTGCCTTAAGTCCCTCAAAACTTCTGGCAATACCACGAATTTATCTGGACATTTGAAGTCAAAACATGGCGATATTTACAACGAGAATTTTGAGTCATCAATGTAGCCCAAGGCAAAAGCAACCAAGTGTTTGTCACTTGCGTCAGCCCAATCAGAGAGTAAAATTAAATCACTCCCCCCCCCCCACACGACCAACCGAAGCAACATTAATGTTAGAGGTTACTAAACCAGTTTTTAAAAATGGATGTTCTAAAACATCCATTTTTAAAAACTGGATCGATGTGTAACCATCGATGTGTAAAAACATCGATGGTTTCTGGGCGATGTTTTATTAGCATCGATGTTTTAATATTGAATATCGATGTTTCAGAACATCGATGTCGCATCCCTACAATACCAATACCAACATATGTACACTGGACTGGGGTGCAACAGTCATCAGCCCCAGGGACATTAGCCAAAAAAAAACTATTTTAAATAACTCTTTCGGTGTATTTCACGCTACACTAGACAAGCCTCTCCCGCCTATTCAGACAGCATCAGTGGACAATTTGACTTACGTTTACAAGCTTTTCATCCCGAGAAAGACAACTGAAAATTTGTGAGGGAAGATTCAATTCCAGACGCGGAATCAGTTTGCGCTGTCACGGACAACGTAATTTAATTCCGTCTTTTTGCTCCCGAGACGACGAAAAAACAGCTGAAGATGAAACTAGGGTACAGAATGCAAAAATGCGGAGATGTCTGAAAATGCAAGACACCGTACCTATTGACAGAGAGTTTATAAGGGTAAGAGCGGTACAAGTTTTGCTTTTATTCACAGACTAGCTGAAAACCCGTACTTCGCTACGGAGTACATTCAAATTAAATACAACGGTCAATGTATGGAATTAATGCCAAACATATGTACATATTGCATTTATAATAAATACAACGATCAATGTATGCAAATGATGTAAAAAAGACGAAAAAATTTATTTATTAAAAAATCGAAACGGATATTTTTCTAGACAAAATAATGTAGAAGAAAATATTCAAATTTAATCTAATAGAACATACTAAAGAATATAGTACAGCTAATATAGTACAGTTTGAGGGACACTTCTTTTACTGTATTTTCTGGATAATGTCCAATCGTCTGCCGCATTAGGAAGAAGAAAAATTGTTTTGTGTCTATTTCGTTGTTATACATGTGACGCAAAATTAAAAGAAAAGAAACCTCTTGATCAGCATTTAATAAATTAAATTCTAAAAATTAATCTTTAAAAATTCACCAAAAATTAGAAAAGGGAGGTAAAGATTCGAAAAAGATTTCATTTTAAAGGAATTTTTATGATCTTTCTCGTGATATAAATTTTATAACACTAGGATTATTATTTTTAATGCAAACTTTAAAGACTGTTACAAAAACAGCTTAAAAATTTAATTTAAAAATATCTAAGAAGAATTTTTCAAAAAATCTCTCTTAGTTCACTCCTACACTATAAGAAGAATCGCTATGCAAAATTTCAGCCCTTTATGTCCAGCGGTTTGGTCTGTGCGTTGTCTGTCAGTCAGTCAGTCAGTTACGGAACTGTTATATATATATATATATATATATATATATATATATATATATATATATATATATATATATATATATATATATATATATATATATATATAGGTTTAACATTCTTTCATATCTTCGTGTTCGGTTGTAAACATGCAGGAAAAAGACGCAGGCACGTCTGTACATTTTTAAACTCCGCCTTTATTGGGCGTGCTCTAGTGGAGTTTATATCCCTCAACTAGTTTATAATTTACTAGTTACTACCTTTTACAGGATGCATGCCAAAAAGGCAGCCTAACTTAGCAAACATTTAAGAATGTCATAAACCCGAGGTCAAGCGGAAAAAAAAAAAATTCTAAACAACGTTTATTCATCCGTGCATTTCACTCTAAAAATCTCGTTAACCCCTCCCCCCTGGTACCGCAAAAAAGCTGCTCTATCCCCCCCCCCTTTTATGCTTTATTTTTTTCTTACGGCACCGCACGGAAATTTCATTGCCGCACTCTCCTAACTCTTTTGCTAATATCCGTGGAGCCACAACCCGGAAAAGTAAATAAAAAATAAATAAATAAATAAAAGACAGAAATTCGATAATGCTACAAAACTATGTATCCGCAAATAACCGCAAGTATAGGACAGGGTAAAAAAAATTATAAGTATAAAAAAAAAACTATGGTCATGGTTTACTCTCGGGACCTGCTACAAAACTCTCTAAAAATCTGAGGGGGCGGGAACAGTGAAATTACTGACGGGGGGGGTGGAGGGTGGCGAATAGAAATAAAGTTGCATAAGAGAAAAAGAGATTTCTTTTTACGAAGATTACTCTAGTATACGAAGAGCGTCTCCATAAAACGGGCACACACGAGATTTCGGTTTAACGGGGGGTGGGGAGAAGGGGGAGGCATTGACGTCACTGGTGTTTCCAGGGGCAACGCACATGCTCAGAAGGGGACTCAAATGTCAGAGTTCAGGGGATGGGAGGTAGGAAGATTTACCTGGAAATTCGGGAGGGGCGGGATGGAATCCGGCCATCTTTTACCTACGATGTTCGGGAGCAAGGTGGGAGAATGACCAATTTGGAGAGAGGGGGTTTGGCGGGAGGGAGAATTTGGCGATGGATTGGAAAGGCGGTTAGTTTACGGTTTGGTGGCGGGTGAAGTTACAGGAAGCGGGGGAAGACGCCGAAATTGTCATTCGTTTTAAAATTTCTGATCCATTACACAATAAACGCTCCATATTTCCTTAATCCGTGCCGCTGAGTAGAAACTTGTCACGTGTTTGATAAAAATGTTCAAGAAGGACTGACGTCTTTTGTGACAATTTACCTTTCAACGTAAAGAGTATCCTAACCGCAACACGCCAAATAATATATGTTAAACTGCATTAAAAACTTACAAATAATGCATGCCTAATTAGCTGTGCATAAAACAAAAGCTTTAAATAATTGCCTTGCTGATAAAAAGGAAGAAAAACTTTTTCGATTTTTTTATATATATAATCGAGGTACACAAAATCTATTCGTTTTGCCAGTTTCTGTTCTGGTACTTTAGTTTATAATAACCAAAAAGGATAGCTCCTAACTTTTGGGCCGAATGATGGCCCGAATGGCTAGGGCGCTGTCTTTCGGTACCAGTCTGTGGGTTCGAATCCCCCTCTTGGCATGGACGTTTATAGCCGTTCGGAATCGGCTTAAAGCAGTAAGTCCCGGTCTAATTAGCCCTCGTGTAGCAAATAATTGACCTTAGCGATCCAAACCAAACCAAACTTTTGAAACTAAACCGTCCTCTGTGTTACGCAGAAAAACCACTTAATACCAAATTATATAGATTAATCTACAACATAAACTTTTAAACATATGTTCTGTACCGTAGTCAATAATACGACAAGTCTTTCGCTTCAATTACTTTACTACGATACGTTAAACATACTACAACTACAACATTTAAAGCAAGTATGTACAGCGAGTTAGAACATATACAGTTAGATAGTCATGATGACTTCGGGTTCAACGACAGCTCTGGCCTATGAGGCATCTTTGACCAAGAGATCTGCGTTTCTCTGGCACTCAAAAATAGCTCTCTTCCGCGTGGACTATTGGTTATACTGTCGGCGAATTCAAAGGGATTTCTCTGGCGTTTGAAGTGCTGGTAAGTGTTCGAAGTTTATGGGATTCTAAATGTCACTATAGTGTCAAAAATCTCAAAAGCCCTCGAACCACTCTGGGATTTATGCATTCTATAACGTCAGAACCGCACATTACAAGAACTTTATGGCCTCTTATCCTAGAGTTTATGAGACCGCCCAGATCAACAGTTTGCCGATAGATGACATGTTGAGGGGTAGGAAAGGGGCATCACATACTTATATAAATACTAATTTCGTGCAGTAATGGAGACAATGTCACAGATCGGGCTGCTGCATACAAAATAGAAACTAACCTATCACTTCCTTGTTTCTTATCCTCTTTGTCTAGACTCAGTTATACCAAGTCCATGAGTCCGGGAATCTTCAGAAAGTCACCGGTCATTAGAAGATTATAGTAAATATCCTCCCTGGTCTACGCCAGAAAAGCAAGATGACCGGGTGTGGCTTGCTCAATAGCACGTTTACAAGAAGTTGGAAATACTACTTTGCTACCCTTCACAAAAGAAAGTGATCCAAAATGATCACTATGATCATGGTATCTAAATGATCATGGGAATACCGCCTCAAAAACCTGTTCCATGCAAAAATAATGACTTTTAACCTACCTGTCGCGGTGCGTTGATGACTGCCGTATTGTAGCCGAACTGCACCATTCCGAGGACGGCGGCGAAAATGGCGAAGATCAAGCTGCATGTCAGACCCTGGAAAAAAAAAGAGAACACATTTGTAAATTATCATTACTCCACAAGCTTATATTTTAATTCACTGCATCCTAAGTAAAAGTATCATGACTAAAGAAACTGCCACCAAAAGGCGATGGCAGTCAAGTAGATGGATATTACGCTTATAAGGGTCGATCAAATGAAAAAGAATTAAAAAGAAAGCCGAGGTGAAAAGTAATCACTGTAGGTTAACAGAAACAAATAGGAAAGCCAAGAACCGAAAAAGAAAACCAAAGTGAAATGTGATTGATCATTGTAGGTTGTCGGACCAAATGTAACAAGAGCTGAAAAAGAAAGCCAAACTGAAATGGGATCATCGTAGGTTCTCGGACAGAATGTGGAATGCCAAGAGCCGAAAAAGAAAGCTAAAGTGAAATATGATCATTGTAGGTTGTGTCGGACCAAATTTGGAAAGCCGAGAGCCGAAAAAGAAAGCCAATGTGAAATGTGATCATTGTATGTTGTCGGACCAAATGTGGAAAGCCAAGAGCTGAAAAAGAAAGCTAAAGTGAAATGTGATCATTGTAGGTTGTGTCGGACCAAATTTGGAAAGCAGAGAGCCGAAAAGAAAGCCAAAGTGAAATGTGATCATTATAGGTTGTCGGATCAAATGTGAAAAGCCAAGAGTTGAAAAAGAAAGCCAAAGTGAAATGGGATTTTTGTAGGTTACCGGAAAAAAAGAGGAAACCCAACAGCCGAAAGGGAAAGACAAAGTGAAATGTGGTTATTGGAGGCTATCAGTGTAGGTACGATTTAAATGTCTGTCGAAAAATAACTGAAAAAAATTATCGATAAAGAATTCTATTTTCTCTCTTCAAAAATTTACCATTTTTCTCGAAGTTTCTTTTCCTCAATTTTGTAGACATTTTATTTATTCATCCCTCGTATAAGTCGTCCCTACCCCTTCGCTTTTGAACTCGTCTAAATTTCTTTCATCTATACGCGAGTATACAGATTAAAAATAATTCAAACATTCACATCTGTAGCTAGTCAAATATATTAATCCAACCAGACAGCGTAAAATGTAGATAGTTAACATACTCTGACTAGACCATCATATGCTCACATCCTTGAAAGCACAACTTCCTGATCGAACACGGAAGAGTATACGAGAAAAGGATTCACAGTAATTATCAAAGTTCAGCAAAATAGATCTTGTGTTCGTATATACTAAAATACATTTAGATGACGAATGACACAACATAGTCTTCGAAAATAATCGTTCAGCAATACCCACTGTATATCAAATGGACAAACAGTTATACAACCTTAACTAAAAACGAGACTATAGAAAAATAATAAAATATAAATCTTCTAAGGTACAATCTGAAAAATATATTAGCTGACGTATCAGGCATTACGTTTGAAAACCTGAACTGACACATCAGGTATTTTGTTTCCCGATTTCGCTAAATAAGTTGTCAGTCTCATTTTGATGATATAGATGTGCTCTTTTCTCTTCCAACGTATTTTTAAATGATCTGTTTCTTAAAAAGGGAATATATTTCATGAAGTGTCTAAAGTTTATTGGAGATGGAAATTCAAACATATATGCCTCGCATCCTGTATTTATATATTAAATATGAGAGCACCAAATAAAAAAATTATTATTAGCTATCACGCAAATACAATTGTCCTCATATAGTAGCCAAACAAATGTTAAAGATCGATGCTTTTGTAAACAAAAGATAAATAAGCAAATCAAGTACTGTTTTTACCATGTTTTTATTAACTTGCTTTCTTGTTTGTGTGTGCGTTTGTTCAGTACAAATCTTGCAATCGATTTTTAACTAAATTCCCGACTAGGTAGACATTTGAAACTTTCAGTATAGCTCAGAACACGATGACAATGCATTATTTTAATACTTTTAGCCATCTTTAAGCAGATTTGAATTGTATTTTCAGATAATTTTGTTTTGTAGACTGATGCAGCCATCTTACGGCCGGGACGGGAACGAAAAGTTAAACGCAAGTTAACTTCCAATTAACTTCATTTTCTTTCAAGCTGATGGGATATTTCATCAAAAATTTTTTTAAAGTATTTATTAATACATAGAATTGTCAAGTTTATATGATTCAACAGGAATTTTTAAAACATGGTATATAAAAAGTTCTTTTTATCTTGTAATTATTAATAGATTTTATCATTTTTTAATACATTATTATTGAATACACATTGCAACTAATGAGTTGTAAATTTTGTGAATTCTAGCACTTTTCTTAACGGTTCGGATGTAGCGAACAAAACCTTTGGTCCCTTGAACTTCGTTATAACGGGAATCGACTGTATCTACGTAAAATATTTTTTTAAAACGCATACCCAAACCAAATTCTAACCCACCAAAACACATAATTGTTTGATACACAGAAAGAACGCCCGCTCCTGAAAACAAAACAGTTTAAAAATTCTTTAAGTGAAACCTCCAACGAAAATGAGGCTTTATTTGGATAAGAATAAAAAAAAAGGGAAAAAAAAAAACGAAGAGCCGAAAGCAAATACGGATAACAGATGAACTTGACAAAGGAATATCGAAATTCATTATGAAAAGGAGATTAAAAAAATGAACATAATCAGCGAAAACAATCAGACGAGTTAATGTCAGGAGTTTTAATAAATAACTTCCGAAAAAAACAGTCCACGAAGGAGCAGGAAAAATAAAATCCGCGATGTGTCAGTTGCAGAAGCGGGCATAATCTTGGCTATTTTTCGGCCTCAGACTTTTAATGGAAAACACGGGAGAGAAAATTATTACGGAGGATAAAATTTTCACGCAGGACAGACATGTTTTGTGAAGGTTTGTTTATGATAATTACGGACAAGAAAATAATTACTGTAGGACATTGGGTGGGAGGAGAAAGTGGCCGATTAGATATTCAACGAATACTCATCGATGAGCTTTTTATGATCAATGTATTTATCTGCAGTATTTGTCTGAACAGCGAATTTCTGGTTCATTAGAATTTAAAATTACAATTTTTTTTTGCCAACACAAATTTTTTAATGATTTTTTTGTTTTATATAAAAATCATAATTTTAATAAAAAAATATCGTCATATCCCTATATAAAATTATATTATTTATATTATAAAATCTTCATTATACACGCTAATATATAACCTTTAAAAACCTTTATATGAAAATTATATATCTGCAGAATATACATTATAGATATATATATACAGAATATATACTTATAGATACATATATATTCTATTTATTTATATTTACATATATATTCTGTTAATATAAATATACAGAATAAATATATAATGTATATATATATATATATCTAAAGAAATAATTCGTAAAAATCCTATTTTATATAACGTTATATGAAAATTCCCACACATATATATGTGACATTATAAGTTGAATCTTGACATTATAAGTTGAATCTCATCTATTTCTATAATTCGGGTACCCACATCTGTTAAGAGAGGCCCCTTTTCTCAGACTAGCCCACCCAACAGCAAGTGAACATTTGCAAATTCCAGTGGGACAAACAACACAATAAATTCTTTTCAGTTGATAGGAACATATAGCCGTGCCGCCCAGAAGGAGTAACTAAACCCGTCTCTAGTCATCTAAAATCCGCAGTTCACAATATCTCAGAGATAATGACTGCAGGTGCCAGAGATAAAGGATCAAAAGTGTCAAACAATACCATAAAGATAAAGCGCACCCAATGTGCTTCTTAGTAGTATACCACCCACGACAAACATCTGTGTTGATGTAAACAGTCGCTGACTTTGGTACAGCCCCTGACTAAGAGAGCAGGCATTCTGTTGTTGGCTGTGTATGTGAAAACACATGTATGTTTCGCGTCATGCTAGAAGGACGCTCTGATATCCGCTATCAATTCTTGTGAAATAAAGAACTGTACCTTTAAAAGAACTGTTCCTCTTCATTTGTGCATATTGTGTATTATTATGGAAAATCATGAGGTGAAATGCTACATATATATATATATATATATATATATATATATATATATATATATATATATATATATATATATATATATATATATTTATAAATCATTAATAAAGAGCGCTTTATATAACTTTATATTAAAACTATATATATATTTCGTATAAAAGACTTTTTGCAAAAATCATTCACAAGAAAACGAATGTACAAATTTTAATTTTGCTGTAAAACTTAAAAATTCAAATTTTAAATGTTTTAGTTTTGGTATATATTCCGGTACACTATTTAAATTTTCACATTTTCGTGTACACGAAATATATCAAATAAAATTTCTGTAAATTTGGGAAACTATTTTAAAATCTTTTAAATAACCTTAAAAAGTACAGTAATTATTTTTGCACCATTTTTGTTTCAGGGAAATTATCTTCAGAATTTTTGTTCTAAATCAAACATGTTAAGGAAATTTTAATGGAAACGGATGAAAGGAGAGCTGAACAAAATTTCATGGCGATACCATGCGAGGAATTTTAGATACATTCTTTTAAAACGACTACAAATCGTGAAAAATTCCGTTATGGAATAAAATAACTTTAAAGTTCTACTGTAGAGCAGGTTCGTATTGCACTGACGGTAGAAAAATGTTGTCTTTGGCAACGTAATCATCACAGAACGAGGCAATTTTTAATATATGAATCAAAGAGTTGTTTTCTCAGTTTTACGCCAAGAAACTAAAATATGCATTTCTTAAAGCCGGAGACTAGCTCAATCTAGAGAAATAACACCAAATTAAAATTTTATAACATTAAATACTACTTTCTTCAAAATCGCTCATAACCATAAAAATATTTTTTTTTAATTGGAAAATAAAACCTATTCACAGAGAACTTAAGGAGGTTTCTTTTTGCCACTGTTAAACGTCCACAAGGTATTGCTGTATTTTTTTTTCTTAAGGGGTCTGGTACCTTTTAAACCTTCAAAAATTCGAATTTTTTGCTTTTAATATATTTTAATAAATAAAAACTTCAGAAATGTTTTTAAAAAACCGCGTTTGAAAATTCGCAATAGAACCGAAGTTATAAGCAAAATAGTACAGCGTCATATAATGCATTGGCAATGGTTAAAAGGCGGAATTGTTTGTTTACTTTAGCCATGCAGCTGTAATCCCACATTTGCTTGTAATGCAAGCAGATTTATTTCGCAAATCAAGCGGATTTTTTTCTAGTCTTTTTTTTTGTAAACTATGGTTTATTTTTATCGCTGATTTTCGGAAAAGTAACTTCTACTTTTCTACAGTTTGTTTATTCTCACGTGTTTGTAGCGTATGCGAAACCGTCGAATTTGATAACGAACATCATGTACTCATTATTTGCTAAGGTATCTTTTATTTGTAAGCAAATTATGGATCAAAATTCACAAATAACGCCAAAAAAGCTTCTGGTAAAAGAAGCAGGAAAAGAAAATTCACTGGTAATATGTATACAAGAAAAATAGCCCGTGAAAATTCTAACGTTTCTGAATCAGTAAACTTGAATGCAAGTGCTTCCGGCAAGAAAAGAAACATGTCTTGTGATATATTTGAGGAAGATAATCGTAATGATTTTACAAGATATATGTTACTAGATGTTAGTTTGTTGTTTTCTCAACTTGAAAAGCAAAAAGTGTGGTGGAAGTGTGATACTTTCAGAAGAATCTGTATGTGGATTATCCTCTAAATTTTCTATTAATTGTGAAAATTGCACAGGGATATGCAAATTTAGAAATACCAAAATGTTGGCAAACAAAAATAACATTCCAGAGATAAATAGAAGATTCACCTATTCATTTTGAGCAAATGGTATGGGACATTCAGCCATGAAATTGTTTTGTGGCATTATGGATCTACCGAAACCACTGGGGCGTCGACGTTTAAGTTGTTAAACGTCGCCAAGGCATTTCTATACTACTTGTTTTCCTTTTCGACTTCTGTTTAACGTCTCCAAAGCATTGCTAGAAAACTTTTTTTTTTCTTTTCGTTCACCGTTAAACGTCACCAATGCGTTGCTTATAGTACTAATTGATTTTCTTTTTGTGCTCTGTTAAACGTCAACAAAGCATTGCTATAGTACTACTTGTTTTTCTATTCCTCTGTTACACGTCACCAAACCAATGCTATATTACTACTTGTTTTTCTATTCGTCCTCTGTTAAAAGTCACCAAACCATTGCTATTTATAGTACTACTTGTTTTTCTATTCGTCCTCTGTTAAACATCACCAAACCATTGCTATAGTACTACTTGTTTTTCTATTCGTCCTCTGTTAAACATCACCAAACCATTGCTATAGTACTACTTGTTTTTCTATTCGTCCTCTCTTATACGTCAACAAAGAATGCTATACTACTACTTTTTACCATGTTTTTATTACTCGCTTTCTGGTTTGTGTGTGTGTTTGTCCAGTACAAATCTTGCAATCGATTTTTAACTAACTTCCCGGCAACCTAGACATTTGAAACTTTTAAAATAACTCAGAACACGATGACAATGCATTATTTTAATACTTTTAGCCATCTTTAAGCAGAATTGTATTCATTTTCAGTTAATTTTGCTTTGTAGACTGGTGCAGCCATCTATCGGCCTGGAACTAAAAGTTAAACGCAAGTTAACTTCCAATTAACTTCATTTTCTTTCGAGTTGATGGGATAATTCATCAAAAAATTTTTAAAAAAATATTTATTAATGCATAGAATTGTCAAATTTATATGATTGAATAGAAAATTTAAAAACATGGTATATAAAAAGTTCTTTTTTATCTTGTAATTATTTTTCTTTTAGTCCTCTATTAAATGTCGCCAAGGCACTGCTATAATACGAGTAAAGGTTTTTATTTTCTTCCATAGCTTAAAACCTTCAAGAAATTGCTATATTACCAATTTTAATAGAAATTTTGGCTAACTTGAAATAGGCAGGAAAGCAAACCAGACAAAACGATAAAAATAGCACCCGAGTACTATTAAATAAACTTTTTAAATGACAGAAACCCCCTATCGAAGAAAGGCGAGGCACTCGTTTCATTAACCAAAGAAATTATCACAAAACCCTAGTTGAAACAGACTTTAAATGTAATAAACCTCTTCTTTAGAAAAACGAAAATAAGCAGGGATATACAAAACAAAACCTTAACGCGAATAACAGATGAACTTGACAAAGGAATATTGAAATTCATTATGAAAAGTAGATTAAAAAACGGGAGACATAATCAACGGAAATAATCAGACGAGTTAATGTCGGGAGATTTATTAAATAAAGTCGGAAAAAAAAACAACCCAGGGATAAGGGAAAAAATTGCTCGAGGTGTCAGCGGCAGGAAGAGATAATCGTAACTCATTTCACAAGTTTTCTCTACAGAAAGAACTATAAAAGAAAACTGACAAGCGGGATATAAATTTAGCCAGATATTTACAGCTTTTGCCTCAGAAAGCTGAATTTAAATTAGGAGTTGCCTTAAAATACTTTGTTTCGCGGGTAATAGTTGGTATTCTGCGTAAATTATTTTTGATAGTTGAAAGCCTGTATGCAATACAAAAGCTACCTTATCCAATTGACAAAGACTAATTCTCAGCTCTTATTTTAAAACTGACTTTTAAAATCTATGCATTAAGGGAACATGGGAACTTCAACCTCGAATTTTTAATTTTCAATTTTTAACTCTATAAGCAGAACTAGCTGAATACCCGTGTTTCGCTACGGAGTACATTCAAATTCAATACAACGGTCAATGTATGCAATTAATGCCAGTATATATAATATATATATTGTGACGTCACTATAAGGCTATTAACTCTTTGAGGCATTTTGAAGACATTTCACAACTATTGATCCATACCAAGAAAGACAGAGTTCTAATTAACAAACGTAGGCCAAATTTTTAAAACAAAACTTAACAATTTATTAACAAAAGAATTAAACACTAAACACTTCCGATGTAATCACTTCATTTACGTGCAGATTCACAAATACACGCTCCAGGGCCCATTCTCGGCCCAACAACACAGGAGCCTAGCGAAACACGTCTATCCCGCTCGGATTTTATACAGCGTCTCTCCCTCCAATGTCTGGATCTTCAAAGGGGTGGAGGGGCCCGCAGATTATCGGCTGACAGCTCTTCTAGACGCCGAACTTTATTACATTCCAAAACATTAAGTTGACAGCTTTAGTGGCTGCGTCTCTGTGAGGAAAATGGTTTTTAATCCCCCCCACGTGTTCCGAACTGGTGGAACCGAACAACACATTCCTTGAAAAACACGCAGCTGTGTTTTCCAAGCGCTTGTGGGGTCTCGGGAAAAAATAAGACCCTATTTCCAGTACGCTACAATATATATATATATATATATATATATATATATATATATATATACTTTCCTCTCTACGTGGTTGCCGTCTAGAGGGTGTCTAATAATTACACACTTGAATCATTAATACAACTACACTTTCTAAAACTCAACAATAATCATTTATTAATGTAGATAGCGATTACGAGATGCGGAGAGCCTACTTTTACTGTCTCCGGTACAATACAACAATAATCACGGGATAGCCTAACGCAATGCTCGCTTCCCTTCAATATAAAAAGATCGGGCAGCGTTCTCGCTCCCATCAAATACACAATCTCTCGTGCCTACTCACGGACTCACCAACACAACCTCTCCCTATGGAGGTCTGTACCTCTCTGCCCCTCGTGCACAGGGAATTTCACACACCACTCTTCGAATCACCTCCAAGCCGGGGTCATTGAACCCTCGACTGTCCCCTCAAGGAATGTCGCAGGAACGAGATAAGGGTTTGGTGCGTCTCTGCGCTACGCATAGCAACAAAGAACGTAACTGTGGCATAAGCAGAGAAGTTGCATAAAATCCTACATATATATATATATATATATATATATATATATATATAATAAATAAAATGGTCAATGTATGCAATTAATGCCAAAGAAAACCAAAAGTAAATATTTATAAAAATTATCGTAACGGATATTATTATAGACAAAATAGCGTAGAAGAAAATATTCAAATTAAATACAACGGTCAATGTATGCAATTAATTTGTATGTTCAATATCCATAAAATATACTAATTTGAATTAAATTCTTAAAAAAACTTCCATCTCAATTAGTCTAGGGGTTAAATTTTATCTTTTGCCGTATTTTAATATTTTTCTTTGTCAATTTATTTCGTTGTTATGCACGTGACGAAAAATTAATTTAAAGTATTACAAAAAGAAAAGAAACCACATGACCAGTATTTAATAAATTAAATTCTAAAAATGAATCTTTAAAAATTCACCAAAAATCAAGGTAAAGATTCGAAAGAGATTTTATTTTAAAGGAATTTTATGATCTTTATCGTGATATAAATTTTATAACTCTCAGATTATTATTGTAAATGCAAACGCAAAAAAAAGTTACAAAACCAAGTTAAAAATTTAATTTTAAAAAAATCTAAAAAGAATGTTTCAAAAGTTTTTCTGAGTGCACCCCTGTACTATAAGACAAATCTCCATGCAAAATTTCAGCCCTTTAGGTCCAGCGGTTTGGTCTGTGCGTTATCTGTCTGTCAGTCACGTAACTGTTTTATATATATAGATGAGAATAATTAATATTTTTGTTTACTACATTGAAGATTCAGTGATGCAATACAATGGATAAAGCAGTACTAAAACTTTAAGGGAGGAAAATTAAAAAAAAAAAATTGAAGTGAATAAAAAAATACTCCATATCGATAAAATCAGAAAAAAAATATCAAAGAACAAAAATACAAACAGAAAACTGAACTGTTAACAAAGTATCTAAATTTATTATGAAAAGAGAGTAAATGGACATAAATTGAGTAAAACAATCAGTAGGAGTTTAATATCAAGGTTTTTATCGAATAAAACTGGGAAGAATCTCAAGAAATGAAGAAAAAAAAATTGATTGCTCTGTCACTTTCAGATGAAATAAGCTTGACGTAATCTGCGAGTTTTTTTTCCCGGCACAGGAAAACTGGGAGGTTAAAAAAATATGGGCGGAGCGTAATTTTTTCCGTCATTATTTATTTTTCAAGTGTTTGCGATAATCACGTTAAAAAATGACGTTTTAATCCACTGCACATTCGGAGCGGAATCTACGGTGTTTGGACAATCTTTCCTCTCCGCAGAATAAATCCGAGCCTCCAGGATATGTCTTCTTTTTAATGGCTGAAAAGGAACGAAAATATTCCAATATGTTGTTGCTTTTGACCTCTTAGCCGGAGTATTCCAGACCAGATCCATACAGGCTCGCTGCCTGAAGGGTACTGCTCCGGTTCTCAGTAGCACCACAAGGGTCGGGGTCCTACTTTAGCCAGATGCCACCTCCATTCTGACCAAGAACTCTTATGGTTCATATGCATTCATGCAGAGTTCTCTGCACGGAGACCCCCCACTCCTGTCATCACATTAGTCACGGTAACCCTACACGCCGTGTCCCCCGCCCCCATTGATACCATTTGACCCCCGGGACCCCGGGATCTTTGATGCTCTGTAGCAGGACCGAAAGAGGAGGCGATCCACGCATATACAGAGTACGCAGTGAACATAAATCACTGGCTTCCTCAAGGCAGAGCAGAGTACATGAATGCAAACGGAGCATTAGTGGTGATTCTGGGGGTATCCTACTGTTTGTCACCTTTGTGTAAACTTTCTATTCATAATAGTTTTCATCTACTAAACTTTTCCCTGTATTACAGTTGTTTTCTATGCAGACTCACGTGACCCTCTAACCACCAAAGAGGACGTTTGACTCTCTACCATCAAAAAGTACATTTTAAATTATACAATATTTCCTCCATGTATCACCCCTTTAACCATCATAGAGGACGTTTGACCCTCTAACCCTCAAAGAAAATATTTAAAATATACAATATTTCCTCTATATAACACCCCTCTAACCATCATAGAGGACGTTTGACCTTCTACCATCAAAGAAAATATTTAAAATTCCCCTAATAGTTGCCATGTTCTGTGTATGTATCTGTCATGTAACGCTTCCGGAGCGACCGCTTCATAAATATATCAGCCTATGACATCCATTTTGTTTCATGAGTTAGGCTTAACATGTTAAAAGTAAAGTTCAAAAAGATTATTTACTATCTAAACCCAAATAATTTTAATTAAAACAACGTAATATCGACACAAATCAACTTTATTTCGATTTTTAGACGGCTGTAATACAAGTAATAATTTTATATACTCAGAACTTGAAAATGCAAACACGAGTGAGTAATTCATTCACCATGATTCATTCATTGTCGTTAATTTAAGAAAAATTGAATCAGAGAATCTTCTTCACAATAAAACAGTTTTTCATTATATTATTATTTTAATATAATATATATATATATTTTAACCAGATATTACAATAATGTCAAATTTAGTATTTTCGGAAAGTTGCAAACTCGACGCATGCTTAGTGATATGTTCAAAACTGTCTGTACGGTAGAAATGAATATTTCTAAATTGCCAACACACGTGGTTTTCATGTGCTCACATGTGATTTTTCGTAAAGCATTCTATTACGATGATAGTGTTTTTAATTTCTGTTTATTATTGTATTTTTGCACGTGAGTAATTTGTATGATTTTTTATCCGATTTTCTTTAAATTATGTATATATTTTTTGACTTAATATTTTTATACATAGCATATTTATACATGTATATAGCGTAATACATGCATATACAACATATTTATATTAAATTGAAATAGATTGAATTAGATTGTTAAATTTGAATTTATTCTTATTTATTGAAATAGACTGCAAAAATTTTTTGCACGTGAGTAATTTGTATGATTTTTTAATCAGATTCTCTTTAGTTTATATATTTTATTTTTGCTTAATATTTATACATAGCATATTTATAGCATATTAGTTAGATTGTGCAAGTCGGATTGAAATATCAGCAGTAAGCATGCTTTTTTTTTTCAAGAAGAAAGACGTTTTTTCAAATTATATACTCGGATTATAACATCTCGGATTATTATAACATTTTTAATTATAACATCGGATTGAAAAACAGCTAATATTCTGTAAAAATTTCTAATATTTTAACAAGGTTATGAACCTTTTTTTTAATTGGAACTGTTCAATTATTTACCGTCAAGTTTTGACGGGTACTATCTAGTATACAATATTTCCTCTATATAGCACCCCTCTAACCCTCATAGAGGACATTTGACCCTCTAACCATCAAAGAAAATATTTAAAATATACAATATTTCCTCTATATAGCACCCCTCTAACCATCATATAAGAAGTTTGACCCTCTAACAATCAAAGAAAATAACTGAAATATATAATATTTCCTCTATATAGCACCCCTATAACCATCATAGAAGACGTTTGACCCTCTAACATTCAAAGAAAATATCTGAAATATACAATATTTCCTCTATATAGCACCCCTCTAACCATCATAGAGGACGTTTGACCTTCTAACCATCAAAGAAAATATTTAAAATATACAATATTTCCTATATAGCACCTCTCTAACCATCATAGATGACGATTAACCCTCTAACTATCAAAGAAAATATTTAAAATGTACAACATTCCCACTCTCTCTAACCTTACAGGACTTTCCGATCTACGGATTTAACCCATTTAGGACCGCTCCATGTTTCCTTTATTGGAAATGCACCAAACAGTTTTTTAACACTTTTTAGAATATTAATTACACAAATAAGTTGTTTCCATAAAATTAAATTTATTTTTACGAGAGTTACAAAATGTTGCGTTTTCGCAACAGTCCAAAGCGGTATAAAAATTTTAAAAATATAAAAATTTAAAAAAATAAAATTTTTTAAAAAATATTTAAAATCTTTGAAACATTTCGCATGAAGAGGTACATTACACTTATTACATACAATAATTGTTTGACTTTTGCAGTGTTTACATATTTTTTTGTTTATTTTCACTATTTTTAGTAATAATATGGCCCATACGGTCTTTCCGAGTTTCGTTGAGAATTAGATTTTGAATTGAAGATGGTCTTCCAATATATAAAGTTTCAGGTAAAACAGAATTCACCTGCATTTATTCAAGCCTTTTTATGAAAGATATGGCTCTCTCAAAGATATAGATCTCTGAAACTCTAATAAACTTATTTTAGAATTCATTACATCCATGTAATGAATCTCCATTTTCCCCATACAATATGCTCCTTTTTCTTACTATATTACTTACTTTTACATTTATTAGAAAAAAATGTCGATTTCACCTACAATGTCTTTAGGGGATTCGACATTTTCACATAACATATTATCATCAATAGCTTCTTCATCCGTCAAATCATCCGAATCTCGAGGGATAATGATGAATTGTGGTTCATCATAAGCTTCTGTTGTGGACGATTCTGAAATATCATCATCTAGCCCACGAAAATACTCCAATGTCTCTTCCAATGTCAAAAATCGCTTTTTTCTAGAGACAAACTTATCCGAAATGCAAACAATACCAATTTACTGCATAAAAATCTAGGCAGAACTAATAAAACACATTGGAAATAAGTAATACACATTGGACTGATGTTGTGTTTTCGCAACATTTTAAAAAATATCAATTGAGAAACATAAAAACAAAAATTATGATTTACCTGTTGAAGCCATTTTGTTCTATAGTCTCTAGTAAACTCGGAACAAGCATCAAATTGGAAATTTAACATGTGCTGCTATGTAAGGTTATTATTTGACATTAGTCATTTTTTTTCCCTATCAAAACACCAGAAAAAAACAATTTTTTGCAACTGCTTAAAGTGGGCAAATGTGGAAACAAAAAAATTATTATGGTCAATTAAAGTATTGAGAATAAAATAAAAATGTTACTTCAGACGTACAAAACTTAGAACATGCCTTTAAAAAATACAGAAATTAATGTTGCGCTTTCGCAACGCCAGTCTTAAATGGGTTAATGTGCCCCTATACGGCCTAGACACGGAGGTATTTAATGGCGCTTATCGGGATTCGAACCGAAGAAAGTAATGTACATGTCTTTAAATGTTAATAAATACTATTAGTCGATGATAAAATTGGTGGTGTAAGATAAAAATGAGGAAAGCGTGGCGAAAAGGCCAAAAATCAGCGAATAAGATTTAATTATTCAGTTCATCCTTTCTCCTCTACCTCCGTCTGCATCTTCAAGTTGTCTGATCTCCACAGTAAATGTTGTACATTACACTTTAAAAAACCAGTTTATTTCAGTACAGTCTATTGCATTATGTTTTTATACAACATATGTTCTTTATAAATACTTATTTAAAAGCATGTAAGATTAAAAAACATGTATTCAAAATTTACCTACAGTTCAAAATATTTTGCCGAAATATGCCTATTTATTTTTTCTATTTTTTGTTAACATTTACCTGATTTTTTTTTTAAAAAATTTGCCTATTACCAAAAATTTTCTTTTAGGGTCGAGAGATTTTTTTTATTTAAAGAAAGTGGGTCGAAAAAAGTTCCCGACATACACCCACAAATCACAGTACCTCCCCCCCCCCATCCTTGTGTTTTACCGCCCGGGGGTCTCCCCTGACTGCTTTCCCCCTCCTGAACCACACTGCGGGTGGAGGCGGGATATTTGGAGAAATACTTGGATTTTTACAAATTTCCCCCCCATTTTTGTCCGAAAATTACTCTTACCCTAATTTACGTAAGATTAAGAAAAATAAATTTCTGCTAGTCTCTTCTACCGAAACTACTGCGAATTATTAACGTAGGATTACTTATCGTTGCTTACCTGTCATTTTTTTTTACTCATTTTGGTACTTTTCCGTTTAACTGTTTACTGCTTGCCCAAACGATACAGACTGGGTTTGGCACGCTGCCAAAATTATAACTCGCGACGACGGACATCTGAAATTTTTCTTTACCGTGGACCGTTATGGAGGAACGCAATCCTACGTTAAAAGTATCTTTGAAAAGCCAAAAGATTCAGGAATGGCGCGCATTATTTCATATTACATTATAATTTGATAGCTTATAAAGAGTTTAAAGCAAAAGTACCGCTTATTTCTTCAGTTCAGAAATGTGGCAGGCATTTAAAATTAAATTTTAAGAGAAAACCAAATAATTACAAGATAAAAAGAACTTTTTATATACCATGTATTTAAATTTTCAGTTGAATCATATAAACTTGACAATTCTATGTATTAATAAATACTTTTTAAAATTTTTTGATAAATTATCCCATCAGCTTAAAAGAAAATGAAGTTAATTGGAAGTTAACTTGCGTTTAACTTTTCGGTCCTGTCCTGGCGGATAGATGGCTGCACCAGTCTACAAAACAAAATTAACTGAAAATGAATTCAAATCTGCTTAAAGATGACTAAAAGTATTAAAATAATGCATTGTCATCGTGTTCTGAGCTATTCTAAAAGTTTCAAATGTCTAGCTAGTCGGGAAGTTAGTTAAAAATCGATTGCAAGATTTGTACCGGACATACATATACACACACACACACACACACAAACAAACAAAGAAGAAAGCGAGTTAATAAAAATATGGTAAAAAGTAATAAACGGGTGCCATTTGTTAAGTTGTCAGGTATCTTATTCAGAAAAATTGTTCTCAAAATATTTAAATGCGAATTCGCAATTCCCAGAAAACTTGACATTAGCATTGACTTCGAAACATCAGAGGTTCCGTCCAGCGCCCCCTTTAAACGTGCGAATGTATTCTACTGCATTTATGAACCCTGCCCCAATAAGCGTGGAGTCATACATATTTGTTTTTCGGGCGTTTCAGAACATTTCGCCAGAATTCAATATTTCACTGCAATTTCAAAGTTGCCTGCCTCAGGCTGGATGCAGCTTAAAACATCTACGCCGGAGCCAAACCACAACGCTTGAATGAACTTTCTAATAAAAAGCTTTCACCACAAAGCAGAAAACTGCAGTTTTTTTTTTCGACTACAAAATATAACGTGCTGAGTCAATTTTTATCCAGGATCAACTACCGCCTCTCCGAATATTTTTCATTTTTTTTTTACTTTCCGGGAAAACCTAAAAATCCATAGGAAAAAAATGCACTAGAAACTTGCACAAGGAATCAGCATTTTTTCCGAAGGGGTACGCTCAGCGAACGTAAAATGCACCGATAGCGCAGGTGATATGTGAAAAGATTTAGCGGGGGAAAAAAAAACAGACAAAAGAAGCAACTAACCGCAGATGCATATTTATCGGAGTGCGGAGTTTATGCTTTTCAATAAAGCGTACTCGCCCGGGATAAAATATTTAGAATTATATTTTAACTCCCGGTTCTTTTGGGAATCGGTCAATTAACTTTTGATTCCTATCTGAGATATAATATTTCAACCGAAATTGAAATAGGAAACGTGCTGTGAAAAATGCGACCATAAATAACGGATATATCTATACCTTTCCCACCAAATACGTGTTCATTGAGATGCCGTCTGAGTTTTTTTTTTTTTTTCATAATTCATTTCGAATTCTTATTACTTCAATGATTGCCGGTCACAAAGTAAATCACTAAGATTTGACGTTTTTTTAAGCAAATCGTCTAGTAATTTTAAGGGGACTCACGACTCTTTAAGTCGAGGAAATAAGGCATATTTTGATACTTTTTGATTCTTTGAAACTATTTCAATTTACTCCCAATTTTTTGAAATTTTATGTATATGATAAATTGATATATTTAATTTAATAAACAAATTTTTAACTCTCAAAATAATTTTAAATAATTTTTTTTAATGCTTTAGATATACCTTGTTTTTTTAAGTATTTTTATTGCATACTGGCGCGCAGAACTATGAAATTAATTTTATACTTAAATGTATAATTCCTGTTTTATATTTTAAGTAAATAATTCAAAATACAATTGAACTAAAACAATCAACATTGAAATTTTTTTTCAATTTTTTAAAGCTGCTCAAAATATACTTAAAATTCTTAAATTATTCAATTAATTTACCTTGAAAAAATAAAATATACAGTGATTGTAATAATTCTAGTTCAGACGCAATAAAATAACATGATTATGCAGTGATAAAAATTTCATGGAATTATATTTCATAGTTTTTGAGATATCAGTTGCGGAATGATGCAAAATTACATTTTGAGAAAAAGGAGTTTAAAATTTTTCTTACCATTAAACTTGATCAGTAATTAAATATTTAGAATATCAATATCTCCGGAACTAAGCGAAAAATTTTCATGTGGTTTGCTTTATTTCGTTCAGAAATGTTCAGGCTTTAAAAAAATTTTTTTTTCCAAAAACTCAAATGTTTTAAAGATTTAAGAGTAGTGAGTCCCCTTTAAAGAATAAAAAGTTGGCGTCACTTTTTAATTTCTATATGCACCACAGCGTGTGGTGTAATTTTGAAATCCTGCTCTTTTATAACTTAAATCTTTGTTTAATTTTGAACTAAATGAAACACGAATACATATTACTATTTAAATATGCAGTTTTAGCATCACGACATTTGCCCAAAACAAGTACAGAAGGTAAGACATTTTTTAATGCCATTATAAAAAGCAAATCTATAGTTTATCGATTTTTAAAATAGTTAGAAAAAAGAACTATGCAAATTTTTTACATTGTTTTGTTTACTTTTTCCTAATTTTTAGAAAAAATTTGCTACTACCAGAAAATTTTAGAGGGGTGATATGATTTTTTTTTATTTCAAGAAAGTGAGTGGCTGTCGAAAAAAATTGTGCGACACTGATGTAGAAGAAGAGGAGAATACATGCGCTATATTCAGGAAACAATATTTTATATGTTTCCAAAATATTACACAGGGAGAAACGAAAAATGCTGCAAAAGACCTGTATGAAATTTTATTATCCTACAATATCTACAAGAAACCTCTTTTGGAAATCTACAGATTATATTCATGACGTTGGAAGGTTAGACGGGACGATTTTTGAGACTGCAATAATTTTTTTCAACATAAATTGTAATCAAATAGTCCTAAAACACTTCTTGTAAATTCCACTCAGAACACTACAACTCTGCGACAGTCATTTCTAAGGAATTCAGTGTTCTTCGGTAAAGAAATCATCATTATGATAGTTAGAGGCTGTTATAAAGCCATGCGCTTTATAACTTGGCGATTTTAATCTCTGCGATCACTGACACAACAGAGGCCGTCCTACTGATCCACAGTTATCATTTATTTCTGACAGGACATTCCAGAGACAGAGTGAGGCTACTACAAATGTTGCAAAGGAATTGCACGAAATATATTCTTTTAATTTCCCTACATGAACCTCTTTCAAAATTCTGAAAATTTTATGAAAATCTAGGGCATTAGTGAACAATTGCACAGATTGCAATGGCATCGTCCACTGGCATTAAGAACGTGTTATTTCACGATTTGCCTTTTTTAAATGATAAGCATAAAATTCTTTACTAGGTTATCTATAAAGTTTTGAAATACGTACTTTTGTTCTAATTTCATTAAGGGGACTCACTACTCTTAAACCTTTAAAACATTCGGTTTTTTGAAAAAAAAATATACGTTAAAGCCTGATTATTTCTGAACAAAATAAAGCAAACCTCATGAAGATATTCCGCTTAGTTCCGGAGATATTCATATTCTAAATATTTAATTACTGATCAAGTTTATAGTAAGAAAAATTTTAAACTCATTTTTCTCAAAATGTAATTTTGCATCATTCCGCAACTGATATCTCAAAAACTATGAAACATAATTCCATGAAATTTTTATCACTGCATAATCATGTTATTTTTTTGTGTCTGAACTAGAATTATTGCAATCACTGCTCATTTTGTTATTTTTTCAGAGTTTAATTAATGCAAAAATTTAAGGAAATTTTAAGTATATATTGAGCAGTTTTAAAAAAATTGAAAAACATTTTAATATTGATTGTTTTATGTTCAACTGTATTTTGAATTATTTATTTTAAATATGAAACAGGAATTATACATTTAAGTGTAGAATTAATTTCATAGTTCTGCGCGCAAGCCAGTATACAATATACTTAAAAAACAAGGTATATCTAAAGCATTTAAAAAATTATTTAAAATTATTTTGAGAGTTGAAAATTTGTTCATTAAAATAAATATATCAATTTATCATATACATAAAATTTGGAAAAATTGAGAGTAAATTGAAATAGTTACAAAGAGTCAAAAAGTATGAAAATATGCCTTATTTCCTAGAGGGTCGTGAGTCCCCTTAAACTGATTTAGATTCCAATTTAGATTAAAAATTATGAAAATATTTTTCAACGTGTTTTTATGACCTTTAAATCAATTTTCGATATGACGTAACAAATACCAAAATTCTGGAAGTGTTTTGTAAAAGAGATATATTACAATCAACCAAAATGATCTACACTTGTATCACTTTACATTTATTAATTTACATAATATTTATCAACCATTGTAAGTATAATTTAACTAATTTTTTGCTGCATAACTTACAAGGAAATATCCCAGATTTTGAGATATTTTTGAAAAAACAACAACCCATAAACCCATATGGTCACTGAAAATCCCAGAGATGGGTTTAAAAAGCCAGGCCTAGGAGCCTGGTTGCACTGCATATACAATGTCGTAAAACATATGGTATTTTAAAATTACCTCTATCCAATATCATCCTCGCAACATACCTACCTTTTGCATTGCATATGTTCATAAATTTACAAAATTACATTTACGTGGTTAAATTATGCTTACAATGAGAAATGAACATTTATATTTGGCTATATTTTTAAATAACAAGGGAAAAACCCAGATTGTGAGAAATTTTGGTAAAAAAAAACCCATAAACTCATATGGTCACCGAAAAATCTCGATAGGGTTAAAAACCTAGATCTGTGAGTCCTGCATATAACCATTTCAAATAATTATACACACATTTAATTTTAATATAATTTAGCTCGATTATACAACAAATAATATTTCGTACATCATGTTTATTTCAAATCATAACTATAGGCATAAAAATAACACCCCATATGTTTGTCTTCAATAAAATTAAATGACACCTGACACTTGCTGTATTTATTCTGCTTAAATCGATAAACAAAGAAATAGCTGAAAATGAAAATATTCATATAAGTGAAAAATAAAATATTTCGCATTTATGTTGCTTTATCTCTCTATTTATGAAAAAATAAAATCAATAAACATTAATTTTCAAAACATTAGACACACTGAGCCGGCTTGCAAGTTTTCTTCAGCGTTTGAGATAAAATTCTTCCGACGTCAAAAGAGAGATTTTAAAACTTCTTTTTTTTTTCTACAACAAACACCAAAGCCTTAAAAAGAAACAAAAGCATCCGAGTTGTGGTGGAAAAACATTACTTATTGAGAATGTCAATGTTTATTGCGATAACATCAGCATCCTTCTTCCCTGCAAAAATTAAAATATACGATACATTATTTCGGTTTCGATAGTTGATACTTCTCCAACCATTTGATTTGAATTCTAAAAAGGGCCGACTGTCAAATAACATTTCGCCAGGACGAAAAAAAAGTTTAAAAAAAATTTTTTTTGAAGCGAAAAATGTGCTAAGAAAAAAAAATAAATAAAAGTAAATAAAACGCAGATGATTTTTCTGCGGTCCTGATAAAGAATGAGACATCTCATCGGGGGGAGGTGTGGTAGGAGGGGAGTGGTGTTGAATTCCCGCTGTCAATAGTTTGACCGCAACCGCGGAAAGAGAGAAAGAGAGAAAAAAAGTTTAGAGAAAAGTGAAATGGAAGTGAAGCGAAGTGGGATACGATCAGAAACGCACAAAAAGGATTTTCAGAAATGGAACAGATTTCGAGTGATTTCTCTTCGTATCTTTGAAAGGGGCTTACAGAAGATATCTGTTTTCATACATGAATGGCAAATGCGAAGAATCTAAACATTCGATATCAGATTTTTTTTTTCTGTCGGCTCCCTTTTCTCTCTCTTTGTGCTCCGCATACTTACGAATACATAAAAGAAACGGCCTTGTTTACACTGATAAACAATTTAATATCACATTATGTTCGCCGCAGATGTAGACAAACATAAACTTGATTGTTTGCATAGTGATGTTGTAAATGAAATTTCGCAACAACGCTGAACTTGGGCCAAATAGCTTGCTGCCAAAATGAGCTAAATCTATGTGAAAAAGTGCAAACAGGAATTTTAATACTATCAGACATATATTTTGACATAAATCTCTAATATTTTTTTCGAAATATGACCGGGGTTAAAATCCGGGTTGAAAAAGGGTTGAGATATCACATTTTGAAGGTTTATGTAAGAGGATTCTAAACATGAAAAAAGTTAATAGGGTAGGTGTCCCAAATATCGCCTACTCTAACTTTTTTTCGATATTTCATCCACTTTTTAGTTTCTGATTAGGCTGGAAACTCACAGAACATCCCTAAGAACTATTTCCTTTGATATCCTGAGATCAACCAGCTCCAAAACCAGTGCCAGTTTAAATTATGTAGCTAAATTGGAAAATTTGAAATTTCCAGTGAACTCCAGAGCGGTTCCTAATATCGCCTACCTCTGTTCCTCTTACCGCCTACCAGGCGAAATTAGGAGCACCCGTTAAAAGGCGCTGCTAGCAAAGTCTCTGTTTAATGCACTTTCAAATGGTATAAGCAACATTAGAATTTGGATGCACCTACCTGGTCATTCACTGGATTCTTTGGAGCCAAAGTTTACGAAGACAACAGCCAAAACGACTTCAGACGTCATATAGTTTCTGTTGTCAGTGATAAGAGCGTTGTCGCTATCGCCGCTGTTGTACAAACCCAGAACAAAGAAGGTGCTGCATTTTCTCATGCATAGCGCGAATCATATTTTAGAAACACGAGTAGGCGATATTAGGCACAGGGGCGATATTTGGGACACCCACCCTAAATAAATAATCCCTTCTGAATGGGATAGAATTCCATTTGTAACGTTTGTATTGCACTATGCATAGCAATCTGCGGTACGCTACGGTATCCTAGAATTCATAATCAGAACAAACATGGCGTTCATTAGGCAATATCGATAAGCCTTAATAACATATTCACATGTACTGCATCCTGATTTACCGCCATATACTCAAACTAATCGCGCCAAGCAAACGCAGTACTTCTCGCGTAATAAAGGATGCAGCCACGACAAATATTGATTGATCACAAATTGAGCACCTGGAAACACACCCATAATTGCATGTTCGTGATAAGTAAAGTTCGCTGTGTTCAATAAAACTATGCATCCTCAGACACTCGCCGAGGTAGAGATAACCAGAGTTTTCCTAAGCGTACAGAGAGAATTTTAATTTTATAATATAGAACCAAACAGAAGTGAAAGTAAGTGACTTAGCTTTGATTTCAATAGAGGAGTCATTAGATGAAAAATTAATTATGCATCTAGTCTTCTCAATATATGATACAGTGGTTTCTACAACTAAAGGAACACCAACAGATGTATATTTCAATTGAGGAGCCATTAGATGAAAAAATAAATCATATATCAAGTCTTCTCAATATATTATACAGTAGTTTCTATGACTAAAGGAACATCAACGGCTGTATATTTCCACAGAGGAGCCATTAGATGAAAAAATAAATCATGTATCTAGTTTTCTCAATATGTGATACAGTGGTTTCTATGACTAAAGGAACATCAACGGATTTATATTTCAATAGAGGAGCCATTAGAGGAAAAAACATATAGTTTTCCAAATATATGATACAGTGGTTCCTTCAACTAAAGGAACACGATCGGATGTATATAACAATTAAAATTATCCGTTGATGCGTAATAAATGCATTTAGTTGGTTGCATCTAGGAACGCTAAAGTCACCTCTTAATTAGCGCAGAAGGGAACAGTAATAGCTTTCAGAATTCTGGCTTTCAGCTTTATTTCGATTTATAGGCGCTGCTTGCATAGTATAGAGATGGCACGAAAATGATTCGGTTGCTGGTTAGTTTACATGAAATGTATACTGATTTTTTGTAGTACTGCTGACTATAATGGTCCTTTATTTTGGTAATTATACGCACTTTTCATCTTAAACACCAATCTGTGGAGAAATTTCCTTTCCAGTTCCAGAGAGATGAAAGAAAATGATTACAAGATAAAAAGAACTTTTTATATACCATGTTTTTAAATTTTCTGTTGAATCATATAAACTTGACAATTCTATGTATTAATAAATACTTTTAAAAAAAATTTTGATGAATTATCCCATCAACTTGAAAGAAAATGAAGTTAATTAGAAGTTAACTTGCATTTAACTTTTCATTCCCGTTCCGGCCAATAGATGGCTGCACCAGTCTACAAAACAAAATTAAATGAAAAAGAATTCAATCCTGCTTAAAGATGGCTAAAAGTATTAAAATAATGCATTGTCATCGTGTTCTGAGCTATTCTAAAAGTTTCAAATGTCTAGCTAGTCGGGAAGTTAGTTAAAAATCGATTGCAAGATTTGGACTGGACAAACACACAAACAAGAAAGCAAGTTAATAAAAACATGGTTAAAAAATTGCTACGAAGAAACAAAATCGGTTCAAGACTGGATTTTCTGAAGCAATTTCAAGAACTTCTGGTTTAAGCTGATTGGTTGAGAATTTGTTATGCATTTTCTATTTCAGATCAGACAAATTTATAAGGTTCGGATCTATTGCTACCGATAAAGTACCATTACTCACAAGTGGTTCTCTAACAACAAAAAGCTTTTTGCCTTGCACATCTAGTTTGCTGTACAGCAGTCAGCACCTTAATTTCGCTCTCGAGTTCGCGCTAGAGTTTTCAGCATAACATAACGACCTCATACGAAATTGTCAACCCTCTCCCATCTGCGAAGAATTGCTCTATATTTTTATTTGAGAAAAAATTCGTTCCCAGAAAGATTTTGACTCACTGTCTCTGACGGTCATAAAAAGCATATTTGCAGAATATCGGCAAGTTGTTCAATGTCTGCTTCTTGCTTGCAGAAGCAAGAAAACGACTTAAAAGAAACAAAGTCAAATCGTATATCTTGCATTTTATATGTATGTTTATCCCAGAAGGACCCTAGAGAGGGATTTGAGGTCTTGTAAGGCACAGGAAACCTACGAAGTCAGCAATAGATTCTCAGTGTTGGTTCTGCCATTGGTACAACTGGAATCTCTTTTTACAGAGGCGACTGGACAGGGGTGGAGCGTTCGTTTTAAAAAGAAAAAAAATTCCTTTTTTAAGGGGAGGGCGAGATGAAAATTTATCTTGGAATTACCCTTTTTCCCCTGCCAATTGTTTCACGCGTGGATAAGCCCTTGGGTTCCAACAATTAAAAACATTTAATATTAAAAATATATAACAAACTAGCTGAAAACCCGCACTTCGCTACGGAGTACATTCAAATTAAATACAACGGTCAATGTATGCAATTAATACCAAAAATATGTACATATATATATATATATATATATATATTTATAATAAATACGACTATCAATGTATAAAATTAATGTAAAAAGAACAAAAAAATATATTTATAAAAAAAATCGTAAGGGATATTTTTATAGACAAAATAATGCAGAAGAAAATATTCAAATTAAATGTAATAGGACATACTAAAGAATATAGTACAGTTAATATAGTACAGTTTGAGGAACATAATGTCTTTTACTGTATTTTAATATTTTTTTGGAAAATGTCCAATCGTCTGCCGCATTAGCAAGAAAAAAATTTTTTTTTGTCTATTTAGTTATGTACGTGACGATAAATTTATTTGAAATACCAGAAAAAGAAATCACTTGATCGGCATTTAATAAATTAAATTCTAAAAATTAATCTTTCAAAATTCACCAAAAATCAGAAAATGGAGGTAAATATTCGAAAAAGATCTCATTTTAAAGGATTTTTTATCTTTCTCGTGATATAAATTTTATAACCCTCAAATTATTATTTTAAATGCAAACTTAAAAAAAAAAGTTACCAAAACAGATTAAAAATTTAATTTTAAAAAACCTGAGAAGAATTTTTCAAAAATCTTTCTTAGTGCAACCCTACACTATAAGAAGAATCGCCATGCAAAATTTCAACCCTTTAGGTCCAGCGGTTTGGTCTGTGTGTTGTATGTCAGTCTGCGAGTCAGTTCCGGAATATATAGAGAAAATAATTTTAAAAAAAAACCAGAATATTTACGTATGTTATCAATTCTGAAAAACTGCGCACAGTATAGCAGCATATTGTAAGAGTACAGCGACTCTAATATGGGTAGAAGCAGAATAATAGAGTGTCATGGGTAATCCAGTCAGTATTAAAACTATTTCACAGTCTTTTTTTCTAACAAGTTTCTTCCTCCAAGTCAAATTTTAATTCTATTTCATGGATGGAGCATAATTAAGTTTACACGACAGATAGATTTCATTTCAAATTAATGTGCTATCATGTGTTGGTATTCATTTAAAGTTAAATCTTCTATTTACAGCGAAATTTTATTTGCTGAAAAACGTCTATCGTGAACGTGGTTCTTTGTGTATTAGCTATTGAAGAAGGAAAACGCTATTCAGTATTCTGAGAGGATGGATATCAGCTAAAAATTTTATCCACAAAAGAACTTTTTTTTAGGGTTAACAAGGCTACACAAAATAATGGGAAATAGCTCCAGATATTGAATCAGGGATAACAAGAACGACCTGAATTATTTATTTAAATGATTTCAAAGTCAACCTTCATGTCGATGCTATGTTGAAATCAAATCGCATCCTTCCTAAATTATAAATCATGTAATCCAATGGGTTATGTATGGTCAAGAGACCATAAAAAAAAACACTGGTCAAAAGTTTCCCATCCAGTGAAACTATGTGTGGGGTCAGTTATTTTATTAATATAACTTTATATCTTAGTGGACTGTATAAGAATGCAAAAACAAAAATATTTAATGTTCTTGTTTAAGTGCAACTAATCAATCTTCTCACTTCTTTTAATTAAGGTAATACTGGAATGGCTTACCTTTAACATCATCTGAATTATACTTGAATAATAAGCCAATACTAAAAAATTAAGTTCCATGCATGTATCCTTAAAATGCATTTAATAATTGACTTCCTTTTAACACAACGTTTGAATTCATGACACACTGAATAACCCTTCGGAATTAGGTTTTACAAAATGAATAATTGACTGCAAAATGTCAACAGTTTGAACAATAATCTGCACAGAATCTTTAACAAAACAAGAAAAACGGATTCGCATCCAACATAGCGATTTTTGAATTCTTACATGATTTTGCTTAGAATAGAATATACACCACAACAGATTAAACATTTCTTAGCCATTTTCTTGCCATTACTCAGAATTGAATGTGCACCAACAACAGAATAAAAAATATTTTTAGCTTGAGGTGAAAAAAAAGGTTTCATAGTAGTGCCATCTATTGACCAGAAACACAATTAAAATACAAATTACAAACAATATGATGAATAACATGAAACAATTATTATAATTAATTATTTAAAAATAAAAATAAAAATAGCAAGTCTTTTATGAAGGCTGAACACGATGTATATAGATAAAATTGAATTTCATACGGAAAAAAAACATAGCGACAAAGTTAAAATGCCCAAATGAGAATAGTGTTTTTAATGTGGTCAATTTTCTAATTTTCATGAATTTGGGTACCTAGATGGCTATAAAAATCCCATACACCACATACAAATATTTTTTAAATAAACATTTTTTTAAATATTTTTATTTCACCATGTCAAAATATTTTTTTGAAAAATTAAAATATATTTTTTTGAAAAATTAAATATTTTTATTTCACCAGTGCAAAATATTTTTAAAAAAATATTTTTTTCAAATAGTTAAAAAAAATATTTTGCCCTGGTGAAATAGGCTGTCCTATGCCATTGTGTAAAGTGTTCCAATTGTTCGTGCCTGCTTCTATTGAAAGTGACTTTTAAAATAAGCAATACTTACTGCAATATTCTTAAATAAACAGAGGCGAACTAAGTCTCTCCAGTGAATTTCTTCCTTTAATAAATACTAAAAAATACTCAAGAGTGACGGAAAAAAAACCTTCCATTCAGTTAAAAAAAAATATTTTCTCCCGTTAGTGTCCACGACAAAGGCATAATTCTGCTTATCAGAGCGTCGCAAACAGCCAGCTCTTCAAATAAAAATAAATAAAACCCCAACACAAAAGAATTTTACCTGGCTAAACATTCAAAAGATCATTAAACAGTTTCATAAAACTTGAGGGGGATAGGGCGATCAATACACATCATCAGGGACGAAAAAAAAAAGTTTTTATCAGCATATATATATATATATTTAAAAAAAAAGGGCAACCTCGAGTTACAAAAATAAAAGCAGCACCAATCATCGGCGAGAATTTTTATTCCAAAGTGGACGTTCATCGGAGCTGTGGGCAAAGAAAAAAAAAAAAAAAAAAAAAAAGGGGGAGCAAACGATTTTAACCCTACATTCCAATATCTATCGACCCTCGAAACGGTACATTCAGTTTTTATACGTATATATCTTTGAAAGGCCATTAAGAATGAAGATAAGGGGAAATATTCCAGGGAAAATTATGGAAATGGGGGGGGGGGGGCGCAGCGTGTGCGAATGTGTAAAAGTCCCCATATTTGAAAACGGTTTGATAGCTCCGTTTTTAATGGCCGTGGAAGCCCCGCCCCCTTTACGACCAATCACAGACGCGGGATCTCCGGGCGTCGGGATCCCGGGGAGAAGGGCTTTGACGTGGATTTAGGGAAACCTCAGAACGTTGATATTTCTTAGATAAAATTCGCGGCAAATATTTACGACATTGTTAAATGTCAAGGAAGTGAAGTATATGCTTTACGGCGGCGTTTTATGGCGCGAGCTACCGAAGGTATTTAGAGGGCTGAACTATTGAAAATAAATTGTGGCAATTAGAGTGAACATGCGCCGAACTTGCCAGCGATTAAACGTTAAAAGGAAAGGAGAAAACAAATATTTACATAGTTCTATACTTAAAACTCATATAAAGGGCATTTCGAGAACATTAAATTCGAGAGACAAAAACAATTGTACAGTCATTCACAAAGTTAGGAAACGCACACTGACTTACGGTTGTTCTACTTCAAACTTCACTTACAGAGCCATTGACCAACAATAATACGAAAGGCAAGCCTTTTCACGTTGGGGCTTATAAATGTTCCACCAAGTAGGAAATAACGCTGAGAAAACTATTTGTTCGGGACGCAAAATTTAAAAAGACAAATCTTAAAAAAGGCGTATTTTAATTTCCTTCGCTTAAAACATACTACAGAACTTTTAGAATCGCATATTTCTCTTATATTAGTAATTTATGAATCCTGAGTCACGCAGACAATTCTTGACGCTTTTTTAAAAAAAAAAAATTAATATAGAACTAAAGCTGTTAATAATATCTGAATCCTGAGTCACGCAGACAATTTTTTACACTGATTTTATTTTAATATACAACTACAGCTGTTAGTGATATCTGAATCCTGAGTCGCGCAGACAATTTTTGGCACTGATTTTATTTTAATATAGAACAAAAGCTGTTAGTAATTTCTGAATCCTGAGTCACGCAGACAATTTTTGGCACTGATTTTATTTTAATATAGAACAAAAGCTGTTAATAATATCTGAATCCTGAGTCACGCAGACAATTTTTGACTATGATTTTATTTTAATATACAACAAATGCTGTTAGTAATTTCTGAATCCTGAGTTACGCAGACAATTTTCGACAATGATTTTATTTTAATAGTTAAATTGTCAACTGCATGTAAGAGTACAGATTCACAAAATATTTAAAAAGAAAACTGAAACAACACAACAGTTTGTCATATGCTGTATTCCACCGTATGTTAAAAATGTGACTCAGCACATCCCCTGCCACAGTAAAAAATTGTAGGGGAAACTGCAAGACTAGCATTTGAAAAGAAGAGAAAAAAAAAGCATAATTGGTGTTTCCACCCTTCTATCTTTCCAGTCGGGAGAATCAGGAGAAAGAAAAATGAGGCTCTGAGAAAAGACAATGGAAATAAAAACTGTCCATAACCGAGGACTGTGTTCGAAAAGCGTAATTTGTCAGGATGTAGCCGGGGCACTCCTAGGATATAAAGTTCCACACTCGATAAGAAGCGGGAGTATGAAAGTCTATATACTCTCTTATGAAGTTTTCTTTATTTCATTCGATTTTCTCTCTCAAAAGAGGTTTTTTTTTTCCTCTCTCCTGCTGATCATTCACGTACTTTCTTCTTTTCTCTAACCTGTTTAAGAAATATTTTCACCGAGAATTGAATATTTTTGAATATTCCAGAAAAAGTATTCTTACGGGCATTTTACTCTCTAAAGAAAGACTCGGTACATACGGTAAACGCATCTTTTGCAAAATTATTTCTCCCCAGCCTAGGTATCGAAAAAATAAATTCTGGCCTGAACCATGCCACAGAGCTTTAAGAAAAATCACAAACCACATTTTTGAAGGGTGATTACATTCCTAGACACATTTTAATACCGTTCTGCATAGGTGCATTCTGATGTACAATCTGTCTTTTGCGTTTGTTTACACAAGGAGGAAAAAATTTCACCAGTCACCACTATGAAAAAAGACGTGTCTAAAATTCCTTGTAAGGTATCTCTGCGAAGTTTTTTTATGTTTTTATATTTAAACGGTCTTCAAAACTTTTGATTTTTAGAAAAACTTTTAAAAAAAGTTTTCTCAGCAGAAAAAAAATAGTTTGCAAAAATTATTTTAAAAGATTTTTTCCCCCTCTCTTAAAAGTAATCTAAAATTTAAGAACCTAAATTTTAAGAATCCTGATGACAAGTTATTTTGACACCATTCCTATGTACAAAAGTATAAAAAAAATGCAAACACAGACCTATTGTTTCAGCAAGTATATTATGCTATAAATTTCGAAAATTTCTTGAAACACAATTTCAAACCTGTTCAAGCACTGCATATACGTATGATACTTATCTTAACATACATTGAAAACAAAAAATCATTACGAAATGCTTATATAGAAGACAAATTTTGTCAGGGTTCCCTGTTAAACGTAGGAAAATTAACGTTTGTGTGAATTTCCAAAGACATATGGAGGGTTCAGAGTTAAAGTGAACCAAATCTATATTTGGCCAGTTCATACCGACATTACCCTGATACAATAAAAGCATCCATTTTTCGATGCAATAGTGAGCAAAGACTGTTAATTAAAGATTGATTTTTACTTGTTTTTTTTTTCTGCTTCAATGACGTTAAATTTATACTACAAAGTTGTTCAACTAAGAGATCAGGTTTCTCGAAACAGACTCTCATGGATTTGATTCAATTTAACTCTCGTTTGGTTTGGTTTGGAGCGCTACTGTCAACTTTTTGCTGCACAAGGGCTAATTAGACCGGGACCTACAGTTTAAGGGGATGGTGGAATTTCAAATTACCAAAAATTGAGCAAAAATTGGAATTTTTTTGGGGGGGGGTGTTAATATTTTAAAAACATGTAAATATTGGAAAGAAATGCATTTAAAATGTGTAGTGAAAAGAAAAATGAAAAATTGGTGGCTTTAGAGTAGTAAGTATTAAAGGTAGATAAAAAATTATCTTTTAAATGACTTTTTCTCAAAATGAGAAATTTCCAGATTTGCAAGTCTTTAAAATGCTCCTCGCGTCATAATTTTTGACGAAATTTTATGAAATGTATAATAAAGATTCCTGTAATACATCAAAATAAAGTTATGTATCCATTATAGGATTCGAGGTCATTTAGGTTATAAAAGTTTAACTTTAGTGTAGAAAAGTACAAAAATTTCGCGAAAATTCAGAGTACAAGCATAAAAATATTTTCTAAAAATTAACTATTCAATGAAAGTACAAAAAAATACATAACTTTGTTCAGAAAGTATTTATAAGTAATATAAATGCAAAATTAAGGGGAAAAGTTTAAAATTGAGTCGCAAGGAGCATTTTAAAGAAGGGTAATTTAATTTAAATTTTTTAATTATAAAATATTTTTTTAAAAATATTTATAAAATTTTATAAGGTGTTTAATATTGTTATACTTTAATGAATATATATACAAAATTTCATATCTCTGTGGTAAAAATTTCAAAAATCGTTTTGAAAGGTCCACCATCCCCTTAAGGGGACAAGGGACCTTCAACCATGTGTTTAAAATTTTCAATATTTTACTCTACATACAAAAGGAGAATAATTAATATTCTTTTCTAGTATATTGAGGACACTTGGAATTCACATATAAGTATTTTGGAAGAGTAAGACTCATTTTTCAATAAGTTTTTCAAAAATGCTGGACTTCTTCAAAATGCTCCATGCGCCTTTATTTTCTCCTGATTTCTTCCAAATTTCTCAAGATTGTTTATTGAAGTGTTTGTAACAAAATTGTGCATAATTCTTTGAAACCAAATATTTTTTCAAATTTAAAGACCGTGAAATAAAGCAAAAAAAAATATAAATAAATAACAAGTAGATCAAAAATGGGTTATTTATGGCTTTAGATTTATACAAGGTAAAAATCAATGCACAATTATGTTTATACATATATGGTTAACTTAAATTAAAAAAATTAAGTTTTTTCAATGATTTGGAATTCACATGGAGCACTTTGAAATATGCTAGCATTTTTGAGAAAAATTTTGAAAAGCAGGCATTATTCTCCCAAGAAATTCTTATTTTGAATTCTAAGGGTCTTCAATCGTTCTGAAAAAGAATACAAATTATTCTCATTTTGTATATAGTGTTAAAAATTGAAAATTAAAAAATTTGGGGCTTAAGGCCCCTTGTCCCCTTAAAGTAGATTCCGAACAGCTACAAACATCCATGCCAACAGTGGGACTCGAACCCACAGGATCTGAACCGAATGCCAGCGTCCTAGCCATTTGGCCATCGCCTGGCCATTTTAACTCTGGACAATCCACCATTGCCCTGGTCAGTTCTAAGATTGAAATTATGTTCACACAAACCATGGAATTCAAACAGAGCGTGAAAAAAACTGGAACATTTGTCTAGGCGCTTAATATAGGCCTTCAAGTTTTTAAAATGGGAACATCGTTATGGGACGAAAATCTCGGTATGCCATTGTTATCTGAGCAGTTGCGTTGCATGAATAGAACAGATTGGTGTTAATTCACTGGAACCGGATAGATTTATGGTTGTCAGCACAGAATTTGGTGACATTCGTGCGCTCGAAAGCACAGGGCATTATTCGTTACAATTTGCAATGTACCATAGTGGGCCCGGCATAGCAAGCAAGGCCTTCAGGGATTGAATCCCTGCCGATGAATAGGCTGCCACCGCAATTTAGACACAGTCCCCACAGAGGTGACATTTCGTTGGCTCGTACCTCCTCTCACCATCTCTAACCTCATAGGCAGGGTCGGATTTAAGAGTATGCCGCCTATAGGCTAAAGTCCATTTGCCACCCCCTCTATAGTTCATATTCGCTTAATACATTTATTTTATACAGCAAAAGGATACAGTTCATTAGTGTTTTCATCTTTTTTAAACATAAAGTTCATTTAGTTTAAGTAAAACTACAGTTTTAATGTTTAACATTATAAATTATATAATCAAATTAGTTATCTACTTTTTTTTTTACTTACTTCTTTTAAGATTCGTTAAAAAAAGAAATGGGTTTCGAACTTAATTTGTTCTTTGAGATCAGTGATCACTATTTTAAACATATTTTTAATGCTAATGACTATCTTTTGCGTAATTGAAGAACTATGTTCAATTTGAATTAAGTTGTCCTACACGGTGAAATGAAATTACACAAAATGTAGTTAATTACTGATTTATTTGTTGAAAAATATACAAACTTCTCTAAAACAACTCACCCCACGCAATCTTCATATTCAAATTTACATAGCTTTCTTACGAGATTTCTTAACGAGTTGTCCTCATATGAAAATATATTTAACTTTCGAATAAATTGCCAAACTGCCGCCCCTGAAAATTTGCCGGTTTAGGCCAGCTCCAGCCTATTTAGCCCATTTGCCGCACTATTTGCCGCTCCAGCCTACTTAGCCCACTTGCCGCACTATTAGCCGCTTTTTAGCACTATTTGCCGCTCCAGCATACTTAGCCCATTTAGAAATACGGCCCTGCTCATAGGACTTTCAGGTCTACCTTCTCCTATCCGGCCTACACAAAGGTTTTGAATGGCGTCATCGGAATTCGAACCGAGCACCCGAAGTTCGAGGCCCAACGCGCTACCACTGGTCTACCATGATTTATGTAATAGCAGCGGAAGACTATAATCACTGGAAGCTGCTAATACAAAGTTAAAGAATATTTCAAACGATTTCTATTGCGTCAGTCCACTTAAATATCCCCTGATTCAATAACTATACAAACTGAAACACAATTGGACCATATTACTCACATGGTACTTGTACAGAATTTAATATAAATACACACAGCTTTTTGAATTTTACTTTTATTGCAGACTTTCAGAAAATACATTTGTATTTTTATTGTGAATTTTAAAAAAGCTGCGTATATATTTCTTTATCTGGTCTTAGTTCGTTTTCGATCTGCAAAAAAATGCATAAGAGATGCACATGGATGTTTCTTAACAATTCTACGGTTAAAAACTCAGTTTTTTCACCACACACAAAAAAATGACTTGTAAGGACCTAAAAAATCATACAAAATAGTTTTAAGGACTGTCAAAAATGAGTCATGAAATGTTTACATGCACATGACGCGTGTTCATGCATTCAATTCCAACAGCATAGTAACTGGTATCATTCTGAAACTGACAAATATAAATTGCAAATATGAATTCTAGGGTAAAAAGCTTAATCAAATTTTTTTCATCATAAAAAATTAATGACTTACACTAACTAAAAAATTATACGTAATTTTAAGGACTGTCGTAAATGAGTCATGAGAAGTTCGCATGCACATGACGCGTGTTCACGCATTCAGTTCCTATAGTATATTAATTGGTATCACTCTGAAACCGACAAATATAAATGACAGATAAAAATTGTAAGGTTAACATTTCAACCAAAGGTTTTTCATTGTAAAAAAACTGATGACTTAAAGGGCCCACTACCTTTAAAACTTCAAAAAAATCGATTTTTTTTGTTTGCTATATTCTGATTTGTGGGACATTTCTGAACAATATGCGAAAAACCGCATGAAAAAATTTGCTTTATTTCTCGAGTTATGAGAGTTTATGTAAAGTTCACTCTATTGCCATGGCCATGTATATTCAAACTTTAACTTCAGTTTTCTCAAATATATAAATTTTTGGATTACGTGCACTGTTACTCCCAAACTATGTGTGCTAGACACACAAAATTTTTATCAGATATGTATTTTAAGCTTCTTTACATACTAAAACCAAAAATATAAAATAAATTGGTAAAAAAAATTTTACACTTGAAAATTTTTAAAAAATTGCTAAATTTTAATTTTTTAAAAATTTTATAAATTTTTCTATTTAAACTATATTTTTTGGTTTTACATAAAACTTGAGTATATTATTAATTTAATTTGACCATAAAATAGTTTCTGTATGCATATTTATTAATTTTATGATGCGCGAAACATCCAATGATTTTTTTCCCTTTTTAGTAATGTGTACATTTAAAAATAAAATCTAAAAATTATTTCTGGATTTACAAGTTCTATTTTTGTATAAAATATAACTGAAGAATTGTAATTTTGATATAAAATATATATATATATATATTAATATTATTGGACATTTAGTAGCTCAAATTTGATCATGTTTACGGTCATTTTAGTGTAGTCAAAGGTTGTGTGCCCCTTTAAGGACCCCACAATTCATACCTAGTTTTAAGGACTGTCGAAAATGAGTCATGAAAGGTTCACATGCACATGGCTCGTGTTCATGCATTCAGTTCCGACAGCATGTTAATTGATACCATCCTGAAACTGACAAATATAAATTGCAAACAGGAGTAGTAAAATTTTTAATAAGTGACAACTGTTTGTGACAAGAATAAACAAATCGCTGGAACCTTTAAAGCGATTCTGGTTAAGCCCTTGGCAGAGGTTAAGGCATATTATGGAAAAATTTTAACCATGAGGTTTTCCTGAATGTATTTTTTGAGGAATATTTTAGTCCTAACAAAATACTTCACAAATTTATATGCCGCGAGCTACGACAGCCCAACTCCAGTACCGGATGTAAAAAAAAAAGCTTATTTTCTGAAGACAGCGTGAAATCGACATTCCACTTGATCAAACCGGGTTCCCCCATGCACGAAATGGGACTACACTCTACATTCGTTATCTCGAACAATCTTAAAGAATGTGGGGGTTGTCTGAAATTGCCGAACGATGAAAAAAAAAAAAAAAAGCAAGAACTATCAAACAAGAATTCTCGTTCAATCCTGCCACAGTTTGCTTTCTATTATGAGGTAACACCGAAATATGGGTTCGGAAGTAGCACGACAAAAAGAAATCTGTGTATGATGTAAATATCTGTGAAGGACTTTCGATTCCATTGACATCTATCTACTGGACAACAAGTCACACGCTGAGTCACAATTTACGAAAAATTCAAGCTAATTCCACGGATATCGGTACGAAATGAAGGTTTATTTCGCGACAATTTAATGAATTGTTTTAATCTATTCGTCCTGTTCTCAACTCAAAATCAAGATTATTTAGGTTAATTCCACCCATATCGGCAGGGCCCGATTTAGAAAATTCTGGACTATAGGCACAACTTGGGATGCCCCCCCCCCCACCCTAACACTGATGTGGGTGAAAAATTTCCAAAACTGACACACACAAAAAAAATAATTATGAATCAATGTGAAAGTACCATTTTACCAAGAATTGGCTATTTGAAGCGTAGAAGTCTAGAACATTATCAAATAACAAAAAGCAATACAACATACTAACATCATCATTAAAATACCAATACAATGCAACCAGAAAAACTTATTAATCCCTGATATACACTATAACATACTACATATGATGAACTGTATATATAACTATACATATGATGAACCAATCAATCAAATTTGAAAGGATATAAAAAAATTGCTATTAAAAAAGGTAAAAAAATTGAGTTGGGAATTTTTTCTTTCATTTCTTTTAAAATAATTTTTTTTTTTTTGGGGGGGGGGGGGGTCCCAACATTCGGGGGCCCCTAGGCCCGGGCCTACCAGACCTAATGGAAAATCAGGGCCTGCATATCGGTACTAATTGAAGGTTTATTCCACGGCAATATAATGAAAAGTTTTAATCTATTCCTCCTGTTCTTAATTCAAAATCATGTTTATTTAAGTTAATTCCACCCATGTCGGTACGAATTGAAGGTTTATTTCGCAATAATTTAACGAAATGTTTTAACCTGTTCGGACTGTTCAAAATTCAAAACTGGGATTATTTATTACTCATTATTTTGAGAAATAAATTATCTGAGCTCTATAAAAGAGTGTTCTTGGCAAAATTTTTGGTTTTTCTGCCGTTTTTAAAAACTATCCAAACATTATCCTTTCTCTTCCTTTGGCTTGGGGCCACATTTTGTTTGAAAATACAATATTTTTACAGTAAATAAAGGATGCTTCCTTAAGCCGGCAACAATGAAATTTAAAATGAAACCGTCTCAAAAATCCACACCAATATTGAACATGGCATGAAATACGATTAAAAATGACTGTAGTTTCAGTCAGACGGCCTCATAATTTTAACAGTTAAAGATTAAGCGAGAGATAGCGTTTATATTAATTCTAATCTTTGGAATGATATGTAAATAGACACTTTATCTGGAAATCAGATTCCGTAAATGAAAGTTTCTTCTTTAAGCCAACAGATGGCAGTAATGGAATATGAAAAAAAAATTGGTTTTCTGCCATTTTAAAAAAATGAAACATGATTAATAATTACAAGATAAAAAGAACTTTTTATATACGATGTTTTTAAATTTTCTGTTGAATCATATAAACTTGTCAATTCTATGTATTAATAAATACTTTTTAAAAAAAATTTGATGAATTATCCCATCAACTTGAAAGAAAATGCAGTTATTGGAAGTTAACTTGCTTTTAACTTTTTATTCCCGTCCCAGCCGATAGATGGCTGCACCATTCTACAAAGCAAAATTAACTGAAAATGAATTCAATGCTGCTTAAAGATGGCTAAAATTATTAAAATAATGCATTGTCATCGTGTTCTGAGCTATTCTAAATGTTTCAAATGTCTAGCTAGTCGGGAAGTTAGTTAAAAATCGATTGAAAGATTTGTACTGGACAAACAGACACGCAAACAAACATACAAACAAACAAGAAAGCAAGTTAATAAAAACATGGTAAAAAAAACTGTACTCTGTAACATAGAAAGAAATTTTACACTTTGAGGCATGTTTATTATTTTTTTAATGCAAATAATATTTTAAATTTTAAACTATTCGGGGAAGAAAATTTGGTAGAGTGTGTTTTTAAAACGTTCATAAATTCCTTTTGTGAACGAAATTTATAAAGTGAATCCTGTTGCATGGTGAAGAATAGTTCAAGCTATCTGAAAATACCATTTTTGTTGGATTATCGGCATTTATGTGGCTGTCAGTAGTAGAAACGTTTTCTCCATAGGTCTCACATCTACTGAGGGGAGCGAATCCAATAGGGTTAGTACACAGCAGACTTAAGCAATGAGCTAAAGGTGAAAAGGAAACCTAAAATGAGTATTAAAAAAAATGGCAAACTGAAAGAAAAATTGACGACAGATTTTCCATTTTTTTTTTTTCGAAATTGCTAGTCCGCCTTTATGGTGCCACCATAATAAAATGGCCAGCAAACTGTGATGAATTATAGGAAAATGTCCACACAATAAGTGCCTCCACTTTAAAAATAAAATAAAATAAATAAATAAATAAATTAGAAGGGTAAAAATATTAAAGTCACGTGAACAGGGCCCGATTTAGTAAATTCTTGACTATAGGCACAACTCGGGATGGGGGCCCCCTAATACTGATGTGGGCGTAAAATTTCCAAAATTGACGCACAAAAAAAATAATTATGAATCATTGTGAGAGTACCATTTTACCAAGAATTGGCTATTTGAAGCGTAGAAGTCTAGAACATTATCAAATAACAAAAAGCAATACAACATATTAACTTCATCATTAAAACACCAATTCAATGCAACCAGAAAAACTTATTAATCCCTTATATACACTATAACATACATATGATGAACCAATCGATCAAATTTGAAAGGATATATAAAAAAAATGCTATAAAAAAGGGAAAAATAAAAAGAAATTGAATTGAGAATTTTTTTTCTCTTAAAATAAAAATTTTGGGGTCCCACAACATTCAGGGGCCCCTAGGCCCGGGCCTAATGGAAAATAAAGGCCTGCACGTGAACACGATTCACGTGACTTTAATAACGTGAATGGCATATAAAGATAAAAAACACGTGAATCTCATCCAGAGATGAGAAATCACGTGAATCTCGCCGAAACACGCAATAAATTTCACGTGAACCCAAAATGTTGCAATAAAACCGTCACAAAATAATAAGTCGAAAAGAAAACTAACCGTAAATCAATATTACACGTACTAAAGGAGAGCAGGCTAATGTATTATGGAATAAATAACAAGCCTTCGCACAGAATGGTGGACTAAATGAAACAACAAAAGAGAAGAAAAAAAACACCCAGGAAAGGTAAAATAAATCAGGCGCAGACGATAATGTACACAGACGATCGCCTCTCGCAGTTTTCTTTCGTTAAATATCACAAAGGGACGGACGGGATAAGATCCGCGCTAAGCGGGATAAGGAGAAAATTTCGGATCCTGAATTTACCGTCTGAAATTCAACCGTATTTACATAAAAACCGTTTGCGGAAAGCAAACAAACGTGAAGTTCATTCGATTAAATAAAAAAGAAAAAAAGAAAATGCATTACAATAAAAAGTGCGCCAACAGAATGCAATTTTACGGGAGATTATGGACAACTAGACGGCATTGGTTACGAAAATGGCTCATGAATATTAATGTACTTAAATTCGCAAGTATTAGTTATGTTTACGGCTGAAAAGTAAAGGGAAAAAACCATGCAAATACGCTATCAACTTTTTAATTATAGAAGAACGGGTAAGCAATTCCTTCCGCCGCTTTTACTCTTAACTGTAGCTGTTTTCACGAGATAAAATGGAAACAAAGATATTTAAGCTAACTTTTTTTATATTAAACCAGATCTTTCACCCGGAGAATTATTTAAAAACAGCAATACAATTTATTAATTTTTAATACATTTTCAGTTCTGTGTTCGGTTTTAAATCCATTAAGTTTCGAATCCATGAGCATAAAGAATTCATAATTCAGAGAAAAAGAATTTTTTGTAGAAATCCGATTGCTTTCCTCATTTAGAAGTGATTGCGTTTAAAGCAAAAATTAACTATTTATGAATATAGTGAGCAAATTACGAAGTAAATCTGAAATATCATTCTTTTGAACTATCTGTTGATTTTTCCATAAAAGAAAAAAAATATTCTAAATACACGTATTCTAAATGCATGCATTTTAAATGCAAGGGTGCTGAGTCTAAATTGCTTTCTTCACACATGTATTAGGCTGCCGTCTCGTAACTTGGAAAAGAGAAAATGATGAGTAGTTAGTTCATTTGCTATTTTTTTTCAACTGTTCAGCAGAATGTTACACGGCTAATGATAATTACGTGGTTTCCACGATGTAAATATTTTACTTTACTTATTTTCTTATCAAACGCTTACATTTTTTAAAATTCAGTTCGTAAAGGTTATCTCAGCTTAACAAATTTGCAATTTTGATAGCTCTACGTCCCTATATTTGATTGGAAATGAGGAACTTTTACGGTTGTGATATTTATTTCCTTTCGTTGACTTAGTAACTGAGAAGCTTAACCATTGTAATAAGTTTCCCAAAACAAAGGTAAAAAGAGTCTTGGGTAATTTACTTAAATTTCAGTTTGTAAATAAAAATTTTTGCGAGAGCGAGTGTTACTTTTTTCATTGGAATTGAGAGTGAAGCTTTCCGACTGTGAAATCACTTTCCAAAATTTAGTTGGTTGGTTGGTTGGATGGGGTTTAATGGCGCAAGGTCCTGAGAGGACATGCTGCACCAAACAACTGGTGGAACCCGAAAACATAAAGGTCAGCTATTTAAAACAATAGTCTAGTGTAAACATGCTAAAAATGTGATTTATAAAAAAGAAATTATACATAAAGATGATACAGACGATGAGATATTATAGATAATGATATATAATGGTGATAAAAAACCCATGACATAAAAAGGGGATAAAAACATAAACAAGCAACAGTGGTAAAAGGAGAGATAAGAACAAAAGAAGGTACAAACATTGAAATGCAGACGGCGATAAAATCATTCAAAATTAGTAGATGTTAAGGATAGCTATATGTAGCAGGTGATAAAAAGCAGTCATATAAAACAGGTATTAAAAACAGACTTATGATACTAGCAATAGAAATAGTAATATAGAATAGTCATAAAATAAAACAGTGTAAACATGGTAACAGTAAATAAATTAAAAAAAAGAAAAAGGACAAAAAAGCAATCCAAAATTTAGTTCGTGATGGATTTGTTCAAGAATAGCGGCTGTTACTTTCTCATTCCATTTGAAACGGCAAAGATTATTTCAATGGTAACAGTTACTTCCCTATGCCCCTTGAATTGGAGAATATTTTCATGACTGCAATTGCTTCATCTTGTGTTAGTAGTGGGTAAGATTAACAGTGGTTTTTGTTATAAACCCAAACAGGGTTAGAAACTGTGCAACTGTGACAGAAACTCTTTCAGATTGGTTAAAAGTAGTGACGCTTTTCAATGACGTTGTTACTCTACGAAATTAGGTTAGTAATACAGATGTTTTAGAAAAGACACTGTTACCTTCTCATTCTGTTTGAAAGGGCGATAAGTTTTTAATTGTATCAGTTACTTCCTAATACCATTGAAAATGTAAGAGATTTTCAATAGTTGTACTTACTTCTTGTGTTAGTAATGTGTGAAACTTACAATTGTTTTTGTTACAAACCTAGACTGGGCCACTGAGAAAACATTTTTGCAATTGTGACAGTTACTATTCGCGTTGATTAATAATGGCCACGGTGTTCGACTGGGTAGTTAATTTCCGATATTTGACGAGTAGGGTAGACGTTTCAAATACGTGGCGGTTACTTCTCTGTGCTATTTGTAACTATTGCAAACCTTTGTCATTTCAATTACTTCTCATTATTGGGTTAGGAAATTGAGAGATTTGCAATTGATAGTTAATCGCCCCACTTTCGTCTCTGATCAGAAGCTTTACAACAGATATTGATAACAACCAAGATTTGGAACATGTTTACTGAGTTGGTCAAGCAGTTCTTTAGTTGAGACAGATCCCTTATTTGGTTTGTAATGAAGTAGTTTTTCAATTCATACTGATTATTATGAAATTTTTCTGCTGTGATGTTACAGAGTGGTCGATAGACGTTTTGTAATCGTCACAGGTGCCTTCTCTTACTAATGGGCAGATTTGAATTGGGGCAGTTGTTTCTTCTAGTAAAGTTAGTCAACGGAAGGCTTTGCAAAAGTGATGTTTCGTTTTCAGCAGCCAATAAGGAAACGTGAAGTTTTATAAAATTAATTGTTACTTTCTCATTTTGGCTTGTTTTGGATTCGTAACAATAAGGAAATCATGCCAATTTTCTGAAAAAGGAAAAGCGTTATAGAAGCTGAAGTGTGTGAACAAGCAAATTCAATGTTTTTTGGTGATTCTTTTTAATGCTTTAAAAGAACAGAAGAACCGATACACCGAGGTGAACAAACCATAACAAATGATTATTATTCGTCGCAATTTGTATTCAGGACCCCAAACACAAATTCTTCATTCTTCTCGTGTTCTTCATAAACGGACGTTTCAGGTTCCAAATAATGTAAATTCAAATAAGTTCTTATTTAGATGAATCTTGCGGAAAACGCCTAATGTGAACATACAAACGGACGTTTCAGGTTCCTAATAATGTAAATTCAAATAAGTTCTTACTTAGATGAATCTTGCGGAAAACGCCTAATGTGAACATATAAACGGACGTTTCAGGTTCCAAATAATGTAAATTCAAATAAGTTCTTACTTAGATGAATCTTGCGGAAAACGCCTAATGTGAACATATAGTTTCTTAATGAGAACAATAAAATACAAGAGGCACTTTTTTGCATTTTTGAACTATTCTTTAGAGATAATCCTACCTAATGCTCTTCGGCCTGATGAACTATTTCGAAACAAGTTGTCATCCTTATTTTTATTGTAGATATTAAGAAACTGTATTTTGGTATCTAATCAATTTACCTCTAATGTTTAATCAACGGGATTATAAATTATTTGAGTTGTAACTATTTTCATTTCAGCTTCTCGATACCTAATGCATAAAATTATCCTTCAGATATTTGTTCGTACAATTCAGAATGTGAATATTTTGTTATTACATAATAAATTGAATTTTTTTTTAGTTAAACCTCGAACATTGTAAGTTTGTAAGAGGCATTTTTATGTGCGTGACAACTGACGAAATATCGGTAGGTTTTGAAAACCTCTCCAACAACACTTGGTGGTTGGATAACAATCAAAGAATTTTGAATAAGGCTTCGACACCCTTTGATTTATATATCACTACCATGCAAGAGATGCCACAGTAGGACGTCAGGGCTACATGAGGAAAATAGTTGGAAAGATTTTTTCATTGAGTGAAATAGTTCCCTTAAAATCTCTATACTCACAGAAAGGCATAATGGCTGACATACGACTGTTTCAGGTTTCTTACGGTATATAAAATACGAGATTTAACAAAAAAGAATACATCAGTTTGTAACGACCGAATGCAAGGGACAGTTTTGAATCCTGAATCTGATCTACAGACGATTTGTTTTGGAGTTTTCAAATTTAAGAGACTGAGCAACGTTTAAAAAGGGTCACGCAATATATATAACTTCTTACGCTGTTAAAGAGTTTCCGAGTATGAATACAGTAAACATTCAGTTTACAGAAATACAGGTTGATACAGGAAACATATTTAAGTGTTTCTTCGAATTTTCTGGTTATTTTAGTACAAATCTTACTTTGCAAATTCAAATTCATAAACTTCTCTAGTTGAAAAAAATATATTTCCATCCATCATATGACTTTCAGCAAAATAACTTTTCAATGTTGACAAAATGAAGAAAACATTGCTACAGCTCATTCTAAACTGTAACAACATCAATATGAAAACTTGAGAAATATCTTCGTATCACATTACATATTTAGTTATAGGTAAGTGCAACAGATGGCGCTGTGTACCAGCAACTAAAACGTATTGCATTGTAATGTGATTTAGAAATCTCGGAGATTCGCTTTAGTATTTATTTCAATGTGATTTAGCGAAGTATTCGTGAAATAATTTACAGAAAAATGCTGATATTTCCTCGCTCACTAAATCTGGAGAAGTTTAATAACTGATTTCAAGGCAGATAATCTAAATGTTTAATTTTAGTTCCGTCTATTTCCATTCTAAGAGTGATATTAAAAAAAAAAAGAAAACTTTTTTTCAACCTAATTATAAAAAAAACTAAAGCGATGAAATCATAGTTAAGAATTTAACTGTGTAAACATAAAAGAATATTGTCGCTTGGAATCCGAAGTAAACCAATCGAATTATCGTACAGAAAATTATATGGGTCAGCGTACTCCAAGTAAAGATTCCAAAAACAGGCAATGTCAACTTTTATGCAAATTTTGAAGTATAAAATGTACATGAAAAATACAGGGTAGCCAAAATTATGCCCAAAATGAAAGAGTGAGCCCCTGACTTGCCGAATCGGTCAAGTCCATAAAACAAAAAAATGAAGAAAAGTGATAAAATAATACACATCGTTTTCCAAATTCCTCTGAAAATAGAATTTCAAATAAACATTGTAGAATATACTATTACAGATGGAGCTTTTATCTGATGAAATATAAGATAGAAAAATCCTTGGAATAATCGTTATTATTGCAATTTTGGCGTGACTTAACCGATTTTCACGTATATATGGTGGGAGGACAAAGATTGGAATAGAATTAAAACTAGCCCTCAATCAAACATTTCATTTTTTTCAAACAGGCGATGCTGAAGTCATTTCATGGTTCTATTGGAAAATTCTGCTAAACCTGACATTTCAGCTTTTTTTGCTCCAATGATGAAATGCTAAATCTAGCTGAATTCTGAGGAATTTTTTTAATAATTTAAATATTTTTATATTGTGTTTTATTCATGTATATAACATTTCGCATGCTTTTTTTTCTATGTTATTTATACTGTGTGTTCCAGTCTGATCATCACCGGACTTTTCCTTCTTCGATTATATTAACTCTTTTTTATTTTTAATCAAACTGTTCCCAATGTAATTCTACTAACAGCTGCTGTAGTGAATTGTAGCGCGAGATTTCTATAATTAGATCACTTCCTGTATAGCGCGCATGCGCATTGATTTTCAACATTTAGATTCCCGCGTTAAGTAAATTTTTGTCACTTCGAAAGGGTGCTTCTTACTAAGAGCACATTCTATTTTCATTAAATGTTATTCTTAATATTAATTCTGTTGACTTTCGTTTCTTCTGTCGTTTTGATTTAGAAACTTTTAACCACTGAACCTCATGTTGAATACTTCCACTGTGTTTAGTTGATTTTGGTTAACAAACTGGTGTGGTGTGTGTGTGTGTGTGTGTGTGTGTGTTAGTGTTATGTTAAAAAATTAAAGCTGGAAACGCATCTTAAATTTGTAGTCGTAGGCGGAACGAGGGAGTCAAAACTCAATAATTCGTATAAAAAACATCTCTATTAAGATATTCTGAGACAGTGAGATGAGGTCTTTCCCAGGGCCCAATTTAGAAAATTCTTGACTATAGGCACAACTCGGGATGGGGGCCCCCCTAACACTGATGTGGGCATAAAATTTCCAAAATTAACTCAAAAAAAAAAAAAATAAAATAATCATGAATCATTGTGAAAGTACCATTTTACCAAGAATTGGCTATTTGAAGCGTAGAAGCCTAGAACATTATCAAGTAACAAAAAGCAATACAACATATTAACATCATCATTAAAACACCAATACAATGCAATCAGATATACTTATTAATCCCTTATATACACTAAAACATACATATGATGAACTATACATATAACTATACATATGATGAACCAATCGATCAATCAATCAAATTTGAAAGGATGTGTAAAAAAAATTGCTATTAAAAAAGGTAAAATAAAAAAAAATTGAATTGGGAATTTTTCTTTTTTTTTCCCTCTTAAAATTAAAATTCTGTTTTGGGCCCCAACATTCGCGGGCCCCTGGCCCGGGTCTAGTCTTTCCTGAAGAAATCCTGGAAGTTTATCTGAATAGTATCAATGCAAGAAAAGTAATACGTTCCGTAACACCCCGACATTCCCGAAATAGAACTTTCTTTGTGGTCAAGATTGTGACTTTTCATCAAACTTGTACTCTGTAAGACCATATAAGGCCATTGCTCTGTAGTGTAAACTGAAAGCTTGCTATATTCTGCCGGTAAGAGGAGAGCGTGCCTATGGGTAAGTATAAAAATTACTGATAGTTTACCAGGGATTCGTAAAATTAAAAATTAATCGGCCAAATTTAATTAGGGAATGAGGAATATTTTTTGGCATAAGTATAACACACACACACACACACACACACACACACACACACACACACACACACACACACACACACATATATATATATATATATATATATACAGGCCCTGATTTTCCATTAGGCCCAGGCCTAGGGGCCCTCGAATGTTGCCCCCCCCCCAAAAAAAAAAAATTATTTTAAAAGGAAAAAAAGAAAAAATTCCAATTCCAATTTTTTATTTTTATTTTACCTTTTTTATAGCAAATTTTTTATATATCCTTTCAAATTTGATTGATTGATTGGTTCATCATATGTATAGTTATAATCATATGTATAGTACTATACATATGATTAGTACTATACATATGATGTATAGTTCATCATATGTATGTTATAGTGTATATAAGGGATTAATAATTTTTTCTGGTTGTATTGTATTGGTATTTTAAGGATGAAGTTAATATGTTGTATTGCTTTTTGTTATTCGATAATGTTCTAGGCTTCTACGCTTCAATTAGCCAATTCTTGGAAAAATGATACTTTCACAATGATTCATGATTATTTTTTTTGAGTGTCAATTTTGGAAATTTTACGCCCACATCAGTGTTAGGGGCCCCCATCCCGAGTTGGGCTTATAGTCAAGAATTTTCTAAATCGGGCCCTGCATATATATATATATATATATATATATCAAATTTAATGCCTAATAACAGGTTATTTAAACAACGAGTTGCATGCGCCATATATACAACGATGATATACTTACTGTCTTTCAAAAAAAAAGAAAAATGTAGAACCACTCGTGCTTTAGAGTAACCGACTGTCCGAGATATAACGGTGATTCAAAATTCAGGATTTGACATCAGAAGGCGCTGATAAATAAAACAAAAGTAAAATCATCCGAGAAACAAACGGCTGAAAAGCAAATTCTCTTGTGGATAAAAAAAAGCAAGGAGAAATATTAAAACAGTTCCGTTTAAACTTCTTTTCTGCATCGAAAATATTGACCGCTTCGCGTTTAGTTTTTTTCCTTTCCTCTTTTCCTGTCTTTGAAGCCATTCGGAAAATGTTTGGATGTCCAAAGCACTGCTTTCGCCCCAACATAAGAAGTCAAATGGCTAGTCAATACTTCCCCGCTTATTTCAAAAATAAAAGCCAGCGAAATGTGGCAGAAGAAGTATTAACTAGAATATAAAGAGCAGAAAGGAACAAAAGAATTCTCCTAGGGTATTTTAGATAAAATATTTTTTGAATAGGTTTTATGTTAATTAATAAAATGTACTTTGATTTCAAAGCATAGCCGTCCTTTATTTATAAAAACTTCTACTCTCAAATTTATAAAATTTCTACTCTCAAATTTATAAAATTTGAGAGCAGAATTATGATTTTGTCTAAGGTATCTGCCTACGTTCGGAGCACTTTTTTTTCAAAAATAGACAGCACTGATTAAATACATATTTAGCACTGATTAAATGCAATTTTAGTTCAAATGTGATATAAAACCACGAAAACAAATATAATTTTGATAGAAATTTTATAACATTTTAAAACAGAGGGAATTTATTATAAATTTTCAGTACAACTGTGTGCTTACGCCAGAATCCCTGCACTCCATTCAACTAAATATATTTAAATTTTTTATACTATACATTACAGTGGCACTTACCTGTGCTCTGGGGTAAAAGTTTTATACTATTTACGAATATCACTGAAATATACCAAAAACGTGAAAAAACACTCATTTAAAAAAACAAAAATAATCTTTTTAGAAACACAGGTACCTATAGGAAGATTAAATTAATGCATATAGCTTAGTGTTTAGGTCAAAACATAGTAATATGCAAAAAATTACTGAAAAATTTCATTGAAATATATTGAAAACTTTTTAAATAATTAGCTTTCTCGTTTACAAAAGTAACTGAAAACGTAGTTTTCTAGAAAATGCATTTAAAGACGCTACTTCTGGTCCTTTAATATCACTTTTAATTTATCAAATTGGTCATAAGTTCTCATCCAATGATCATATGAATAACTACTGTAAAGCAGTTTTAGAATCCTAAAAGATTGGCCTTTGAAATAAAACAATAAAAAAAATTTTAATTTTGCACCAGAACAGCCTTTTCTACGTAAAGCAGATAGATACCTCAAGGTTGCTGTGTACTAACCCTATTGGATTCGCTCACCTTAGTTTTAACCTATGAAGAAAGTTTCTCTACTGTTTACAGCTACATAAATGCCGATAATCCAATAATAATTACAGGATAAAAAGAACTTTTTATATACCATGTTTTTAAACTTTCTGTTGAATCATATAAACTTGACAATTCTATGTATTAATAAATACTTTAAAATTTTTCTGATGAATTATCCCTTCAACTTGAAAGAAAATTAAGTTAATTGGAAGTTAACTTGCATCTAACTTTTCGTTCCCGTTCCGGTCGATAGATGGCTGCACCTCTACAAAACAAAATTAACTGAAAATTAATTTAATTCTGCTTAAAGATGGCTAACAGTATTAAAAAATGCATTGTCATCGTGCTCTGAGCTATTTAAAACGTTTCAAATGTCTAGCAAGACGGGAAGTTAGTTAAAAATTGATTGCAAGATTTGTACTGGACAAACACACACGCAAACAAGCACACAAACACGAAAGCAAGTTAATAAAAACTATGGTAAAAAAATTCAGGTAGTCTCCTCTAACGAAACTACCACGGGTTATTAACGTAGTACGATTACTTATTAACGATTACGTATTAACGATTACTTATCGTTGCTTACCTCTTTTGTATGTGTATACAGGGTGCGTTCCATAAGTAATGCGACCTAATTCATAAAAAAATATTTATTGGACATATTCGTATAATTAGTTAAAAATCTTCAAAATAGCACCCTCATGCGTCGATACATTTATGGAGGTTGTGTTTTCAGGCCTGGAAGGCCTTTTCCGGGAGGCCCTTTAGAACCAATGTAACACGAGCCTGGATGCTTTCAATCGCGTCCCAATGTTTCCCTTTCAGGGATCCTTTTAAGAGATGAAGCCAAAAAAAAAAAAGTCTGGGGAACCCAGGTCAGGACTGTAAGGAGGCTGTGGAACCAGTGGGGTATGGATCCTGGCCAGGAAATCGTTGACAACGAAGGCGCTGTGACTTGGCGCGTTATCGTGATGAAGTTTCCACGCGTTTTTGATGTCACTTCGGCAACGCGCGACCCTCCTTTTCAGCCCTTTGAGCACTCCCAAGTAAAAAGCTGCGTTCACAGGGGTCCCGGTAGGTACGAATTTGCGGTGGACAATGCCCCTGACGTCAAAGAAGACAATGAGCATGGTTTTGATCCTGGACTTGCTCATGTGTGCCTTCTTGGGCCTGGTCGATGGGGTTTGCCACTCTGAACTTTGCCTTTTTGTTTCCGGGTCGTACTCAAAAGTCCATGACTCATCACCGGTGATAACCGAGTTTAAAAGATTAGGATCCTTTTCACACATTTCCAAGAGTTCTTGGCACCGGAGCACTCGCATGTTCTTTTGTCCGTCGGTCAACACTTTTGGGACCAGTTTGGCGCACAACTTTTTCATGTTCAAATCTTCGGTTACAATGCGATAAACAGTCGTTTTCGGCATCTGTAGAGTTTCTGCTATCCATTGAAGGCTCAACCGTCGGTCAGATTTCAAACAATCGCGCACACACGAGTCACATTTTCGTCGATTCGGGCGTCCACTGCGGGGTTCGTCGGCGACATCCTCTCGGCCCCCCTTGAACGACTTGTGCCATCGGTGAATTTGTGATTTGGACAAGCTGTCACTCCCAAAGGCCTGCTGAATTAATAGAAACGTTTCGGTGGCGGACTTCCCAAGTTTGACGCAAAATTTGATAGCGTAACGTTGCTCCATAGAACGATCCATCGCTCCGTGTTACATCAAGCTCAAAACGGACTTCACAGAACGCACGTCCTGACTTTCCGGCAGCTCAGAGCCGACTGAGCAGGGGCGAACCCAGGATTTTTTTCTTAGGGGGGGGGGCGAGCGAGATGATCGGATAAAAATATTTATAATGTAAAAAAAATATTCATAATGCAATTTATATTTCTTTCGGGGGGGGCAGGGCCCATCCCCCCCCTGGGTGCGCCACTGCGACTGAGAATGGGTGCGTTATGAAGCTAACACCCCCCTCCACCTAGCCCTGCAGGTTAGACGGCCCTGCGGTGTATAGTCGCGTCTGGAAAAAAATGGTCGCATTACTTATGGAACGCACCCTGTATGTATGTGTTTTGTATATGTGTATCTATATGTACGTATGTATATATATACATATGTATGTCAAAATTTTGACGCATTTTGGTGCCTTTCTGTTTAACTGTTTACTGCTTGTCCAAGCGATACAGACTGGGTTTGGCGCGCTGCCAAAATTATAACTCGCGAGGTACGGACGGAAGGTTTTAGCGTCTGAAATTTTCCTTTCCGGAGAACCGTTATGGAGGAACGTAATCCTACGTCAAAAAATATTTTGAATCCAAGTGGGCAATCCTTGGACACATTTTCTCCTCAGGTTAACACTGAGATGAGCGAATCCAGTTGGGTTAATACACAACAGCCTTAAAGTCATAGCTGCCCTTTCTTTTTGCAGATATGGCCGTGCTTCAATTAGAAACTAGTTGGGATTGAATTTGTATTTGCAGAACGAGACGGGCTTTCCTTAGAAGCAAGATTCATGCCCTCATTAGAAAATGGTTCATGCTATAAATAAGAATAAGTTTCATGCTTTAATTAGGTACAGGGTTCGTGCTTTAATTATATATACGGTCCCTGTTTTAATTGGATATGGTTCGTGTTTCAGTTTGCAAATGCTATTCAGGCTTTTTCTTTTCGGTACACGATCGTGCCTAAATTTAGAAACAGGGTCAGGTATTAACTAGTAGATTCACGGTCGGTTTTAATCTAAAAAACAAAAAAATTGCTTCTTTACAAACATGCCTTCACCTCAATTTAGAATCATGACCGCACTTCAGTTTAGAATCATGACCTTAATTTAAAATAAATCGCCGTGATCGAAGTTAAAAAAACACTGTTTAGGTTAAAACATGCTAATTATTCCTTTTCTGAGCGGTGTTTCTACGAGGCAAACGGGGCGTTTCTAATTTGAAAAAGACAAACATAACACATGATTACGTAATCGAGGTACATCGTTTGAGAAATATGGCCGAATGGCTAGGGCGCTGGCATTCGGTACCAGAGTTTGGGGGTTCGAGTTCCACTCTAGGCATGGACGTTTGTAGGCATTCGAAATTGGCTTTAAACAGTAGGTCCCCGTTTAATTAGCGCTCATGTAGCAAAAATTGACCGTAGCGCTCCAAACCAAACCAAACTATAATCTAAAAAGAAAGAAAAAAACCCGTTCGAGATTAATCAATAACACCTTGGCGGGAATTTAAATTCATTATTTTGTACCCCTCTGTCAAACGTTGTGAAGCCGTCGCCAAGCGTCTAAATTACATATTAGCGAACTTCAAAAAGGCAGAAACGAAATCTGTCAAAGTGATAACAACAGCAACTTAGGGCTAAAGATTCCATTCATTTACCTTTGCTACAAGATGAAGAGGAAAAGTACAGAAATACTAAAATTTGAAAGATAGAAAAAATAAAATAAATAAAAAGCTATGTCGAAACTGACTTAATGTATCCGCCAGATTGTGTATCTGTTTTTATACTCTAACGCCTACTTCCCGCCGAATCCATAGCGTTACGTAGCCTCAGTGTTGAAAATTTTAACCAATCACAGAGCTCAATTCATTGACCTCGTGATACATCAAACCAATCACAGGTCATGTCAACAATCTTCGAGCCAACGAAGTATCACACCGCAAACGCAACGCAACGATCCTGATGCAATGTGAAAAGGCCTTAACTTTTAACAAACAGAAGCACATTGTTTACAAACTCTTACAAACAGAAGCACACACTCTTAACAAACAGAAGCACAAGTATGAAATTTGTTGGAAAAGCTATTAATATCAGACTCTCGTTAATACTGACGAATTATAAGCACTCAAAATATTCCAAACTAACTGAATACCCGTGCTTCGCTACGGGGTACATTTTAAGATAATTATAATTAAAAAATAATGAAATTGCTTTTTACAAAATTTTAATAGTACAGTTACTATATAGTGCAATTTAAGGAACATTTCTTTTACTGTATTTTAATTTGTTTTGTTAATTTATTTCGTTGTTATGCACGTGACGCAAAATTAATTTAAAGTATGACAAAAAGAAAAGAAATCTCGTGATCAGCATTTAATAAATTACCTTCTAAAAATTAATCTTTGAAAATTCACCAAAAATCAAAAAATCAGAAAATGGAGAAAAAGATTTGAAAAAGGTTTCATTTTAAAGCAATTTTTATGATCTTTCTCGTGATGTAAATTTTATAACCCTCAGATTTTTATTTGAAATGCAAACTTAAAAAGTTACAAAAATAGCTTAAAAATTTAATTTAAAAAAATCTAAGGAAAATTTTTCAAAAATCTTTCTAGTTCACCCCTACACTATAAGAAGAATCGCCGTGCAAAATGTCAGTCCTTTAGGTCCAGCGGTTTGGTCTGTGCGTTATCTGTCTGTCAGTCAGTCACGGAACTGCTTTATATATATTTATAAACAAAATTTTAATATTACATAACAGAGACAACTGTATATATAATACGTAAATTGGTAAACTAGCTTGGAAAATCAATGCAGATTCCTGATAACAGAACGATTTGTTGATTAGACCTTTTTGGAGTCAACTTTAAAATGAAAAACAGATTAAATGATATAAATAAAGTTTTAATTTTTGTTATATTCTATTATTTTAGTTCTAACCGCTGCTGGGAGTGGACACAGTCAAGCAAAATATTACTTCCTAATTTATAATCTACTGTATGGCCATAATCAGAGAATTTGATGCAAATCTCAGATAAATTAAAGATCACCTTAGCTCATCAATTAATATTTATATTTTTGAACATCGGTAAACATGAAACAGAACGTTATATCTTAGTTAAAAATCCGTTTAGGCTATTACGGTTTCCTTATCAATATATTAAACGCATGCCACATGAGTCAGCAGGGAAAACAGTTTCAGTGACTATCGGTTTGTAATTAAATTTCTCCTTAACAAACAATATCCCAAAAGCAGTACTGTAGAGAAAGAAATTCTGTAGTTTTACGTCATTTAAAATTTTCAGATTGTCATTAAAAAAGAAAAATAATTGTATTAAAATGCGAAAATGGGAAAAATGGAGATTGCCATTCAAAAAATTATTGTATTGAAACACGAAAATTGAATGGAAAAAAAAGGAGAGGGAAAAAAAAAATGGAAAAAATAATTTTTCAGATTGCCATTAAAAATAGAATTATTGCATTAAAACATGAAAATTGTTAAAAAGGAGAGAAAAATGGCAAAAATAATTTTTCAGATTGTCATTAAAAAAGGAATCATTGCATTTAAACACGAAAATGGCAAAAAAAAACGCGATTAGTTTACGAAATAGATAGCTACCATAAGAGCAGAATGAAAGCAGTTGTACCTAGAATCAGTTTAACCATCTGCCAACAGATGGCGCTGAAGAATAAAAAACACAATAATCATGGGAACGAGAAGCTAGAAAGTAAACTTCCAAACGAAAGGTAAGGAGGAGAAATGTTTTAAAAAGTTCCGTTCACATTTTCGCTTCGGCTACGAAAATATTGACCATCGCAGTCAGATTTCTCCGCCTCCGAATCCTTTGAGGTAATATTTGGACAGCCGAAGTGCTACCGATGCCGCGATGAATGGTCAGTCAATAGAATATTTTTTTCGAGCCCAAAAACATGGAGAAAAGGTTTGAAAAAGAAAAATAGTACGACAAAACCTGAAAGACGAAAGGAGAGGGGTGGGGGCAGAAAGACAGTATAAAGTGACATATACAATGCAAAAGACAGGTGTTTTGTGCGGATGGTATTGGATGAGGTAGTTTTAGAATACTGCATGTTTTACGTCACTGCATATGCAGTGCAACCAGGGCTCCCAGACTTGGGTTTTTAAACTGAGATCTGGGGTTTTCAGCGACCATATGCGTTTTTGTTTGTTTGTTAACATCTCAAAATCTGGGTTTATCGCGTGTCAGTTATGCAGCAAAAAATTAATATTTCTTTCTCATTGTAAGTATAATTTAATTACGTAAATAAAATTATGTAAATTAATGAATGTAAAATGATACAAAGTGGAGATCATTTCGATTGAATCGTGCTATTATCTCTCTCTTACAAAATCCTCCAAGAATTTTGGTATTTTTTGCGTCCTATCAAACATGGATTAAATAATACCAAATATGAAATCTCCATTAAACTTCATGACCCATTTGGCGATTTTACCGTACTCTTCAGAGTGCGTAGAGCAGGGGTGTCAAACTCGCGGCCCACGACGAACATTTTTGCGGCCCGGCCAATATATTGGCACACAATAATATATAATAAAATAACCGACGCAGAATTATAATAAGATAGGAAGAATTTGCTAAATGTTTTTTTAATGATACCTCTTTTTTTGCTATTATTAAACAAAATGCATATATTTATGTTGAATATACTGTTATTAGGTAAATAAACCTACGTTTCTATTCATATTGATTTTTTTGCGGCCCACCTATAGTTAAACCTTGTTTGTTTGGCCCAAGGTAGCCTTTGAGTTTGACACCCCTGGCGTACAGCATAGGCGTAGCGTGCTTCTAACCTTTGGGGGGGGGGAGCACGAATTAAATTCAGTTAGCGCCCTCCTCAGTGCATTGACTGCCGGACGGTTCTTAAAATATGAAATATTATGATTTTTTTTAATAACAATAGAATTGATGTTTGAGTAGTATTCAAAAGTTTTACAATGAGAAAAATAAATATAATACAATATAAATAAAATAATTACAAGATAAAAAGAACTTTTTATATACCATGTTTTTAAATTTTCTGTTGAATCATATAAACTTGACAATTCTCTCTTAATTGCAGAAACCTTCACTTGATTTTTCTTTTTCACTTTCTTTTATTTAATTTTAAATCACTTTAGTCGTTTTCACTATCTACAGACTTTATAAACTTTGATTTTTATATATTTTTAAAATTTTTCGCACAATATTTTTGTAAACAAATTAAATTCACATGTATTCCGTTTTCAAAATCGTCAAACGCCGTTACGCAAAAGTGCAAGCATTGAATTCGATCTAAGCGCCACCTTGCGGATATTTTAGGCTAAAAGTATTAAAATAATGCATTGTCATCGTGTTCTGAGCTATTCTAAAAGTTTCAAATGTCTAGCTAGTCGGGAAGTTAGTTAAAAATCGATTGCAAGATTTGTACTAGACAAACACACACAAACAAACACACAAGAAAGCAAGTTAATAAAAACATGGTAATAATGAGGAAAAAATTATAGCATCGAATTTTTGTTATGGATCATATCATCGTTAAAAACTATGATAAGGCTTAAGACATAATCGGAATCTTCAGTTTCACAGTTTGAAAAAGCTGAAAAAAACCCAACTTTCTTAAAAGTTTTCTACAATTTTCCGATTTTTATTGAACTTCTATGAACGTTTTAATTTATTTCAAGTGAAGTTGGGGGGGGGGCACGTCTTTTTAAGTTACACTTTAAAAAAATTCTTTTGATCTTAAAAAAATTTATTTTACAGTTCTAAACACGAATAATTTAATGCCCTGTAAAAAATCAACACATGAAAAAATTAAAATTTCAAGAGCTTCGCGCTCGTCATTTAAACTTCAACCTTCAAACACAGAATCCAGAATTTAAAAAACTGCATTTGCTAAAGTATTATTGAAAAAAAAAAAAAGACAAGCAAGAAAGTTCCCACAGCTTTCTAAAAGGGTCTGAAAATTTACTTTGTCGACTGATATGCCACATTGCGATAAAAATGAGAACGCGGTAGACGAGGATCAAAATTTAAAATCAGGAATTATTTTAACCCAAAGTCTAAAGTAAACTTTGCCTATTAATCAGAGGCTAACTGTTGCACCAATACTCTTATAGTATGCGAGAATACACGCCCCTATACCCTTGAACATGATTTCAAAAAGTGATACCGAGCCTATTAATCAGAAGGTAACTATTGCACCAATACTCTTATACTATACGAGAATACACGCCCCTATACCGTTGAACATGATTTCAAAAGATGATACTGACTACATATAAATTTAGCGGCTGTATTGATATTGAGCCTTTTAGCTAGAGCCCAACTGTTGAACTAACACTCTTATAATATGCAAGAAACAAATGCACACTATACCACTGAACACAATTTTAAAACTTGATACTAAGCCTATTAACCAGGGGCCAACTGCTGCACCAATACTCTTATAGTATACGAGAATACACACCACTATACCATTGAACAGGATTTCAAAACATGATACTTAACCTATTAATCATGGACAACTGTTGCAGCAATTCTCTTATGGGATGCGAAAATACATGTCCACTATACCATTGAACATAATTTCAAAACATGATACTGACTGACTACATATAAATTTATCGGCTGTATTGATATTGAGCCTTTTAGCTAGAGCCCAACTGTTGCACTAACACTTATAATATGCAAGAAACAAATAGACACTATACCACTGAACATAATTTCAAAACTTGTCACTAGGCCTATTAACTAGGGGTGAACTGTTACACTAATAATACTGCTACAGTATGTCAGAAATACATGTCTACAATGCCACGGAACATAATTTCAAAACTTGTTGATGCCAGAGAACGTTATCCACTTTCGAACGCAGTGCTTTCTTTTTTAGTTTCCAGAACAAAAAGAACAAAACTCGCTAGTTTTTTCCGAAAAGCCCCCAGAAAAATAGAACGAATGTTGGGTAAAAAAAAAGAAAAAAATATTCCCTTAAAGGTAAGACAATTACGCCGAAATAAAGTGGGTTGTTACTCCTAATTTGCTCGCCACTAACTGGAGAATGGGATGAAAACAAATAGTTTTCACATCCAATGAACCAGATGGGTTTAAATCGCTGTTGTTGGAGGAGGGAACGCATGCCCCTGCTTGCAGTTCGTGTTGATGCTGCCACCTTTTTTATTCTTATTTTTATTTTAACCATTTTAGGTAGTTTTCTGATTAGGAGAAATCTAAGTTTTATAACAGTTGGAACGATTAGTTGCTACATTTTTGTATAAACAGATGATCCTCAGAGGTTTATAAAGATGGATTTTCATCAGCTGTCAGTCACTAGTGTGCGTAAAACTTTATAAATTAAATATATACTAGCTGAAAACCCGCACTTCACTACGGAGTACATTCAAATTAAATACAACGGTCAATGTATGCAATTAATGTCAAAAAATATAAATATATATATTTATAATAAATCCGACGATCAATGTACACAATTGATGTAAAATAAATATATATATATATATATATATTTATAAAAAAATCGTAAGGGATATTTATTTTTTTTTAGATAATATCCAATCGTCTGCTGCATTAGAAAGAAAAAAAAATATTTTTTTCTATTTAGTTGTTATGCACGTGACGATAAATTTATTCAAAGTACCAGAAAAAGAAATCACGTGATCAGCATTTAATAAATTAAATTCTAAAAATTAATCTTTAAAAATTCACCAAAAATCAGAAAATCTAGGTAAAGGTTCGAAAAACATTTCATTTTAAAGGAATTTTTATGATCTTTCTCGTGATATAAATTTTATAACCCTCAAATTATTATTTTAAATGCAAACTTAAAAAAAGTTACAAAAACAGCTTAAAAATTTAAAATCTAAGAAGAATATTTCAAAAATCTTTCTTATTGCACCCCTACACTATAAGAAGAATCGCTATGCAAAATTTCAGCCCTTTAGGTCCAGCGGTTTGGTCTGTGCGTTGTATGTCAGTGAGTCAGTCAGTTACGGAACTGTTTTATATAGATTCTCATTAAACGGAGCCCAGCAATTTCGAATAGTACGTAATAATTCTTAAAGTTTAATTCGTAACATAAAATCCACGTTTCAACACAATATAATACGGCATTAAACGATAAACCGTGCGTTTACCGCCACCTCAAATTTCGAATAGAACGCCATCGGAGGCCACAGTGTGAGACGATATCCGGTATCGAGCAGGAGGAAGCAATAGTTTAATAAAGAAAAATTCTTTTAAAAGCGAAGAAAACTTCTCAGAATTAGATAAAAGAAATCGAACCCGGCAAGTATTTTTCACAGTTCATTTTTCAAAAAACGGGAGACATAAAAAAGACGACAGGAAATTTGAAAAGTATCCTCTATCTGGAAAAATCCAATATTGATTTCTTTTTAGCCGAAAAGATGTAACAGTATTTGAAAATAAACCATTTTGGAGTCACAATAGAGATAGGAATAAAATAAAGTTCTATTGCAGTTAGCCTGCGAACTATTTACAAACAAAATTAACTGTTTCAGTTTTTTTCTTAAAATTCAGTTTCTACGAAACCATTACACTCTAAGCCCGTCTGCACACGGAGCAACTCCAAAGAAACTGATAACCGACTCAAATCACAAACCAGTCCGTGATGAGTCGCAACCTATGTAATTGAATGGAGCCACGCACACGGCGCAACTGGTTACAAACCCGTCCGACGGGACAATGGCGGGTACATAAGACATCCGAGGTAAAAAGAAACAAAAATGAACAAAATGAAATACGAAAAGCAGCCACAGAAAATACACTAATAAGGTCCCTTGCTTGTCAATAGCGCTCCTACGTGATTTTTGTGAGAGCCGGATAGCGGAGAAGGTGAGACCACGTTCAATGCTCTAAAATGTTGAAGTGAGAAACTAGGTAAAATGAACAAAACCGTGTTTTATGAGACATAATTCCTCAATATTATCCAATTTTCACTGAAGAAAAATATTTTATTAGACTTTGTAACTGCCATTAATAACGGAAGCAGAATATTCTCACCTTTTCAATGCAATCCTTGTATGCCCTCAAATCATCGGTTTTACGAGGAGATACATAGATAAGTAATATTTAATAATTTTGACAACAAATTTCTCGCGTTTAGAAGCTTATGTATATGTAAACTAGCTGAAAACCCGCGCTTCGCTACGGAGTACATTCAAATTAAATACAACGGTCAACGTATGCAATTGATGCCAAAAAATAAATATATATATTTATAATAAATGCGATGATCAATGTATACAATTGATGTAAAATATATATCTATCTATCTATATATATATTTATAAAAAAATCGTAAGGGATATGCATTTTTTTTGGATAATATTCAATCGTCTGCTGCATTAGAAAGGGGAAAAATATTTTTTTTTGTCTATTTAGTTGTTACGCACGTGACGATAAATTTATTGAAAGTACCAGAAAAAGAAATCACGTGATCAGCATTTAATAAATTAAATTGTAGAAATTAATCTTTAAAAATTCACCAAAAATCAGGAAATGGAGGTAAAAATTCGAAAAAAATTTCATTTTGAAGGAATTTTTATGATCTTTCTAGCGATATAAATTTTATAACCTTCAATGTATTATTTTAAATGCAAACGTAAAAAAAGTTACAAAAACAGCTTAAAAATTTAATTTAAAAAAAATCTAAGAAGAATTTTTGAAAAATCTTTCTTAGTGCACCCCTACACTATTAGAAGAATCGCCATGCAAAATTTCAGCCCTTTAGGTCCAGCGGTTTGGTCTGTGCGTTGTATGTCAGTCAGTGAATGAATGAGTCAGTTACGGAACTGTTTTATATATATATAGATTAGAAATTGCAGTATCTCTCTTAGATTCCCACAGTTTTGGAAAGTTTCGCATAGCTCTTTGTTCTTATGATAACAAAAGAACTAAAAGAAGATTTTTTACAGATTAATAGTTAAAGATACAATCGCGCCAAAGGATTGGTGTCTATTGCAATTCATCACGCGATCTCGATTTGTGTCGATCTCGAGTCTGTTCAATGGTCTGAAAAATATGTAGACGCTGCAGAGAACGGGTGTCGATCTCAAGTGGTCTCAATGTCGAATCAGTTTAATGAGTAATCTGATAAAAGAAAGATGCGATGGATTTAGAGAATTGATTCAAATAATTGATGCAGAGAATGGATTCAATGAGTTAACCTCATTTTAATTGGTGTCGATTTCAATTCACTTTAATTAGCGATCTGAAGTTGCAGAAGCCTTTCACATATAAGATGCAACGGCTGTAGAAAACTGGTTCCGATCTCAGTTCCTGGCGTGATCTCCACAGGAATCTATTCAATTCATTCAACGATCTGCAAGAGATGCAATCGCAGCAGAAAACACTCCACATAAGAGACGCAACCAAAACAGAGAAGGGGTGTGGATATCCATTTCTTAAGAGATCTGTACTAGCGTCAAATTAATCGGCGAACCCGAATTGTTGCCGATATCAGAGCTAAGAGTGCATGTAAGCCCGTCTGCACACGGAGCAACTCCAAAGAAACTGATAACCGACTCAAATCACAAACCAGTCCGTGATGAGTCGCAACCTATGTAATTGAATGGAGCCACGCACACGGCGCAACTGGTTACAAACCCGTCGGACGGGACAATGGCGGGTACATAAGACATCCGAGGTAAAAAGAAACAAAAATGAACAAAATGAAATACGAAAAGCAGCCACAGAAAATACACTAATAAGGTCCCTTGCTTGTCAATAGCGCTCCTACGTGATTTTTGTGAGAGCCGGATAGCGGAGAAGGTGAGACCACGTTCAATGCTCTAAAATGTTGAAGTGAGAAACTAGGTAAAATGAACAAAACCGTGTTTTATGAGACATAATTCCTCAATATTATCCAATTTTCACTGAAGAAAAATATTTTATTAGACTTTGTAACTGCCATTAATAACGGAAGCAGAATATTCTCACCTTTTCAATGCAATCCTTGTATGCCCTCAAATCATCGGTTTTACGAGGAGATACATAGATAAGTAATATTTAATAATTTTGACAACAAATTTCTCGCGTTTAGAAGCTTATGTATATGTAAACTAGCTGAAAACCCGCGCTTACTGGTTATCTTTTACTGGTTACAAACCCGTCGGACGGGTTTGTAACCAGTTGCGCCGTGTGCGTGGCTCCATTCAATTACATAGGTTGCGACTCATCACGGACTGGTTTGTGATTTGAGTCAGTTATCAGTTTCTTTTGAGTTGCTCCGTGTGCAGACGGCCTAAGTCTGGAGGTCATGGAGACAGATTCCTCAGGAGCAGGTCTGAGGAGGTTCCACTTGCGTTTTTAAGGGGGAACACCACCTTTAAAACTTCAAAAAATCGATTTTCGGTTTTTGCTATATTCTGATTTTTGGGACATTTCTGAACAATATGCAAAAAACCGCATAAAAAATACCGCATCATTTCTCGAGTTATGAGAGTTTATGTAAAGCTCAGTCTGTTGCCATGGCCATGTGTATTCCAACTTTAACTTCAGTTTTCTCAAATATGTAAATTTTTGGATTACAGGCACTGTTACTCCCAAACTATGAGTGCTTGACACACAAAATTTTTTATCAGATTTGTATTTTAAGCTTCTTTACATACTAAAACTAAAAAAAAATAATAAATTTGTAAAAAAAAAAAATTCCACTTGAAAATGTTTAAAAAAATTGCTAAATTTTTTTAAAAATTTTATTTAATTTTTTCAATTTAAACTATAATTTTTGTGTATTTTTTTGGCTTTACATTAAACTTGAGTATATTATTAATTTAATTTGACATAAAAATATTTTCTGTATGCATATTTCTTAATTATATGATGCGCGAAACATTCAATGATGTTTTTCCTTTTTAGTAATGTGTACAATTAAAAATAAAATCTAAAAATTATTTATGGATTTACAAGTTCTATTTTTGTATAAAATATAACTGAAGAATTGTAATTTTGATATAAAACAAAAAAAATTATATATATATATATATATATATATACACAGTGATTTCCGCTTATAAGAATCACGTTTGTTATTACTGTTTTTGATTCTTATAAGCGGTTGATTCTTATAGCCGAAATTCAGATTTTTGGACAGGCACACACACACCTATATATACATATATTTGATAATTTACCATAAAATACTCTTTAATTTACGTTATCTTTTATTACAATTATTCTTTATAATTTTAAAAATACAACTTAATTTCTAGACCTATAAGTAGATACACATGATTATAATAAGAGAAGAAAAATATCGAATATTTGTTACAACATACCTGCATATATATATATTTATATATATATATTAATATTATTGGAGTTTCAGTAGCTCAAATTTGATCAAGTTTACGGTCATTTCAGTGTAGTCAAAGGTAGTGTGCCCCCTTAAGGCGAAAACTTCATATTAATCGCAAGCAGTTAATTTCCTAGAACGTTATGTTCGTTGACAGCGTACGGCCAACTTTTACTACACAAGGGCTAGTTAGTTCGGGACCTATATATTAAAGCCGATTCCTAACGGCTAAGTACAACCGGAATGTGGGACCGAATGCCAAAGTCCTAGCCATTCAGCCTTCGACACACTTAAGTTCTTAGAGAAACGTAGGTGTGAAGTTAATGGCTTAATTGTAAATTGCATTTTGGTTCTTCAGCCATGACATACATATATATATGATGTTTTTGGTTACTTTTAATAAGGTACTATGAAGATGATCTGCGACTAAATTTCAAGAGTTTGGAAGGTATTCTTTCCAGCGCACATTTTCAGTTCGTCGCCATGTCTTTGGTAGGGGACAGCTGCTTGTGAACAGAATTGTATTTGATGAGTAGAGTTCCTCGGTCTATTGACTAACTCCTGTCACAAGATGCTTATAATCAATGTAAATGTGCTCAGTAAAAAAGAAATTATTAAGCTAAATTAAGTATAAAGTTGCAAGTTACGTTAAATTAAAAATTAAGTTTAAATCCTTCCGAATAGAAGGGTAAGAAAAAATTTAGCAAATAAAAAATATTAAGATTTAAAAATTAGAATTAAATATTAAAATAATTTAAAGAGAATAAGTTGAAATAAATTAACAAGTTAAGGTGGTCCTCAGCAAACAAGATGGAAAGTTTGCACAAAAAAGAAAAAAAAGCCCTGTTCGGGGACATACAATTCGTAACGTTATGATTGCATATTTCCGCGGGGGGGGAAAACTAAAAATATCAAGATAGGGAAATTTGGAAGATATGACACCACCTGGGACCGAACCCACACCGTAGACCAGGTCAGCGCGATGGCACTGCTCTACGGCAGCACACAAGCAGGTGAGCAAGATGGGAGGACAGCTTCTTCCTTATGCTTACTCCACACCCTCGGCGACGGAGACGAAAATCACGTATCTTCGTTGTTGCGCATGCGTATTACAAACAAATTTTCACTCACCCAGTTCGTCTCCGTCTCTGGTCTCTGCGGTTTCAAGTTGGAAAAAGTTCAACTTTTGTCTCTGCGGCCATGCGACAACCAATCAGAATAGAAAGAGAAGATTATGTGCATGCGCAAATAAATTACCTCTTCTCCCTGTCTCCTAGCGGTATGAAGGATTTTATGACAGCCACAAAGACAGATGGCAAAATGTGTCTGTCTTTCGTTGCTGTTGCCGTTAGTGTGGAGTAAGCATTAGACTGAATTCCCTCCTACCTTTAATTTTCATACCCTAATGGAATTTTAAGTTTTTAAAATCCTTTCAGGGGGCCACAACCTACACCGTTTCCACGTTGTAGATTTCTTCCCGCTATTTTTTAACCTATAAAATCTTGAAAATTTTTCCAATTAAAGATTGCAAAATGTTTTAACTTCTTTAAACTGATAACAGATGGCAGCACTAGCCATTTTTCTGCTCATTTAACTAGAATACATTGAATACAAGTGAAAAAAAGACTGCATTTAGGCGTTTGCACTGTGCAAACGGCGCCCCTCAAAGGGTTAAATAGCTGTGACGGTTTCAAATTTTGAAAAACCTATTTGAAGTCTCAACCAGTGAAACACAGCAAGTACGAAGAACCGGGATTCAGGTGAAAGTTACAGAACGGAAATTTCTTGCATAGAAAGAGCAAGGATTTTTTTTTTCTTCCCATCGACTTAGTTTACTTTAACTGGAACCGCAGTGGTGTCAATGTTTTTCTTCCCGGAAAAAAAAACACTCTCCGTTTCCGAGAACAAAGATCTTCCATTAAACACGTTAATGGAGCGTGAATTTTTCACAGCATTATTCCCATTTTTTGGCGCTGGGAAGGAGCAACTTTTTCTTCTCTTCACAAACTATTCATCAATATTTTTTAAAAGAGTATCGAGCAGAGGAAGAAGAAGCAAGAAGAAGAAGAAAAAAAATCTCCACATGAGCGTGAACAAATTCCGGACACCGAGAAACATTTAAGCACTTACTGGACTTTACGGAGATAATGAGGTGCTTTCATGCCTCCGCTGCAATGAACTTTAATTACGATTAAGTTTGGTGTAAAATATTAGAAAACGGCTCGATTAGAGAATTACTCGTGATAAAAATGGAAACTGGACAATGATTAATGCTGCGGTTGGTTTTTTATGTTCTTTTATAGTTGATGATAGGAGCTTCTCCTCCTCTTTTCTCCGTGCGCACTTGAGTAATTACGGGCCGATATCGCGTCGAAGAAGAAAAAAAAAATTGGCGCAAAATCGCGTTAAATAAATAAGCACGTCACTGCGTAGAAATGGTGGAGCAACGTTGCTGCACAGAGCGAAAGCTGAAATGTTAAAACATGGGGAGAAATGCGGCTCGAATCATGGCTACTCACGCGTGGGGGATTTCTAATGCTAATCAACGCCAAATTTCTAATTTTTGGATAAGATAGTTTATTTTGGATAAGATAGTTTATATACAGATAAGTCACGAAACTGTTTGACTGACTGACAGACAACGCACAGACCCAACCGCTGGACCTAAAGGGCTGAAATTTTGCATGGCGATTATTCTTATAGTGTAGGGGTGCACAAAGAAAGATTTTTGAAAAATTCCTCTTAGATTTTTTAAGCTGTTTTAGTAACTTTTCTTAAGTTTGCATTTAAAAAAATAATTTGAGGGTTATAAAATTTATATCACGAGAAAAATCATAAAAATTATTTTAAAATGAAATCTTTTTAGAATCTTTTTTTGCTCCATTTTCTGATTTTTGGTGAATTTTTAAAGATTAATTTTTAGAATTTAATTCATTAAATGCTGATCACATTTCTTTTTCTGGTTCCTTAAATTAATCTATCGTTATGTGCATAACAATGAAATAGACAAAAACTTTTTTTTTTCTTGCTAATGCGGCAGACGATTGGAAATTATCCAAAAAAATATTACAATACAGTAAAAGATATCTTCCTCAAACTGTACTATATTCTTTAGTATGTTCTATTAGATTTAATCTGAATATTTTCTTCTACATTATTTTGTCTATAAAAATATCTTTCGATTTTTTTATAAATATATTTTTTTCGTTTTTTTACATCAATTGCATACATTGATCGTTGAATTTATTATAAATATATTTATACATATTTTTGGCATTAATTGCATACATTGACCGTTGTATTTAATTTGAATGTACTCCGTAGCAAAGTACGGGTTTTCAGCTAGTATATACATATGAGGCGGTGAAAGGCAAAGTGGTGTAAAGTCAGTAAGTCAAGTGGTGTAAGTCAAAAGAGTAACTGCAAAAACTACAAAAAATTTCATCATAAATTGAACAAATTATAATTCATAAGAATTATTACAATATTGCAAATAATAACTATTTACAAATCCACTATAAATTGAACATGGAGATTACATATTTGCCCCCAAATGAAAAAAGGTTGAAAATGAGACTTACACCACTTTGCCTTTCAACGCCTCATATATGTACATATATGTATGTCAAAATTTTGACGCCTCTTGGTTCTTTTCTGTTTAACTTGTCCAAGCTATACTGGATTTCGCCAAAATTATAACTCGCGAGAATTAACGGACGGACAGTTTTATCGAAAAGAAATTTTAATTAAAAAAGAAATTTTAATTAGGTGAACCATCTATTTACAGCTTAACAACGTACCCATATAGTCGCTGGAGATGACTTTGATACAAATGGATTTTTCCCCATGAACAATTAAATGTACCTCTAGACAGAGTGTAACATAACCAAACAGTAATATGAGAAGTGAACTTTTGAACAGATGGATGTATCCACAAACAGTCTATATTCGTGCCGTAGTAACATTTCAAGAGGACTTCAAACCAAACGGATTTACCAATGAAAGTCAGTATCCCATTAATTGCTCCAGAAGACTCCTGAACCAAAGGATTTTTCCCGAAACAGAGTAACCCCACACGACAATAGTCTCTGAAGAGGACTTCTGGACACATGAATTTACCCATGAACAATTACCCTAATACTGCATTAATTTCTTTAGAAGAGTTTTGGAATAAACAAATTTACCTCGAGACAGTGTAACCTCTCATATGAAAAATTTCTGAAGAGGATTCAGAACAAACCTTAATCTCCAATTACCATAAGCAGTCTAGAAGACATTTAAACAAATCGATTTACCTGTAGATTGCTTACATGATACTACAATAAGTTCTCCAAAACACTTCTTAATCAACGGATTAACTTTGATTCCAGGAGAACAATTTTACAGAATAATAATCCTTTTAGAAGGCCTTCGAACAAATAGATTTTTTGGGGAGAGAGTGGGATCTCACCACTTTAACATCTCAAGATGATAATGGGTTTATTGTTACTTAACAATCACCTTTCCTTGTGTGGGAATTCCCCCCCCCCCCCCCCCCCCCACTTTAAAAAATAATTCTTTACAGTTCTACAAATCAAAGAAGCAAGTAAGGTCCATTTATTAGATTTGCGAGATGTAATTAAATTATAACCAAATTTTTATATTTCTATCATTCGTTGGCACATCTTTTTCGAAACATTCTACAATGATGTGAAACTGCCCTGTTGGGCTATAAGCAATTGTAAATGCATTGAAGGGCCCTACCTTAGACCATTCTACACCAAATTTAAATCTGTTACACTGCATTATTTTTTCTAAATAATAAACTGATTTTTGTTAACGAAGTTTTATAATTTGAACTAAGTTTTAAATTTTGAAATGCGATCTTGCATAGAGAAGTAACTCTTAAGATTGGTATATAATTACTTCGTCTTTTTAAAGGCCGCGCGTCATGAAATTATACAAATACTAGCTGAAAACCCGTACTTCACTAGGGAGTACATTGAAATTAAATACAATGGTCAATGTATGTAATTAATGCCAAAAATATGTATAAATATATTTATAATAAATACAACGATCAATGTATGCAATTGATGTGAAAAAAACGAAAAACATATTTATAAAAAAATTGTAACGGATATTTTTATAGACAAAATAATGTAGAAGAAAATATTCAAACTAAATCTAATAGAACATACTAAAGAATATAGTACAGTTAATATAGTACAGTTTGAGGAACATTTCTTTTACTGTATTTTAATATTTTGTTGGATAATTTCCAATCATCTGCCTCATTAGCAAGAAAAAAATATTTTATGTCATTTCGTTGCTATGCACGTGACGATAAATTAATTTAAAGTACCAGAAAAAGAAATCACGTGATAAGCCTTTAATAAATTATATTCTAAAAATTAATCTTTAAAAATTCACCAAAAATCAGAAAATGGAGGTAAAGATTCGAAAATGATTCCATTTTAAAGAAATTTTTATGATCTTTCTCGCGACATAAACTTTATAACCCTCAAATTATTATTTTAAATGCAACTTAAAAAAAGTTACTAAAACAAATTAAAAATATAATTTTAAAAAATCTAAGAATTTTTCAAAAATCTCTCTTAGTGCACCCTTACACTATAAGAAGAATGGCCATGCAAAATTTCAGCCCTTTATGTCCAGCGGTTTGGTCTGTGCGTTGTCTGTCTGTCAGTCAATCAGTTACGGAACTGTTTTATATATATAGATATTCTTCAAGAAAAGTTATATATTAATCAAAACCATATATGAGTTGAAATATTTCATTACATTTCTCCATACTATTTTAACGTGGGTGTGTGGAAATCGAATTTCTTACCAGAAATATATTATAACATTCTAAATGTAATGAAAACTAATTTCATCCCAATTCAATTACCGGGACAACAGCGAGACGAACAGTGAAAAGGCGAAGAGCGAAAGTAAAAAGGTACGAGGTTTTATGGACGAGGTTGTATGAGATTTCAAACATAGCAGGTCATTACGCTAGAGGCCGTAAAAGCACGTTTTATGCTCGGCGTCCAAAATTAACTTACGGCAGGGGCATTAAAAGCCACTGACAGTGACAAAAGTGGCGAACTACACGTCCTGGCATTCAACTATGACCTTTAAAAGTGTTAAAGAGAAAAAAAAGGTTCTCGACCGAAAGTGGCTCGAACGGTTCCACCAACACATACACGCAGACTCAATTACAAATAATGTTAGTAAATTACTTTTTGTGTCGGTGTCTTGCACAAGTATCGACAGTAAACAGAATGACAGTGAATACCATCGGAAATAACTAAGCGAGTTGAACCGTTAGAATATCCCATTTAAGGGGGGGGGGGGTCTGGGACACATTTAAAAAAAATTTTGTATATTGAGTTAAAATTTTGAATTTTCTTGTGATTGTTAACCATATAATTTGTAAACAGAATCACATCATAAAACTTTTCAAAAGTTTTTAAAAATTTAAAAATTTAAAATTTATAATAAAAGTGGGGTAATTTAAAATCATTATAACTCGAAATATTATTTGTCGAATTTCAAAATTTTTTCATTTAATTGAACAGAAATACGAGTTTTAATTTTAATTCACCATTTTTAAAAATATTAATTTTCAAAAAAAGATTACAAATATTTAGATTAAAAATTACAAAAAAAATTGTTAACTTATTTTTAAAAAATCATATTTTCAAAAGTAAATATTTTTTTCAAATTTTCTGAATTAAAATTAAAGTCAAATAGTTGAAAAAGACACGTTACAAGTTTCAACCATTCATCTTTTACGGTTCTTGACTTATAACAATTTAAAAACGAAAAATGGGGAAAAAACCCATCATGCTGATAAACGAACTTACAGGTTTAAACATTGATTGGCTACTATTAGAATGTTGAAAAAAAAATAATTTCTCCTGTTCTAATGAAGATAGAAACATGATTTAAACGTCATTTTAAGCGTAAAAAAACACAAATGTTTTTAATGCAATAAAAATTTTTTCGAAAATTCGAACAATTTTGTGTCCTAGACCCCCTTAAAACTGCTAATTAACACATTGTTGACCGGCAATTATATTTAAATATATGTACAAGTCACCGGCAAAGACAGAAATTTTGGAATAAAGTACGGCATTTTTATTTACTAAAATCTTTTTTTTTTAATATGGGGGAGTCTGAAATTCACAGTTTAAATGATAAAATGAAAGGATTTGCTTGAAGCTCCTTAGATTCCATAGAATGATATACTCCTTAATTCCATAGTTATGGTAATTTTCAAGTAAAGCAATGTTCAGTGGATAAAAATTGTTCCAATATGAATTTCTTTTATCTTAAATCGTGTTCAACATTTGCATGTAAAAACAAACAAACAAACAACCTCTCTCTCTCCGCCCCCCAAAGGTTGGTGTTATTTTATTCTAAAACTTACATACTGTAGAATTTTTAGACAAACTAAGAAAACATTTACATTTAGAAAAGGAACTAAGGAAAAGTTAACATTTTATTTACCATGTTTTTATTAACACGCTTTCTTGTTTGTTTGTGTGTGTGTGTGTGTGTGTTTGTCCAGTACAAAGGACTCCCCTTAATATCTGCACACTTCGTCACAGTCATTTGTTTTGCCACGGAAGTCTTCCCTTAAAATCTTCTCACAGTCACTTTGTCACAGCGTTGAAAAAGATAAAAGGTAAAACACCTTTTACATTTTTCAAACGCTATCATATAATTAAAAAGACCGCTCTTACGAGTATTCACTTCCAAAGCGAAATTTTGCTCTCTTTCAATATAACATCCACCATAACTTATTATCTTGTAACAATTACCATATCCCGAGAAACCTACTGTTTGACTTTGGCAAAATTTTGCAATAAAACAACTACAAAGAGTGGACCCGTTCAATCAACTACCTGCTTGTCAAATCAAGTTTTAATAGCCCGCGTACGTGATTAAGCCGCTTATTTTGGCCCCAACTAAATTTTCCCGAGGTTTATACAACGTCCCACTTTCGGAAACCTCGGGGTTGTAGCGGGCAGACTGTTAGTGTCCCAATTGCTCTCTTCCCTCACTTTATGGACACTTACAGGAATTTCAAACATGGACGTCATAAGCCCGGAGGGCATAAAACACGTTTTATGCTCGGGATTAAAATTAGCTAACTAAGAATTACTTGAGTGTAGGACGGAAACTTGGGTAAAGGGGTGTTGAAATTGGAGAAAAGCCACGTTTTAGGGGACATTAAAAAATAACAGGATCATGTATTTAAAAAGAACTAATGTAGAAATATTTTTTAATATTCAAAACGTAGTTGGACTTTACTATACTATACTATATATATATAGTATAGTATATATATATAGTATAATATATTATACTATATATATATCTATATTTATAAAACAGTTCCGTAACTGACTGGCTCACTGACGTACAACGCACAGACCAAACCGCTGGACCTAAAGGGCTAAAATTTTGCATGGCGATTCTTCTTATGTGTAAGGGTGCACTAAGAAAGATTTTTGAAAAATTCTTCTTAGATTTTTTTAAAATTAAATTTTTAAGCTGTTGTAGTAACTTTTAAGTTTGCATTTAAAATAACAATTTGAGGGTTATAAAATTTCCATCACGAGAAAGATCATAAAAATTCCTTTAAAATGAAATCTTTTTCGAACCTTTACCTCAATTTTCTGATTTATGGTGAAATTTTAAAGATTAATTTTTAGAATTTAATTTATTAAATGTTGATCACGTGATCTCTTTTTCTGGTACTTTAAATAAATTTAATCGTCACGTGCATAACAACTAAATAGACAAAAAAATTATTTTTTTCTTTCTAATGCAGCAGACGATTGGATATTATCCAAAAAAAATAAATATCACTTACAATTATTTAATATATATATATATATATATTTTACATCAATTGTAGACATTGATCGTCGCATTTATTATAAATAGATATATATATATTTGGCATTAATTGCGTACATTGACCGCTGTATTTAATTTGAATGTACTCCGTAGCGAAGCGCGGATTTTCAGCTAGTATATATATATAGCCATATTGTTCACGGTGTGGTTAAAGTGCCAGAGCGAAAATTGCTTTTGTAAATGAAGGTAAAAAAATTAAACTATTAGTAAATATTATAAATTTCTCAGATATTTAATTAGCAGTTTAATAAGGGCAAAAACAAATAGGAACTATTCATTGTTTAACACCCATATTTCTTTTTTCAAAATGGATTAATTCAGGTCATTAATTATTTTTGGAAAACAAAACAAAAAACAAAAACGCGGGCAATCAACACACATTCATGCAAAACCCGTGCAGACCAGAGGCGTGTTTTCGAGGTTAGTTGAGTTGCGAAGCTCTTGCAATGCAACTAATATGATAAATTAAAGGCAATCAATAAATAGTAATATAAGCCAAAACGTCCGATGAGAAAGACAAAGTACTGCTTTGGAGAGCAAACAGTTCTATTCCGAGACTTGGGTGATTAGTTAAGTTAGTCGACTGATGTTTCCACGGCAACATCGATGGAGGATGTGGGAAAAGCTGCGTCTCTCGACTTGTAAAACTTTCTCTCGGAAAAGAGAAGACCAATTTCTATTCTCTTTCGGTAGATGCATATGGATTCCCTGTCCTTCGATGGTTTAGTCACGTACAGTAAGAAGTTCCAGTGAACAAACTGTGATTATGTGTCTTGCAAAATAAGTATTTAATGTTAAAATTAGAGCTATGAGTATTTAATGATATTCCTTTAGTGTATCTGATGTTAAAATAAGAGGGGAAGACTTTCAAAACAAGATGAGCTGCGAATTGCTGTTCTTTCTACTGCCTTCTGGCCGGAATATATTCCAGACCAGGTACATAGGCTAGACGGATCAGGGGTGCGGCTCCGGTTTTAAAAGGGCACCACAAGGGTCGAGTCAAATTTGGACAGGTGCCACATCCATTTTGACCTACATACACACACACACACACACATATATATATATATATATATATAAATAAAAGACACAGTTGAAAGTGAAAAACCAGTATATTCTCAGAACCACAAGAGCCAGGAACTAAAAACATGAAGATAAGTGAAAAATAGGTTAACACATCTTTGTTATATATATATATATATATATATATATATATATATATATATATATATATATATATATATATATATACACAATTAAACCTCGCTAACTCGAACCTCGATTTCGCGAATTTTTCGATATCTCGAAGAAATAAAAATTCCCTTCAAATTTCCTATGCACTCAATGTTAAAAAAACCTTGATTTGGCGAAATATTTTTGGCTCATCCCTCGATAACTTGAATTTTTTTTCCATAAATGGAGAAGAAAAATTTTTCTAAAAACAAAAAAATAATATCCAAAAAATAGAAATTTCTAAAAAATAGAAAAGCTATTCAAACATTATAGTGGTAAAACCCTGCATAAACTTTAAAAAGAAGGGATATAAAGACGGAAGATAACACATTGAAATGACAACTTCTCTTGACCCTCCAAGATGGGAGTTGAAATTCTTGTTTATTGTTTTCTTATCTCGTTTCAGTTAGTTGCCATGCATATGCAGTGACCATCGATCCTTTCTTTTATTTTTTCTCCTTTTATTCTCCAAGGTTACTTTCTAGAGGGGTTGGGGTGGTTTTAACAAAACAGGAAATTAAGTCATGAACAAAAAATCAAGAGGTGGGTGGCTTCCAAGAAGATTGTAGAATTTCTTATCTGCAACAAGGAGTGAAAGAAAAAACTACAGGTGTGAATGCATGCCTGTGCTGTCTTGCATTCAAGCTAGTGCCTCGATCCTCATTCACCTCGATAATATGGAATTTAATGACTTTGTCGTAGATGATACGATAATAGTGTGTGGCCAGTAGGAGGATAATGACATCATCGGTCAGGCGAAAGCTTCTTGTGTATTATCAGAAGAAGAGGAGGTCGAAATCCATATTTGCCACCAAATGTGACAAACAAAGGACTTTTTGCAGTGGACGCTTTGAGGAGATATGTTGAAAGTCAACCAAATAGGTAAGAGGACACAGTTAAAGCTATTGTCCACTTAGAAAGTGTAATAGATAAAATTTCAGACTTCTCTGAAGCAAGCAACAATTGAATATTTTTTCAAAGAATTTTGTAAATAGTGTTTATTAAAATAAAAAATATGGATTACTTTTTAAAAAGGTATATAAAAAAGTTTTTATTTTCCCTATTACTATTAATGACATGGGATTTTCGATAATTCGAATTTTCGAATTTTTTTGTTTCTCCCTTCAAGTTTGAGATATCGAGGTTTGACTGTATATATATATATATATATATATATATATATATATAATATCCATTACATAACGTTCTTAAAATACAAACTGAAAAGGAAAACTAGCTCATATTTACATGGCTGGAGCTAGACTCAGCCTGAAAGGAATCAAATTTTGATGCAGTCTGACCGAATCGTTTATTAGAGCGACAAAAGTACATCCGTTCATTTCAAAAGACAGCTCGGAAGCTAATATCACCTTTCAACCTTACGCGCGAAAGGCGAGGTACATGTAACGATATTTTTAAGGGTCAGCAGAATTTGGGGCTCGCGATGCAAACCCATGCCTTTCTCCAGACGTATATACGTGTAGAAATGCAGAGGCATGCGATTCATGGGAAGTTCTGTTGCTAAGTGTTTTAAAGCGATAAATTAAGATTACTGCGGATTGGATTTACGAAAGGGAATTTAAATGCTAGAATGAAGGGCATAATATTTAATTTATTACACATACATTATATATATATATATATATATATATATATATATATATATATATATATATATATATACACACACAGGTCTCGATTTGAGGCGGAACGCGCCGGAACGGCGGTCTGGTACCTCTCTTTTGGAAAAAAGAAATTTCGATGGTTAAAAACATTTATTTAATCACATATTACTCTGTGGTTAGGGAATCGATAGCCATATCGTCGATTTAATGTGAAAGTGGTTTCTCACAGACGATCCTCTTTATCACACCATTGAGATCATCACTGAATATTGCAATAGTGTCTGACCTGTTGTTTGTAAAGATAAATGGACCTCCTTTTCAGGTTTTTAACGCAGCCAAGAATGTTGACTCTTGGCTTGTGTCTGGACACCATTCAGCATTTGCCGTCAAGAGTAAGGAGAGGTCAAGAGACAAGAAGTATGATTAAAACATGTTGAAGTTTTGGACAACCTTTTAGGATGGGCACAAAACTTAAACAATCACGAAACTGTGCTTTGTTACTGCTATTACTATACTACAAACCATTTTTGTACTTGTTTTGCAAAATAAAATTTGGAATTAACTAAATGTTCAAGTTTTTGTATAACCCAAATGTTTCTTTTTTCAGGCCAATAATTTGTAATAGCCCCCACACCCCCTGGAAGGTTACAGTTCCGGCACCTCTATTTCTAGAAATCGAGAACTATATATATATATATATATATATATATATATATATATATATATATATATATAATATATATATATATATATATATATATATAAATATGTGTGTGTGTGTGTGGTACCTGATCCTACATAGGAGAATAGTACCTGCATATTCCACAGATGACGCTATTATCCATTTGCGCCACTCCAGCTCAACTAAAGAAAGAGATCTGGCAACCCCAGTCAGTCAGCGGATGGACGGCGATTAGCTATGACGCGTTTGTTTGATGGCAGTAGACGACTGCTCCTTCATTAGCCTATAATGTTATTAATTAACGACATTTCTTTAATATTTTTCTAAATAATATGTTTTCATTAAATGTTAATATAGTTTATAATAGTAGTTATTTTAAATCACCGCACGGTTATCCCCTCTCTCTCTCTCTCACACACACACACACACACACACACACATATATATATATATATATACACTATACGAGTATATATATATATATATACACTATACGAGTATATATATATATATATATATATATATATAAATTTAGATATCGTGTAATGGTATATTGCTATCATAAAATATTTCTTTTTGTCTATCATGAAATATTTTTTGGCATAAAGCGGTTAGATTTAAGCAGAGGCAAGCGGTGTCAGAGGGTAGGGGGGGGGGAGGAGGAGAGCAGTCTTCTCGTACACAAATCTGAAAGGGCAACAAAAGATTCTTCAAAGAGACAAAATTAAGGAGATGCATTTTTCCAGCGTGACGACGACTCCATCATAGAATAATTTGACTTTAAAACTCTCTCCCTGGCTACTCTAACTACGTTAAAAAAAACTCCATTATAAAACAGTTCTTTGCCTCTTTATTCTACGTCAACAAAACACAGAAATATAATTTTTTTTCAGGCCACAGTGGCTTTTTTTTTCTGGATCTGAAAATCATCAGTTGCAGAGTCATCTCAGGGAAAAGCAGTCCTAACTTCGCGCGCTTTCTTATTTTTTTATTTTTTTTTTTTTAAAGAAGGAGGAGGATGAAATCGATGGTAGAACACCTCTAAGTAGACATCTTTTCAAATTTCGCGTGTCACTTTTTTCTAACTGCAAGTTGATATATTTTGAAAAATGAGCCCGAGGAAAGAATGCCCCGGATGATTAATAGCTCCCCCTTATCGAAGATAACGCTACGCTGTTTCGAAATGGATGTTATATTTGTAACGGTAGTTGCATATACTACTCCTCTCTCTTCAGTAAACTGCAAGGTGAAGATGGTTTTATTGAGTTGAAGGACTTTTCTTGGGTGATTTTTTTAGTTTTAGTGTAAGTGGCTTTCAGACGTCTGTCGACCCTACGTCCAAAAAAGCCCTCTGAGCGAACAAATGGCGGAAGATGACATTGTTTATTTTTGGCAGCTGAAAAAGTAGAACTTTTTTTTTTGCACTAAAGGATAACAAAACATCAGTACAGCTGTTAAGGGGACTCACTACCCTTAAATCTTTAAAAAATTCGATTTTTTTGAAAAAATATATGTTAAAGCCTGGTCATTTCGGGACAAAATAAAGCAAACCGCATGAAAATATTCCGCTTAGTTCCGGAGATATTGATATTCTAAATGTTTAATTACTGATCAAGTTTATGGTAAGAACTCATTTTTCTCAAAATGTAATTTTGCATCATTCCGCAACTGATATCTCAAAAACTAAGAAACATAATTCCATGAAATTTTTATCACTGCATAATCATGTTATTTTATTGCGTCTGAATTAGAGTTATTGGAATCACTGCACGTTTTGTTATTTTTTCAGGGGTAAATTAATGCAAAAATTTAAGGAAATTTTAAGTATATTTTGAGTAGTTTTAAAAAAATGAAAAAATATTTTAATGTTGAATGTTTTATGTTCAATTATATTTTGAATTATTTATTTTAAATATAAAACAAGAATTATACCTTTAAGTGTAAAATTAATTCCATAATTCTGCGTGCAAGCCAGTATACAATAAAAATGCTTAAAAAAAAAAAGGTATATTCAAAGCATTTAAAAAAAATTGTTTAAAATTTATTTTGAGAGTTGAAAATTTGTTTATTAAAATAAATATATCAATTTATGATACACATAAAATTTGGAAAAATTGGGAGTAAATTGAAATAGTTAAAAAGAGTCAAAAAGTATGAAAATATACCTTATTTCCACGACTTAAGAGTCGTGAGTCCCCTTAAAAGTAATTACATACAACAGTTCTACAAAAGTCTCTCTAACAGAGTAGACTTCATACTAGGTTAAATGATATTTTTTTTATCAGAGCTTTTAATATCCTAAGAGCTAAATCTTCAAACCCAGAGTAGCTAGTAAAGGATTTCAAGGACGTGAGAAGTCTCATGAAGGGAAATGCCCAACAAACACGTGATTGGAAGTGCGAGAACATCACAGCGAGAGAAAATGGCCAGGAGTATTGAGATGTCTTTAAGCTACTGGTTGGCTTCATCCTTTCACTTGTGACTAATCAGCTGCTTGAAAACAACTGGGCTATTCCTCTGGTCACTCTGTCAAGAACGATAAAGAGTTATTTCTGGTCACGTGCTCCTCGATACTTCCATTGATGACGTCGTTCCGTAAAAATTTTTGAAGAGTAAGAATTTGTGAAAACCTAGCAATGCAGAGGTTGCTTTCACCAAGCCTTAAGTCCTCCTCTTAAGTGACAAAAATCAAAACAAACCAAAATTACATTCAACTAAAGGCTCACAATACTATCACAGCAGATAAATCAATGAGCCTCTTTTACCTCAAAAGACAAAAGGTAGCTTTTACCTCAAAAGACAAAAGGTAGCTTTTACCTCAAAAGACAAAAGGTAGCTTTTACCTCAAAAGACAAAAGGTAGCTTTTACCTCAAAAGACAAAAGGTAGCTTCAGAGTCCTAAATTTTTTTCCTATTTACAAAACTACAGAGAAAACATTTTTTTATCGTGAATACGCACCTCTGCTATAAAGTGTGTTACATCTCAAAATAGCCATATTTTCAGGAAGATCTAAAGACGATATATGTCGAAATTTCATTGCTTGTTTTATGAATGCGTATGATAATTTTGGGAAAACTTATCGTTCGAATCACTTCAGAAGGCAAAACTATACACTAAGTTGTTTCAATAACTTGTTTTACTGAAAGTTATTTTCAATTTTAAAGCATGATTTTTAATTTAAATTACAAGATATATCCCTCTTCTAGTAATCTGATTTTGTCAACATGGAGTAAAAAGCTTGAGGGAATACTGTCATATCTCTATGCTAATGCACAATCTATCTAAACATTTCACAATACAAAGAACAACCTTGATAACATGAACAGCAGGTTAGAAAAAACTACAAATTTATTTTCCAAAAACATTTAGTTTTCAAATAAAATTTAATGAGCATTTTTATTACAGGAACATTTTAATGCAACAACATTAGGCACTGACAAAAATGTTATTTTCATTCTTCGCGCATGAGCAAGTTCCCCCTCCTAGTTGTGTAAGAGGGTAATAAGCGCCATCTAGAAGATTGTGTTGGTACTAGGCTTATAACATTATTCGAGAAAGAGAAGCACTTCTTATAGAGGATTGTGGAGCAATTATCTCAAAATCGAAAATTTCGGAGGTGTAAAGCTCTTCTAGCAGAGATGCAAATAACGCGGAATCAACCGTCTGTAGTTTTATCAATTTGGCTAAAATTTAACTTTGGTACATTAAATTTTATACAAAATGGTCATAGGTTTGATGTAAAACATAATTTATGTGTTACATTACAAATAAAATGTCTAGTATAGTTTTTCTAGCACAACCCGAATCAGTTACATTTAGTTGCAGAAGGATTTTAAAGTAATTGTGTTTCACCAAATAGGGAAAAAATGAATAAAATAGGGACTTAGGCTGCTATGTACTAATCCCATTGGATTCGCTTGCTTCAATGTTAACCTATGGAGAAAATTTGTCCCCGAATTGCCGACTTGGATTCAAAGATTTAAAAAAAAATTGTACTCCTTCATAGTGTTATAATACAAATAAAAAGTCTAGTATAGCTTTTCTAGCACAACCCGAATCAGTTACATTTAGTTGCAGAAGGATTTTAAAGTAATTGTGTTTCACCAAATAGGGAAAAAATGAATAAAATAGGGACTTAGGCTGCTATGTACTAATCCCATTGGATTCGCTTGCTTCAATGTTAACCTATGGAGAAAATTTGTCCCCGAATTGCCGACTTGGATTCAAAGATTTAAAAAAAAATTGTACTCCTTCATAGTGTTATAATACAAATAAAAAGTCTAGTATAGCTTTTCTAGCACAACCCGAATCAGTTACATTTAGTTGCAGAAGGATTTTAAAGTAATTGTGTTTCACCAAATAGGGAAAAAATGAATAAAATAGGGACTTAGGCTGCTATGTACTAATCCCATTGGATTCGCTTGCTTCAATGTTAACCTATGGAGAAAATTTGTCCACGAATTGCCGACTTGGATTCAAAGATTTTTGTAAAAAATTGTACTCCGTCATAGAGAAAGAAATTTTACATTTGTGTACATTTTTCGTTTTTTTTTAAAAATGCAATTAATATTTTAAAATTTTAATTATTCGGGGAAAAATCTCGTTTAGTGTGTTTTAAACGCTCATAAATTCCTTCGGTGGACGAAATTTATAAAATGAATCTTTTAGCGCTTAGCAGAAAAGTTCAGGCTATCTGACAATACCAATTTTATTTGATTATCAACATTTATGTACCTGTAAATAGTTGACAAAAATATATTTAAAATAAAAATTTGGGGGCAGCGCTTAACCCCTCTATAGAGAGAGAGCCATTACAATCCCTCAAAATGTCAATCCTAAGGGGGGTGGAAATCTCGAACTGTCAACTGGATTCCTCCCACCACAAGAGTCTGCAAGAAGAGGACAAGGGAAATACGATTTTTTTTTCTTAGTACACTGCAGCCTTAAGCAAAAATCCGGGAAAAACGAAACACCGGGAGTCTTACAAAGTTGAAGTTGTTTACCTCCTTGGCGTAGTATGACTGAGATCATTGTTTTTATTCTTGCTTTTCTTACTCAGCAAATGTTTAAAAATGAAAAAAAAAATTGCATCCATACTTTTCCTGCTTCCATTTTTACCTCGAATGGGGGAAATTGTAGGCGGAATACCTCGGAGTCGACTCCTATTTGTATTTCCCGTGTCGTCTTTTTCTAACTGCGAGTTGATAAATTTTGAAGAGCGAGTTCGGAAAAGAAATGCCTTGGAAATTTATAGCTCTTTCGACTAGTCCTCCTTTTACAAGTCGAGACTTCGCAGTTCAGAAATGGCAGTTATATACGAAACAGCGATTTCACACCCTTTTCCTTCATAAAAAATATACTGTCCCTGTTATTACGACATTTTATGAATAGTCTCATGCCTGTTATTTACTTTATATACACACATGCATATATATGAGGCGGTGAAAGGCAAAGTGGTGTAAGTCACATTCACCTTTTTTTATTTATGGGCAAAAAGTAATCTCCATGCTCAGTTTATAGTGGAATTGCAAATAATTATTATTTGCAATAATAAAATAACTATTATGAATTATAATTTGTTCATTTTATAGTGGATTTTTTTGTAGTTTTTGCAGTAATACGTTATGGACTTGCACCACTTGACTTACTGACTTACACCACTTTGCCTTTCACTGCCTCATATATATATATATATATATATATATATATATATATATATATATATATATATATATATATATATATATATATATATATATATATATATATATATACACACACACAAAATGGAATCTCGATTGATCGTTCTCCGAATCATCGTTTTCCCGTATATGTCGTTTATTTCATCCTGTCCCGACGATCATATTGCATTGTTATGTTCCCGCATTTATCGTTCAGTTCTGCTGGTCCCTTGAAAAACGGTAGATCGAGATTTCACTATGCATATATATATATATATATATATATATATATATATATATATATATATATATATATGTGTGTGTGTGTGTGTGTGTGTGTGTGTGTGTGTGACAGGACATCTGCTTTCCCGTACTCCACTATATCCTCAGTTCACCAGTTAATATCCGGAATGTTGCAGTCATCATGATCCGAGTGGAAATAAACAGTCCCTTTTCATTTCCAAAATATCTTTATTCCCCAACCTGAATTTTCTCGACTCAATTCTTAAAAATATCGTTTTACTATTTAAAACAAATTGCCTAAACTTCTATTAAATTAAAATCCCTATTCCGTTCATCTCTTTTTATCTTCATTCGCAAATCGTCTCAAACCGCTCAGCGGTACATATACACGCTTCGGAAGTCTACATGTCTCTGACTCTATTCATTGTTCGAAAGCGCGCTTAGAATGAATCTGCTTAGCATTGCATCGAATGTTCCACAACCTTCCATTTGTCGAGTCATCGGAAAAAACCCTGCATAGTTTCCGCTTAAACGCCTACTCAATTCTATTAATAATTTTTCATTCCACGCGAATTCCCCAAGGCTATATTCTGTTAAATATCAATTGTGACAAGCAACGCCATCTGTTGATCAAACTAACCTATTTTTTTCTTCTAAAATACCTATTTTAATGATGTAATCCAGTTTTTTCTGGAATCCCCCCCATCCTTTTAATTCCCTTAAGTTATCCCAACTTTTTCAAGTGTCTCTCTCTCTCTTTCTCTCTGTAAATATGGTATTGCGATACCACAGGATCTTCCTCTCAGCAGATGTACTTACTTGCTTTTTTCTTAGCTCTAATATCCTAACTCAGATCGAAACAAAACTTGGAAAAAGATATCACGCTTGAAAATTTGATACGAGTTCATTTTCTTTGCCGCCATAATTATTATGCTACTGCTCTGGCAGACAAAAAACTTGAAGGGACACGAAATTTTATTTTTTTGTTACTTAACACATTTTACCGTGATTTTTTAAATGAGTGTTATTAAGTTGAATTACCAGTTATTCAGCTAAAATTTTAGAAATTTATGTCAAGCACGACTACTAAGCTGAAGTTCTGGAAGACAGAAAACTTAACCGGACATAATATTTTTACACGCATTTCTTAGAGATTCTTTTGAAATGCGAGTTTTTAAGTTCAATCTTCAGTCATTTGGCTAAAATTCTAGAAACTTAGCTCATGCACAGCTACTAAGCTAAAGTTCTGGAAGACAGAAAACTTAACCGGACATAATTTTTTTTTACACGCATTTCTTAGTGATTTTTTAAAATGAGATTTTAAGTTGAATCTCCAGTCATTAGGCTAAAATTCTAGAAACTTAGCTCATGCACAGTTATTAAGCTAAAGTTCTGGAAGACAGAAAATTTTTTTAAATGGACACGACTTTTTTACACGCATTTCGAAATGACTTTGTTCTAAATGCGTGCAATTAAGTAAAAATTCCAGTGCGAAAAAAACACGCTTGTTCATGAGATTTCATTACGCAATTCTTCAGAACGTCAAAAGTTGCTAAAACATTTTAAGTGCTGAAAATAAGTTTCAGCTATCTCAGTAGTTGTAACAATATACCCCGAGTACGGACAAAAAAAACATAACATAAGGAATATATATTCCTTAAGTATTATTAAAATAACAGTAACTCAAGGAAATCTCTTTATATCTGTATCGTTACAAAACATCCCATAGCAAGTAAGTAGAAAACCTTCATTTTCATGTAGATGAACACAAGATGTGAAAAGGCAGTTTTTTTTTAATCCAAGAATATATTTGCATTAAAAGATTCAAATTCTCAAAAATGAATTATTCTGTGACGATTCTAATTCCAGGATTCCCCCGAATTCATTTTTGAATTCCATGACGAATCCAAACTAGACGCTGCCCGAATGGAAATTTGAATTTCAAATCAAAAAGTAATTTAACCTTCTTCAACGATAATCATGGAGGAGAGTTATTTGAGAGAGCGATTGTGCAGTTCTCAAAGTAACAACGCTATCTTGTTTCGTATAATTTGAAAAGAATTGTTTCTTATATTGGCAGAATAAAGATAGATTTATTGGTTATAAAATTACAAATACTTGGAATACATTTCTCATATAAGGTTATGAAAAATTCCTTTACTCTACAGCATAAAATGAACTGTGAATTACTATTTCAGTTTATATTAACTCATATATGCAGTTAATCTCGATCTATCGTTTTTAAATGGACCTATCGCCCTGGAAGATCAATGCGGGAACATAGCAAAGAAATATTATAGTCGGGACTAGATGAATCAAACGACACATACGGGAAAGCGATGATTCGCGGAACGATCGATCCACTGTATTTCGTAAATCATTTTATGGCTTTCACACTTCATTCATTGAATACATTGAGTATCTATATATATAAAACGCGTAGGTATGCGGCACAAAAATCGACGATATTTCTACACTCCGAATGGCAACGGCTGCAACTACCAGATATAAACATTACCGGCCGTCCGCAATTTGCAACAGCTTGTAAGCATGGATTTACGCACTGAAATCAGGAATGCTCGAAAGCGAGCTGCACGATCAAGTGAAATTTGAGAACAGTCTCAAGAAAGAAAGCGAAGAAGAAATAATTCATTTACGGAGAGGCGTGAAAGAGCATAAATGATCGCGTAGTTAGGCTAAACTGTCTCAGGCATAGCAACCTAGAGCCAGTAATAGTTAATTTTCTACACTTTTTTCAGAACGTGATGAAATTTTACTCCATTTTTATAAGTGAAGAAATTTTTCTAACAATTTATTATTTGATATGATTAAGTGTAGATAAATGAATTGTGAACAATAGTACATACAGAGAGTGATGTTATCCGCACTATATTTTAGTACTTGCTGAATTTTTACTCCATTTTTTTAAGTGACAAAAAAATTTCCCCAGCAATTTCTTATTTGGTGTAATGATAAAGTGTAGATATCTTAATTTTGAAAAATTGTACATACAGAGAGGGAAGTAATTTTTCAAATCATTGGTGTTGGGTTTCTCAGTCTTATCTTTAACTCTGTTCTGAGGTAAGGGAAATTCCCATTTTTTAATTACGATGTTTTAAAATCAGCCTTATAGAGAATATCCCTAAACAAAGTATATTTATGATGAAAGGTAATGGTAACATTCCTTACATTTGTTACTTTCAGTTGAGTTGTTTTGCAAAAGAAAATATAAAACTAAAAGAAGCCACTAGTACCAATTAAAATACACGAGTAAATTGAGGTTTAGTACCCTGGATTGTCCACTTGATGATTAAATTATTCAGAAATATACCTTTCTTAAAATTTGAAATTTAGGCACTACTGTCAATGAAACGTTGCCTACAAACTATTCGTTCTCTTCAATCACTGCGTCAACACGTTGAACAAATAAAATTTTGTCTTAAAAACTTTAAACCATTTCCCTACACTCAACACTTTGTTTCAACCTTCAACCTATTTTGGTCTCCTTTCCTTCACTACAACTGTCAGAGGCACGCCCACATGGTGGTGCTTGGCTCAATTTTAAGTGGAAAAAGCCTCCCCATTTGCGAACAAATTGAGAAAAGATTGAACGGTGTCGTTAAATAAGTTGTTATCGGAGTGTTCAGTTTATGGTAATTACAGCTACTTCCGGGGGACCAGATGCCCCGATACACTGGCTATCTGGAGGCCACGGGTGCTTTCCCACACGGTGGCGGTGTCTTCTAGAATGTTCTGGAATTTTCTGAAAGAGGGGGTATATAAAGGTAATGGAGAGATAGGAGGGAATGAGAACTATGGACGTACTTCCCGTCTCTATGAGGATTGATAATGATCAATTGCTAATGGAAATGTATCATAGATGCTGTAAATATATATGAATAAACAAGATATATGTATATATGTAAGGAAAGAGTAGTTTGTGTATCCATGGACACAGTGTAAAGGAAACAGTGAACTTCACAAGTGTTTAAAAGCTTTCTACAGGGGTTTACAAGAATCGTGTCAAGTCCAGAACAGCCCTAAAAAGCCAATCTGAGATTTCTAGGGAAACATGATAGAGAAAACAGCAAGCACTACAGATTAATGTTAGGATAATAGAGAAGACTAATTAAAGAATGCTATAAATATTAAAATGAAGAAAATAAAATGCAAACGTGAGTAAATGATTAAATTAAAAGAAAATAAAAAAATATATACTTACTTTATTTTCCAATGCATTCTTTGAAAATAACAGAAAAAAAACTCATTCGAGCACAAAAATCATCATAATAACTTAAGATACTAGGCAAACAAAGAAAATTCACATAAAATATAACTTCATTGATATTTTACTTAACAAACAAAAAATAAATAATTAAAAAGTTTCCGACTACATTAATTCCTGAAAAAATAAACCCACAGAACAAACGGACATGCTTAGAAACAACCCCGAATAAGCAAAATACACAAATTAACATTTTTCACTTCTGAAAACGGCGAAATACATTTCTTGGAACGTGCTGACAAAGCCGAAAGAATTTACTCGACCGATAACAATGGGAGTACTAATGTGCTAGGCCTGTGTAAAAATCACCTCCATTCGAAAATTATTCAACAAATCCTCAGCCAATACACGAAACAGTCATTGTTTAGTTCTTAGCCAATGGCAACACTCTCTTAACGTAATTGTTTCGCCTTTTAAATGCGTCTCTGCGGCGACTTGGTTATTGACTTTGTCCGATGGCGAATTTAAATTTTTTAGGAATTCTCTCGCAGAAAAGAGGGAGCCTCGGGGGTTACTTAACAATTATGTGTAGTTCGAATTATTTTTCCGACAGCTACTTTTATTCAAGTGATTGCGAATGAAAGATGTTTAAGCTGAGTAAACACTAATTTAAGGGAAGGGGGAATTAATTTAATAGCATAGATAGTACCGTTAAGTCTGTCAATTATGGAACGAATTCAGTGTTCTGCGTTTTCTTCTGTCCCCATCTATTTAATTGCTGATGGAAATGATTAAATAAAATTGTAATCTTGCAAGTAGCAAGTTTAATTATATCGATTGTCTATATCAGAGTGAAATTTTTCAATGCATTTCAATAGCCATTTGTATCATAATGGCGCTACACTCGGGGACTATCAATCTGTTTTTAAGGAAAAGAAAAATGCAAAGTTATCGAATATGAAAAAGGAAGAGCTGAAGTCATGAATTTTAGCAGTGTAGGTTGATTGATTTTAGGGTTTCTTGATATCTGAGGTGATGCATGATGCATTTTCTTGGTCATTGTCGACAAGTGAAGTCGTCATTTTCACCTGATGCTTTAAGGCTGTTTGTGAACTAACCCTATTGGATTCGCTCACCTCAATCTATATATATAAAACAGTTCCGTAACTGACTCATTCATTGACTGACTGACTGACATACAACGCACAGACCAAACCGCTGGACCTAAAGGGCTGAAATTTTGCATGGCGATTCTTCTAATAGTGTAGGGGTGCACTAAGATTTTTCAAAAATTCTTCTTAGATTTTTTTAAATTAAATTTTTAAGCTGTCTTTTAAACTTTTTTTTACGTTTGCATTTAAAATAATACATTGAGGGTTATAAAATTTGTATCACGAGAGAGATAAAAATTCCTTCAAAATGAAATTTTTTTCGAATTTTTACCTCCATTTCCTGATTTTTGGTGAATTTTTAAAAATCAATTTTTAGAATTTAATTTATTAAATGCTGATCACGTGATTTCTTTTTCTGGTACTTTCAATAAATTTATCGTCACGTGCGTAACAACTAAATAGACAAAAAAAGTATTTTTTTCTCTTTCTAATGCAGCAGACGATTGGATAATATCCCAAAAAAATGCATATCCCTTACGATTTTTTTTAATAAATATATATATATATATATATATATATATATATATATATATATATATATATATATATATATATATATATATATATATATATTTTACATCAATTGTATACATTGATCATCGCATTTATTATAAATATATATATTTATTTTTTGGCATAAATTGCATACGTTGACCGTTGTATTTAATTTGAATGTACTCCGTAGCGAAGCGCGGGTTTTCAGCTAGTGTTAACCTATAGAGAAAATGTGTCCACCAGTTGGATTGAAAAAAATTTTTTTTTGAAAAATTTTACTCTGTAATATAGAATGAAATGTTACACCTTGCGGCATTTTCCTTTTTTATTAAATGCAAATAATAGTTTTTAATTTAAATTATTCGGGGGGAAAAAATCTGGTATAATATGTTTTAAACGCTCCTCAATTCCTTTGGTGGACGACATTTCTAAAATGAATCCCGTTGCAAGGTGCAGAAAAGTTGAGGTTGTCTGAATATACCATTTTTATTGGATGATCGGCATTTATGGAGCTGTCGATTGTAGACACATTTTCTCCATAGGTTAACACTGAGGTGAGAGAGTCCAACAGGGTTAGTACACACCATACTAAGGCCGTCTGCACACGGAGCAACTCAAAAGAAACTGATAACGGACTCAAAACCCGTCTTACCCCCAACTTACAAACCCGTCCGACGGGTTTGTAACCAGTTGCGTCGTGTGCGTGGCTCCATTCAATTACATAGGTTGCGACTCATCACGGAATGGTTTGTGATTTGAGTCCGTTATCAGTTTCTTTTGAGTTGCCCCGTGTGCAGACGGCCTTAAGCTTTCATTTCTCATTGATTTCTTAACCCTTCAGCTAATTTGTGGAACACCAGCAGGCGCGCGTGGCACAAAGTGCAACGTCTCTTTCAACCTTGATTATTCCTTCTGTAATAAACTTTTTTTTTCAAATTGAAAATAATAATTCTGCGTTTTCTGACAAGATATAAAATATTGATAATATTGAGATATATTCATAATTAAAGGCTAAACAATGCAGATACAATCGTGTTATCTCAAAATTGTCCGGTTTATTGGATCTAAGGACAACTTGATTTCTACTATTTCCAAAAACCTAAAAAACAATGAGATTGTCCATCTTCGTGATATGCGGCTTACCGTGTAATAGCTGTACATTAGATCGACTACATCAACGCCTACTTTTTTCGAATTGTAATCCAGTATAATCGCTGGTTTACCACGATTAAAGCACGATTAACAATAAATGGAAAGGAGTACAAGGGTCAGAAAGCCAGACCTGTATTAGAAAGGGTGTAGCTATAAATAGAAACTGCTTAGAACATTCAAACCTTACTTGTAAAAACAAACCATTCAAAATTACGAAAATGTTGCACTTTGTACATGGGTGAGCCCGCTGAAGGGTTAAATGAGCCTTTTGTAGAAAGCAGTATACACTGAAACCTGTTTTTCTGAGGTGGATAGAGACTGCATAAAAAAAGGCACAAAAAATCGCTTAAAATAATTTAGAATTCTCATTTAATTAATTTCTTACTTTTTCTTACGTTTTATTCATATTATTTATTTTCATGGACTTTTTTTACATTTACCGCACATAAACAATAGCACAAAAACGTCGCACAAAAAAAAGACCGCAGCAAAACAGGTTTGAGTGTATCTCATAGAGTTTTATAGAATACCACTGGAGGAAGAAATTTTAAAATTATATACCTCACCACATGTTCCAATTAGATTTACATCTCCAGTAAAGGCCTGTTCACACTTAATTCGGAGCGTTGCGTAGCGTCAGCGTTCAAAATTTTAGCCAATCACGGAGCACAATTCATTGACCACGTGGCATGTCATGCATAAATAGTACGTTTGAGAAATCATTTTCTTTGAGATATACCACCAACTATGAAATAACAAAAGCATTGCGTGGCGCATGTTTTGGCGATATTTGGAAACAAGATGGAGGCTCGTGGGTCTGCCCGGGTGTTTAGAAGCTCTAGAAAGCTTCTAAAAACGAGAACATTTTGCTTTGAATTTTACCTTAGCATTTAAGTAAGCAATGCATTAGCTAAGAGAGAAAGATTATCGAATTCGAAAAGTAACCGAATGGGGAAGTTTTAAACATCGATATTTATAAACCGTCAATGGAGAGGCAACAAAGGTATTTCGTGGCGCGTGGTTTGGCGAGATTTGAAAACAAAATGGAGGTTCACTGGTCCGCCTGGGTTGCCTAACAGAACTACAGTGATATTACAAACGAAAATTTTTTCTTAGCTCCTCCTTTGCGTATACTTCTCCTGATGATGATGGCTGCTTTATGCCTTCTAAATTATAAACTAAGAACTGTTAATGCTTCAAAACAAATTTCTAGTTCGATATCCCTTTCTATGTCAATATTCAGTCGTTCTGATGTCTTTATTTTGTGTTTCAAGTTTAGTATTAATCGTACACCAAACAAGCATAATACGGACAAAATGACTGCGAAAATTAAAACGATGAACAAAATGATAAATCTGAGGTACGACCGCGGCGTATTACAACTACCATTTCGGAACTTTTCCGTTATAAGCACTACAATCGTTTTTAGACCAATTTGGCGCATTTTCAAAAATCGCCGCAACGAGAGAAATGTAAAACGATATAATCACACTACTGATTGGCAGATTACAATAGTAAAATATACAAATCTCGAGATTCAAGGATCATGAGACAATATGAGGACAATTATTTTCATGGTCATGGAGATAACGAGACTTCATGGAATGCCATAATTAAATACGCTTACTTTAGTTTGTATTTCTTTCTTTACATGTGTTATTTAAGATAAAATAAATAAATATTGAATTTTTCTGATCCATCAAAGAGATTATATACTTCATTATTTGTGTTTGTCAATATACCTTTTTGATCTTGTCGATGCGATGATACAATGCGTCGCATTTGCAAATTAGGTGTCTCCCCCAGCGTTTGCGTAAAATCCGGAGTTATTTTGAGTTATTTCATTCGCCAATACGATGTGTTGTATCTGTGCGTCGCCAAAATTAAAAATGCGCCGCCAAGTGTAGTGCTTATAACGGAAAAGTACCTAAATTTCATATTGATAAACGTCAACAAAGATTTACACTTTCAAACTCCTAAAAGATTTATAAAACAAAACCTTCTTTCTCGCAAATTAACAGCCAACTTGACTCTCAGATCCTCGTGTGCGGACCTTTCTTTCAAATCTGCCAAAATTAGCATATTTGTCTTCCAACAAAGTATTTTTCAGAACCGTAATAGGTTGAAAAAGTGAAGTAAATTTAGCAGAAAGCTTTCCAAAGAAAACCGTAATGGGCCGCGTCCATGTAAAACTGCCTTTTATTTGAAAAATATTCAACAAATCCTCAGCTCAAACGGGGGAACAGTCACCTTTTAGTTCTTAGCCAACGGCAACACTCTTAACATAATTGTCTCGCCTCTTAAAAGCGCCTCTGTGGCGACTTGATTATTGACTTCGTTCAATAGCGAATTTAAATTTTTTAACAATTCTCTCGCAGCCTCGGGGGTTACTTTTGATTCCTCCGCGTTCGAATTCTGGCCGACAGTTTGGTTTATTCCGATGAATTCGAAAAGGAAACTTAAATTCGGAGGGTATTCAATTAAGTGTAGAAGAACAGGAATTCAATAAGGTAGATATTTTAATAGGTTGCGTAATTAAATTTCGATTATTGAACAAAAGTTTGGGCGTCGTTTCCACAGGAACTCTTTTTGTTTTTTCATTACTCTCGTTTTTCTTTGAATTAAAGAACATGACGTTCTATTTGAAGATTTTTTTTCCATTTGACTGATTCGAAATTATAATTCATATAAGGCGTGATTTAAATCTTAAACAGCAAAGGATTTCAATAGAAAGAAAATACGCAAGAATTTTTCACTGAACTTCGACATTTCCGCACGTTTTATATTGTTGTTTATATTGGCTGGAAGTTCCAGACTAGGTCCGTATAGGCGTTGGGTTGAATTGTGCGGCAGCGGTTTATATAGCACCACAAGGGTCGGCGTCTGTCTTAGCTAGTTGACACTAGGGTTTTAGACCCGGGTTTCCCGAACCCGAAAACCCGGGTTTTTCAAAGATTTTACGAACCCGAAACCCGGGAAATTTTTAATGTAAATCCGGGGAATTAGTTATTTATTTAATACAGTAGAATACCAACTATATTCCTTAATATGGAACCAAGACCAATCATATGATGAGTTTGGTAGTAAAATTTTTTTTAAAAAATATTTGATCTGGCAACAACCTCAATAAAACGATTATTCAACGTAAATGATAATGGGTCAGAGTCTGAACCAGAAGTAACAGTTGAGGTGGGAGTTAAAGATGGAATTGAAGATGATGCTACGAGTATTGGTGCTTGTACTAAACAAATATCCCTATCTGATGAGTGTAGTATGTTTCTGCAGGAGAATGATAATAAGGAAAATCATAAAAAATCAAAATCTGGTTCATATATCATAAGAAAAGAAATTGAGTTGTTTCGGGCAACAAAAAGCCGACCTGAAATGTTAGATAAACTTTCCAGGTCTTTAACAACAATTCGACAAACTTCGGTGGAAGCAGAACGAGCATTTTCTTTAATGGGTCTCTTTGCTAATAAACTCAGAAGCCGACTCAATGATGATACGTTGAGTGCAATGATGGCTGTAAGGCAGTTTTATAAAAAACTAGCTGAAAACCCGCACTTCGCTGAGAAGTACAAATTAAATACAATGGTCAATGTATGCAATTAATGCCAAAAATATATATCTAATATATAAAAATGAATGTTTGTATCTCTGTAATTGTATAGAAATCCACAGTTTAGAAGCAACGATCGTGAAATTTTACATACAGACGTCTTTAAAAACAGCCGAGGGTCTGAAGAACTTCAAAAATCGAAATTAATTACCGTTGATTTTTAATTAATATAAAACCAACAATTTGTAAGCTGTTACACTTTGTGGAATCACCTCTCTGAATATGGCTTCCACGTTAGGGTTAGCTGGCAAACAGCGAGCGAAAAGATAAAAATAAATAAAATCAAAAAGTTTCAAGTTGTATATTAAACCAGAATAATAAATGAAAATAATAATCTTTCAAGTCAGATTTTATACTCTAAAATAAATCGGATCCAACGGCATATTGACACTCTCACACGCGATGCAAAATTCGAATCAACCACGCTAAGTGTCACGATCTTTTTCAATCGCTACTGCAACCCCCCTAGCTTATGTCTTTGTGTCTATTGAAGAGTTAAAGACTAAGCTTCTATCCTGCTAACTTATTTCTCATTTAAAACTCCTCTTACTCCATAAATGTATGTACATTCACCAACCCATAGCAACTTTCCAAAAAACTCATTGCGTATATTTTTTACTTTACTCAACAGTGTTGTGTATAATCGTGGAGCGTTCGTTAAAACTGTTCATTTGGTACACCGTAAGACTCGGGTTCGAGTCTGGGATCGTGCAAATTTTGCTAAACCTGTGTTTTCAGCTTTTTATGAAGGCTTTTTTAATTTTAGCTTTTATTTTATAATTTTTTAATTATTATCTTTATTTTATTTTATTATTTTTTAAATTATTATTTTAAAATTATTTTATTATTTTTTTAAATTATTTTTATTTTATTTTTTTTCAGCTTTTTTATGATGAAAGACCGAATATAGCTGAAATCTGAGGAGTTTATTATACATTTATATATTTTTAATTGGTTTTCATATTATTAATGTGTATAACATTTCGTATGCTTTTTTTTTCTATGTTATTTATACTGTGTTTAGTTTAATGGATTTTGGTAGGTTTATTATAAATTTATATATTTTATGTTTCACTTTCCAGGATTTTTTGCTCCAATGATAAAGGCTAAATCTTTTCTATGTTATTTATACTGTGTTTAGTTTTAAAATTGATTTTGGTTAACAAACATTCATCAATAATTTATTTCTGGGCATTGTATTGCTAACAATTACGATAACGAACAATTTTTGACGGATGCGATTCTCGATTCATAGATGTTCAATAGATGGCGCCACTATTTTAAACTCTTAGTATTCCATAAACCAACACTTCCTAAACGTTCGTTTAGGAGGTGTTCCTAAACGAATGGTACATTCAAATTAAATACAATGTCAGTGTATGCAATTAATGCCAATATATATATATATATATATATATATATAATAAATACGACGATCAATGTATACGATTGATGTAAAAAAAACCAAAAAAACATATTAATAAAAAATCGTAAGGGATATTTTTATAGACAAAATAATGTAGAAGAAAATATTCAAATTAAATCTCATAGGACATACTAAAGAATATAGTACAGTTAATGTAGTACAGTTTGAGGAACATATCTTTTACATTATTTTAATATTTTTTTGAATAATGTCCAATCGTCTGCCGCATTAGCAAGAAAAAAAGTATTTTTTTGCCTATTTCGTTGTTATGTGAAGATAAATTTATTGAAAGTAACAGAAAAAGAAATCACGTGATCAGCGTTTAATAAATTAACCTTTTACATGCCAATGTTCCTTTTTTGGAACACCATGTTTAATATTTTTTAAAAAATAAACTGTGATATCTGTCAGTTTGAAAAAACTACCGTATATTATAGAAGGCATGATTGATTTTTTGACTTTTTTTTTCAAATATGAATATTTTAGCGTAGAAAAATTTCTAAAAATCAGCTTTTTTCACAATTTTTACAGTACGTAAGAAAAAAAATTCTATAAAATTCCTAAAAATTCAAATCCACCCAAAAATTTCCCCATCGTACTTGCAAAGGACAAGTTTAACGAGTTAATAAAATAAATTAAAATAATAACAAGAAATATTTCCTCAAGACTGCGTAAAAATGCAATGTTCCAAAAAAGGAACATTGGCATGTAACGATATACAAAAGCAGTGATATCACACGTGATCAGTGATTCTGACGTCTGATTACGTAGAAAATTCAGCCGAACTTACAAAGCTGTACGCCCTACAAAAAGGAGACTCTTTAGACGTCGACGCAAATGACATTCGGCAGTTTCTTGGATTACTGTTGTTTAGTGGCTACCACTCAGTACCTGATGAAAATACATATTGAAGCTCTCAGGAAGATTTGCATATCCTAATTGTTAACAATACAATGCCCAGAAATAAATTTCGGATGTTAAAAAAGTATTTCCACATTGTTGATAATAGTAAATTGGAACCAGGCGATAAATTAGGAAAAATTTCTCCCTTTTATAAAGAGGTTGGAAAAAATTTTCGTCAATTTGGATTTTTTCATGAAAATATGAGTATCGATGAATCCATGGTTCCGTGTTATGGGCATCGTTCGGCTAAGGTGTTCATAGGTGGAAAGCCAATTCGCTTTGGTTTCAAAGTTTGGATGATCTGCTCAGCAAATGGTTATCCTTATGCTATGTCTATCTACGGTAGAAAAAGTTCGAAAAATGAAAATTTGCCACTTGGATCAAAAGTTGTCTTCGAACTATTTTCTTTTATTGACAATCCAGAGAAACGCAAAATATTTTTCGATAACTTTTTTTACATCGTACAATCTGCTGACAGATTTATCTAACAAAGGCTTTAAGGCAATCGGCACAGTGCGAGATTCCAGAACGGGACAATGTTCTCTTACAACAGCAAAAGAAATATCGAAATTTCAACGTGGAGAGTTTGATTACCGATGCGATGGAGAAGTTTATATGTGCCATTGGAACGATAGTTTTGTTGTAACTATTACATCAAATTTTATCACTCACCAACCATTAGGAAGAGCAAAATGATATGTCCGAGCTAAAATGAAAGTCGATTTTCCTTAACCTTACATTATAAAATTATATAATAAAGGAATGAGTGGAGTACACCTGTTGGACCGACTTCCTGGAAGTTATCGACCAAAGTTACGCAGCAAAATATGGTACTTTATTCCTTGATCATAGTGTGGCATGTAAAAGGTTAAATTCTAAAAATTAATCTTTAAAAATTCACCAAAAATCATAAAATGGAGGTAAAGATTCGAAAAAGATTTCATATTAAAGGAATTTTTATGATCTTTTTCGTCATATGAATTTTATAACCCTCAAATTATTATTATTTTAAATGCAAACTTAAAAAAAGTTACTAAAACAACTCAAAAATTTAATTTAAAAAAAATCTAAGAATTTTTCAAAAATCTTTCTAAGTGCACTCCTACACTATAAGAAGAATCGCCATGCAAAATTTCAGCCCTTTTATTTCCCGCGGTTTGGTCTGTACGTTGTATGTCAGTCAGTCAGTCAATCAGTCAGTCAGTCATGGAACTGTTTTATATATACATATTATTGTTACTATTTTTATATCGTAACGTTAACTTCATGCGCACGCATTATTTTCCTATGATTTTTTTTGTCTTTATAATAGCGTAATTTTCATATGATTTTAAACAACAATAATTTTTAACTGGCATTCAATTCGCTGTTAAAACTTTATATTTACACCCTATTTAAAAGAAGTAGGGTGTAAATTTTTCAAAGAGGATGTTTCAACATCCAACTTCAAAGAAGTAGGGTGTAAATTGTAGGGTAGAATGTTGGTAAAATCAAAATTTTGTGCAATGTATTTAATTTCTCGATTAAAAGTAGTTTTTTTCTAAAAATTAATTTATTTCGCTTGAAAAGCTAAATATTTTATGCACGCGGTTTATATTACTATCTTTATATCATAAAGTTAACTTCATACGCGAGCATTATTTTCATATGCTTTTTTTATTATTATCTTTATAATAGCTTTATTTTCATATGCTTTTAAACAACTATCGTTTTTATTCATATTATGTTGGTTTTTTATTAATTAAAAATTAAGGGTAATTAATTTCGATTCCGGAAGTTCTTATTATCTTTATTTTCATATGCTTTTTCATTTACGAATTATTCAAATGTTGGTTAAAAAACTTATGTAATTCATACATTTGCATGAGTTTAATTATTTTAATTAATAAATTTATATTTCTGGAGAGGATGTTTCAGGTTTTAGTGGTACTATGATAAAAGGCTGAATCTACCAAAATTCTGAGGGGTTTATTATGGAGAGAAAAGGAATTTAATATGTAGAGGATGTTTATAGGAGTTTAATGGGGAGAGGAGTTGAATGGTTTGCAGCCCTCAATCAAACACTTCATTTTTTAAGAGGCAACGCTAGAGTCATATCATGGTTCTATTGGAAATTTCAGATAAACCTATAATTTCAGCTTCATTTTTTGCCCAAATGATAAAAGGCTAAATCTAGCTGAATTCTGAGGAGTTTATTATAATTTTATATATTTTTTATTGGGTTTTCATTTTATTCATGTGTATAAGATTTCACATGTTTTTTCTATGTTATTTATAACGTGTTTAGTTTTAAATTAATTTTGGTTAGCAAACATTAGACAGTTTGACATTTTTACTTTTCAGATTTTAGTGCTTCAATGATGAAAGGCTGAAATTCCTGAATTCTGAGATGAGTATAACATTTCACATATACTTTTTCTATGTTATTTATACTGTGTTGATTTTGGTTAACAAATATTGTTAAAATCCCGGGCAATGCCGGGTACTTCAGCTAGTATTTATAATAAATACGACGATCAATGTATACAATTGATGTAAAAATTATATATATTTATAAAAAATCGTAAGGGATATTTATTTTCTTTGGATAATATCCAATCGTCTGCTGCATTAGAAAGGAGAAAATTTTTTGTCTATTTAGTTATGCACGTGACGATAAATTTATTCAAAGTACCAGAGAAAGAAATCACGTGATCAGCATTTAATAAATTAAATTTTAAAAATTAATCTTTAAAAATTCACCAAAAATCAGGAAATGGAGGTAAAGATTCGAAAAAAAATTTCATTTTGAAGGTATTTTTATGATCTTTCTCGTGATATAAATTTTATAACCCTCAATGTATTATTTTAAATGCAAACGTAAAAAAAGTTTAAAAAACATCTTAAAAATTTAATTTTAAAAAATCTAAGAAGAATTTTTGAAAAATCTTTCTTAGTGCACCCCTACACTATTAGAAGAATCGCCATGCAAAATTTCAACCCTTTAGGTCCAGCGGTTTGGTCTGTGCGTTGTATGTCAGTCAGTCAGTGAATGAATGAGTTAGTTACAGAACTGTTTTATATATATAGATGAGATATTTGTACCACTATTATTCATGTTATACATATATGTATATGTTTATTAACATTAAATTTATTTATTGTTATCTTTTATATTTGAAATTCTGAAATAAATTAAATGCTTCTAATAAATCATTTATTATTTTAGTTCTTTGCTATTGACCCCTTGGAACCAACCAAGTAAACCCGGGAAAACCCAGGTTTTAAATTTAAAAAAAAAACCCGAAACCCGGGTATTAAAAAAGTTGTTCAAAGTCAAAATCCCTGTTCCTCACGTTTTATATTGTTGTTTATATTGGCTGGAAGTTCCAGACTAGGTCCGTATAGGCGTCGGGTTGAATTGTGCGGCAGCGGTTTATATAGCACCTCAAGGGTCGGCGTCTGTCTTAGCTAGTTGACACCTCAATTTTGACCGAGAACCCCCCTCCCCCCCAGGAGCGTCATCTGGGGGATCGAACCTTCTACCCCCCCCTCTGACCTCATAAAGGAACCTCCTTTCTGGTCTACGGATTTAGCATGCCCATATCCGGCATAGACACGGAGGTATTTAATAGCGCGTGTCGGGATTCGATCCGAGCACCCTCAGCAGCGAAAGCTGGCGCGCTACCACAGGGCAATTTTTGAAATTTTTACCTCAGAGATATGAAATTTTGCATATATATTCATTAAAGTATAACTATACTAAACACCTTTTAAAATTTTATGAATATTTTTTAAGAAATTTATATTTTGAAAAAATTGAGATTAATTTTCTTTAAATGCTCCTTGCGATCCAGTTTTTAACTTCCTTAATTTTGCCTTTATATTGCTTATAAATACATTTTGAACAGAGTTATGTATTACTTTGTGATTTCGTTGAATAGTTAATTTTTAGGAAATGTTTTTATGCTCGTACTCTGAATCTTCGTGAAATTTTTTAAACTTTTCTATACTAAAGTTAAACTTTGATAATCTGAACGATATCGAAACCTGAAATGGATACATAGCTTTATTTTAATACATTAGAGGTGTCTTTATCATACATTTTATAAAAATTTCGTCAAAAATTGTGACGCAAGGAACATTTAAAAGACTTGAAAATCTGGAAATGACCCATTATGAGAAAAATCCATTTTAAAAGATGTTTTTCACCTACCTTCAATACTTGCTTTTCTTTTAGTTTACATTTTACTTTTAACAACACATTTTAAATGCATTTTATTTACGGCCTAGATACGTTCAAATATTTATATATTTTATAAATTTAAAAAATTCTAATTTTTGTTCGATTTTTGGTAATTTGAAAGTCCACCATCCCCTTAAGTAATCAAACGTAAGAAAAACCAAATTTTCGATTTTCCAGCCGGAGCTTAAATAATAGAGACCATTAGCGAAAAGTCAAAATGCCTATAATTTTTTTCTTAAATGCTCAAGAGGTACATTTATACTTAGCTAGGGAAGTGCTAAATTTAATTTACCCTAAATCTGAATTTAAATAATCAAACCACCGTTAGTCTTATTTTTAGGAAGGAAAATAAAACACTTCTCCATTGGAATACATTAAAAGGTTTTTCATAAATTTTAAATCCTCTAAGGCCGTCTTGCACACGGGGCAACTCAAAAGAAACTGATAACTGACTCAAATCACAAACCAATCCGTGATGAGTCGCAACCTATGTAATTGAATGGAGCCACGCACACGACGCAACTGGTTACAAACCCGTCCGACGGGTTTGTAACCAGTTGCGCCGTGTGCGTGGCTCCATTCAATTACATAGGTTGCGACTCATCACGGATTGGTTTGTGATTTGAGTCAGTTATCAGTTTCTTTTGAGTTGCTCCGTGTGCAGACGGCTTATAGTCTTTTCTTACATAAATTGTCTGCACTGAATCTAAACACAAAGAAAGAAAACCCGAGATTTTGGGATTTTTTTTTAGCCGGAGTTTAAATAATCAAGGCCTCTAGCAAAGTCCAAATAACAAATAATTTACTTTTCACTGAATTTAGGAGACATATATTAACTTGTATTACCGAAGTACCAAATTAAAGTTTCTAAATTTAAATTTAAGCAGTTTGGCCACAATTTTCACGAACTTTCACTAAGAAAAATGAAACACTTATCCTTTGAAAAGTATATGCTAAAATAAGAAACATTAAAACGACGAAATTTACCGAATAACCCCAAAAAATTTTAATAGTTAATCTGATGTATGACGAAATTCACAAAAATGCACATATGTAAGCGAATATATAAGCTATCTTTTTATAAAATGCTACATTTGGGTTCACGTGAGCTAAATTTTGATTACACTCATACCTCACTTTACGTTCCGGAAAAGTTCGCCGTAAAGCGAAAAGCCGTATAACGAATCAATTATTTTGATACAAACCCATACAAATCTAATTGGATCTGTTCCAATTTTTTATAAAATAATATACAGTTCTTAGTTCCTAAAGCATTCTATTCTTTTTATTTCATATAAAAATGCTTGCATGAAAATAAAAGTACAAAACAATATAATAATAAACAGAAATTCACAAAATAAACAAAAAACAAAAGGAATCATATGCACATATGCATACGTATAATCTATATATATAAAACGCGTAGGTATGCGGCACAAAATCGACGATATTTCTACACTCCGAATGGCAACGGCTGCAACTACCAGACATTAGCTGAATAAATTATATTGGAATAAATTATACTCCAATTTATTTACTTTTTTGCTTTTTTTAAGTTTTTAATTTTTAAAATTAATGTTTTTTAAATAAAATTTTTTAATGAATACACATTTTTCTCTAAATGATCGCTTTTCTAAAAGTAGACTATTTCTATTAGAAATAAAGTCCCTTAAAATAGTATCTCTCCAAAAATTTGAAAAAAGGTGCCGTTTTCGAAGCTTGTCTCGGGTGCTACAATGGACCGGCTTTGATTAAGGTCTTCCCTTGCAAGCGCATTATAAATGCTTTTGTGGTCTTTTTTTAATAAAATATCAGCAATGAAATTCATTTGAAAGAACGTGCCCCATTCCAAATTAAAATGAACTATAACGACACTAGTGTAGAACTATTTAAATAATGTACGTGAGAATTATAGTAAAACCTCATTTATCCGGACTAACTGGGACCACAGGCAAACCGGACAAATGAATATCCGGATAATCCAGGTAATATTGGTAATGAGTAAAAGAAAATCCTTAACTAAACAGACCGTTTATTACGATAAAAAACTGTGTTTTGTAACAAAATTACTTAGTATTGTTTACAAGACATTAAAAAATATAAAAATAACTTTTCACACCATTTCTTAACAAAGAATTGGTAAATCTAGTAAAGCTTTCTTAAGGGGGTCCGGGACACATTTAAAGAAAAAAATTATCGAGTTAAAATTTTGAATTTTTTTGTGATGGTTAACCATATAATTTGTAAACAAAATCACTTCATAAAACTTTTGAAAAAGTTTTAAAAAATTTTTAAATTTTAAAATTTTAAAATAAGTGGGGTAATTTAAAATTGTTATAACTCGAAATATTATTTGTCGAATTTAAATTCTTTTTCATTTAATTAAACAGAAATATATAAGTTTTAATTTTGATTCAGCATTTTTTTAAATATTTATTGTTAAAAAGATTAAAAATATTTATATTAAAAATCACAAAAAAATGATGTAACATTTTAAAAAATCATATTTTCAAAAGTAAATATTTTTTTCAAATTTTCTGAATCAAAATTAAAGTAAAATAGTTGAAAAAGACATGTTCCAGTTTCAACCATTTATCTTTAACGGTTCTTCACTTATAACAATTTAAAGACGAGAAATGGAGAAAAAACCCATCATGCGGGAAAAACGCACTTACAGATTTAAACAACGCTTGGCTACTAACAGAATGTTGCAAAAAAATAATTTCTCCTGTTCTAACTAAGATAGAAACATGATTTAAACGTAATTTTAAGCGTTAAAGAACACAAAAATTTTTAATGCAATAAAACTTTTTCGAAAATTTGAACTATTTTGTGTCCTGGACCCCCTTAAATTCGATAAAAAGAATTTTATAACCATAATTTATTGTACAATCTATGCAGGAACTGTAAACTGAATCAAATTAAAAACTCAATATTTGGCGTACTTGTAGTTCCATTCTTGCTATCATAATTAAAAAATATCTAATGTGAACATTAAATGAAAAAAGGTCTACAAATCTGATCCGGATTATCTGGCAATCGAGATCAACGAGGGCCGGATAAACGAGGTTTAATTGTAGTTCCTTTCTTCGATATTTAACACAATCACGTTTTTAACTCTGTTTAGCTGCCAGATGTTTTATAACATCCATTTGTGCAATATGAAACACTAATAAGGTTAATTCATGAAGCTGGAATAAAACAGAATGACTTTTTAACTTTAGTCGATATAAAGTAAATGTAAAAATAACGGGAACTCTTTAATGAAACACGACTCTAAACAATATTGTCTCTACATTACAGATATCAGTTTGAATTCATTAAAATGTAATTCTGTTTTTAATTCCTGACCAAAGTTTTTTAATAGTCATTTGTGCAATATTCAACGCTAATAAGGTTAATTCTTTAAACGGCAATAAAACAGAATGACGTTTTTCCGTTAGTCAGTGTAAAGTAAATTTAAAAATCTCGGAAACACTTTGATAAAACACGACTTTAAATAACAGTGGCTATAACAAATCTCAGTTTAAATTTATTAATGTGTAATTCTAGTTTTAATTCCTGACCAAACTTTTTAAATGGCCATTTATGCAATATTCAAGGCTAATAAGGAAAATTCATATAGCGATAGTAAAACAGGATGACGTTTTTCCGTCAGTTAATGTAAAGTAAATTTAAAAATCTCGGGAACACTTGAATAAAATACGACTTTAAATAACACTGGCTTTAACAAATCTCAGTTTAAATTCCTTAATGTGTAATTTTTCCTGCTGGGTAAAGAGGAATAGCCAATTTTCTCACGAATAAGACGTTTTGCTGGAGTACCTTATGAGATGTTTCAAGCACTGCTTACATTAATTGGGCCATGGTGGTACGTTTGAGGAATATCAGGTCAGTTCACAACTTCCGACGTCATTGCTGCTAACTACGTGCAAAATAATACAAAAGACAAAGTGATGAAAAGGAAGAAGTAATCATTCTAGTTTTGCAAAGCAACCTAGTTTTTAAGATGCGCTTGTCTCTTGATAATGTGAAAACGCTTTTAGCTTAATTGAATAAGAAAACAAAAATTGACTGTAATAACACGGAGCAAAAGAAACTTCAACGCTTGGAAATCAGAGTAGGCTAACAAACCAAAGTAACAAACACTTTGAAACTCACAAACGTTTTGAGACTCACAAACGTAAAATTTTCCCCTCTTTAGAGTATTTAATTCCGGATATTTATAAGCATTTTAGTTAAGATATTAAAGCACATTTTAGATGTTTTCTAGACTAAAATATTAAATGCATTTTAAAAATATCTCATAAGACATTAAATGCATTATAAATATATTTGTGTCAACATTTTAAACATATTTTAATAAACAAGAAATTAAATGCATTTTAGATACATATTAAACAAGATATTTTAAGGACATCTTAATTATTTTAGTCAAGATATTAAAGAATTGAGATAAATTTAAAACAAGATATTTTTAAACAAGATTTTAAAAATAATTTAGGCGTATATTAACAAAGATTAAATGCATTTTAGATATATTTTAATCGAGATAGCTTAGAAAAGAAATTTTAAAACACGTATATTGAAATAGTTATGGTTTATCAAAGGAAGTTTTTTCAAAACTTTCATATAATTTTACACAACATTAATGTTTATTTCGTTGGATAAATATTAGTTTCATTCATGAGTTTCTTTTCTCTGGCCTCGTAAAAAGCGTATAAATTATGCTTCATTGTACTTATGTACAATTCTTATTTATTTCGTTTTGTTTGTTTCCCAACAAAGCAAAACATTGTTTAAACACGCCTCATTTTCTAAAACAGAATACAGTTAAAATTTTTAGACATAGGGTATCGTATTTTTATTAGATTTTTATACGAAATAAATTTCAGAAGTTCGCTGGTCTATGCTATTAAATGTTTCTTTCCAATGCTCGTCGAAACCTTTTATTTCATATCTTCTTTTGAGATGCTCGTTCCGTAGACTATCAAAAACATATTAAATCATTTTAAATACTTCATTTAGGTTCAATGATAAAAAGAAAAAACAATCAGAGTGGACCAGAAAACAAAAATTCTCTCCTTATCTTCCGAAATAACGAAAATAAATGCATTTTATATAAATTAAATCCAGCGACATTACTTTGCACTGCTTCTTCGGTTCTGACATCTGCTAATGGCGAACTATTACCGAGGAGAGGCGAGGTTATTTTGAGCCCATAAATGGCCTCGGGATATCCCTAACTAGTTCATTCACTTTCTTATTTGGCAACACTCGAGAACTGATTTTGGAATAGAGGAAGTAACATGTCCTCAAGCGGTGATCGCGTTATAAGAGAAGGAAAAAAAAAAAAGAAATGGAAAGTTATAACGATAAAAAGAGGAATGGATAAATTGATAGGATTCTTTATCGGGAAACCTTCTCAGGAGGAGAAAAAAATAGACAGTTTCCATTCATCGGAGATAATGGATTTCCTCGGCAGTAGAAGCATTTAGTTGTTGTAGAGTAAAATGAATTTGCATATCATTTGCTTCTCAAGCGAATACTTCTCAGAAAAAGAATTAAATCTACAACAATACTTTGTACATTGTTAAACTATTACTCGCTTGGTCAGCCTCTATTCTTTCATATCATTAAATCTATAACAATACTTTGCACATTGTTAAACTATTGGTCGCTTTCTCAGCCTCTATTCTTTTATATCATATAATCTATAACAGCACTTTGCACATCGTTAAACTATTGCTCGCTTGGTCATCCTCTATTCTTCCATATCGTTAAATCTATAACAATGTTTTGCACATTGTTAAACTATTGCTCGCTTGGTCATCCTCTATTCTTTCATATCATTAAATCTATAACAATGTTTTGCACATTGTTAAACTATTGCTCGCAGTTTAAACTATTGTCGCAAAGCCGAAAACTGTTTTGGTGGAACTGTGCTATCACGTATCATATTAAGAATGATATGTTTTGCTAGAATCTGCTAGCACGTATCATAATGATTTTCAACAATTCATTTATGCTTTTTTATAGCATTAATAAAATGCTATAGCTGTGATTACCAACCGGTCTGGCACGGCACTTTAGGGTGCTATGAGATCGACCAGAGGTGCTGGGAGTATTGAAAGATACATCTTCCGATCTGTAGACTGACGTTTCTTTGGCTTTTGAAGCCACCCTATACTGAAGAACCATAGTTAGAATTAATGAACTAAAATATTAGGTTGTAACGAAAGTTTTCCGCCAAAAAACGTTCTTAATAAAGTTAGAAAAAAACATGAAAGCAGCACCTTTAGTGCGGGTAGTAATCAACACCTAAATCTATGATTTTTCTGCCAACGATTTGGTAGTTTTTCAAAGCCTTCGGCCCAGAAACTTGGTGGCCGCGGGTCCAAAAACAAATCAACCTCATTTCGGACGTCCTGTGCAGAAAGGAAGATAGCGCCATCAAGATGTAGCTGCAGGTGTGAAAAAAGGTAAAAGTCCGAAAGAGCGATGTCGGGGCTATATGGTGGGTGTGGCAAAAGATCCCATTCGAGTTCGTGCAGAGTTCAGCCGGTGAATGCAGACACATATGGTCTTGCATTATGTTGATGGAACAGTACCTTCTTGCGCCGGAAATCAGTTAGACGTTTTGCCTTGATAGCAGCGTCAACAAGAACTAGCATCTCGCTGTACACTATACTGTCGATTTTTTTACCCTTTTCCAGATACTCTTTGTGGATAATACCACGGCAATCCTACCAGATACAAATCATGATCTTTTTGTTAGTCAAATTGCTCTTTGCAACGCTGCCTCATCAACATCAGTAGGCTGGCCAGAGCGCTTTGCTTCTTGAATGTCATAGTCCTTGTTTCTTAACTTTCGGTACCAAACCTTCACAGTGTCATATGATACAACAGTAGTACCTAAAGCTGTACACATGATTCGGTGACATTCTGTAGCTGACTTTTTGCAACATAACTGGAAGTAAATGATGATTCTAATCTGGTAGCGTGATAGTTCCATTTCAGACACCTTGTACTTAACGATAATGATATATTTTTACAAATTTCACAACACAGTGTTCTAAAGCAAGTCTCTTTCTTTCAAATGCTAAAAAATCGTTTGACAAAATATGATTAAACACGCCAACGGGAACTGTTTGCGAAGACTATATTTGCGGTGGCGGGAAACTTTCGTTACAACCTGATATTTTCCCTTATAAATGGAATAGGGTAGAAAGAGATTATAAAAGTAATATAAATAATGAAAATATTTCCGCTTCACCAAAACACAAAATACAATTCATACTTACAATATTTCCTAAAGTTTATTCGTGCATACAGACATTTTAAACTAGCATGCATGCATGGAAAACTTGCCTACCTTACTGCCGTGGCTTTTGTATTCATTGGGGAAGGAAGAAATCAAGCGATTATTTTCCACAGAATCTCCCAGTCGTGTTAACAAACTCCCTAGAGAGATATTCGATTTCGCGCTAAAACATTAAATTCTTTCATTCGTTTCTTCAGAGTTGAAAAAAAAAAAAAAAAAGAATCGATTACGTACCGAACCGTAAAACTCGCTTTTTAGAAGTTTAAGACCTTCTTTTTAAATTTTACACTTTAAATTTGCAGAAGGAACACAAGATCAATATGTTCGAGAACAGAATTTCGATTTTAAAGCATCTCTCTGATGGCTACAATTTGTTTAAGGGTTGAAGCAGAAAGTTAAGCCGTGGTCTTTATTTGAATATCGACGGAGACCTCATTTAGAGAGAATCCGTTTTAAATGGTTTTATTTAACATGGTCGCTTCTAGTATGATCTGTAACGCTTTTAAAATCTAAATTTATCGAGACGTCGTTAACTTGTAGCACATTTAGACGTTTTTAATCAGTTATACGTTAAACTCATCACCACTAATACGGTTCTGTTGAAATGATTAATGAATGATAGTAGTTATATTTTGCTTAAATTTCCCTGAAATGTATTTTTTCTAGCACAGAAAAGAGAAAAAGTAACTTTCTCCTGGGCAATGTCAATTTACTAAATGCTAACTGACTACAACATCAAATAGCAATAAACACAATTTACACTAGGGACACGACATCGATGTCGATGTTTTCAAAACATCATTGTTTTGATAAAAACCATCGATTTTTGAAATTTTTACCTCAAAAACAAGAAATTTTGCATATATATATATATATATATATATATATATATACATTCATTAAAATATAACAATATTAAATACCTTATAAAATTTTATAAATATTTTTAAAAAATTACATTTTAAAAATATAAATACACTTACAATAAAAATCGCAAATCGTCGCATATTTCTTAAAAATTCATATCCTTCCTGACATTAGGGCAGAATTCAGCTAAGTTTCACCCTAGAAAGCCATGGATTTACGAAATATAGATATTTTGTGTTCATACCGATAGATTAATGAAGAAGCTAACATAAAAACTGTCGGATTTTACACTGTACTGATATTTTGTTTAATAAAAGTTCATTAAAAAAGGAAACGTAAAATGAACTTTCTATTTGATTTGGGGGCCCGGGGCAGCTGCCCCGTATGCCCCTGCCTTAGTCAGACTCTGATCGAAAGTGACACAATTTTTATACTTTTTCGACTTTTAACAGTCGTATGACCCCTTGCTACAAAAATCGAAAACCCCCGACGACGCAAAACAAACTGCAGGGAGCACACCTCAACGTAGAACATACGTAATACAAACCCTTCTCTCTGCGCCCGTGTTCCCCCTAACTCCATTAAGCGAGTCCACGGCGCAGGGACTGGAGAGTTCATTAAACGACAGATCCCGGCCATTTCTCATCGCTTTTGTATCCATTAAATGTCCTTTCGCTCCACTGCGACTCATTTTTTAGCGCTCGCATTTCCCTTCGATGGAGACAGAGAATCGATTCAACAGGAATTCCACCCTCCCCCACACTACATTTCGAATTTCCGACCCTGCGTTCTTATTTTGCGAGAAACTCTTTTTTTTTTCTTCTTTTATTATGATTTCCTTTAAAAGCGCGGGATAATGGGAACTGTATCGACTCGAGTCGACGGTTAACGGTACTAATAAAGGAAATAGGAATCCGCTTTATATGTTATTTTTCTGACGGGAAAGCGGAGCAGGTCTTTGGCGTGAGTTTTTTAACGTAGGATTACGTTCCTCAATAACGGTCCTTCGGGAAGAAGAAAAAATTGTCCGGCGTCGCGAGTTATAGTTTTGGCAGCGCTCCAAACCCAGTAGCAGTAAACAGTTAAACAGAAAAGTACCAAAATGCGTTAAAAAAGAAAAGAGGTAAGAAACGATAAGTAATCCTACGTTAAGACTGCTATGTACTAAGAAAAAAAAATCGTATTTCCCTTTTCCTCTTCTTGCAGACTCTTGTGGTGGGAGGAGTTCAGTTGACAGTTCGAGAATTCCCCCCCCCCTTAGGATTGACATATTGAGGGATTGTAATGGCTCTCTCTCTCTATGGGGGGTTAAGCGCTGACCCCCAATTTTTTATTTAAAATATATATTTATCAACTATTTACAGGTACTTAAATGCTGATAATCGAATAAAATTGGTATTTTCAGATAGCCTGAACTTTTCTGCAAAGCGCTACAGGATTCATTTTATAAATTTCGTCCACCGAAGGAATTTATGAGCGTTTAAAACACACTATACCATATTTTTTCCCCGAATAATTTAAATTTAAATATATTAATTGCATTTTCTTAAAAAAACAAAAAATGTGCACAAATGTAAAATTTCTTTCTCTATGACGAGGTATAATTTTTTTTTAAAAAATCTTTGAATCCAAGTCGGCAATCCGTGGACAAATTTTCTCTATAGGTAATCATTGAGGTGAGCGAATCCAATGGGGTTAGTACATGGCAGGCTTAATAACCCGCGGTAGTTTCGTTAGAAGAGACTACCTGAAATACTTTTTTCTTTAATGCCATGCACACGTGATCCACTATATTAAGACGGACAAGCAGTAATTACAGCGTGCGGAAGAATAGATTCCCCCATTTCTGCAGGTCATTGATAAAGAAATGGCGCGGAGGTGGCAACAGTTCGGGCGGATTTTCGAGTTGGCGGTAGTCACCACGAGTGGGTCCGGTGAACCTCGAAAATGATGTGAAACTGCCCAGAGGGACAATAATGAGCCACTGTAAATAGGTTGAAGAGCCCTACCTTAGACCAATCTGCACGAAATTTAAATCTGTTTCCTCAAACTCTGCTTCCGATTTCCTAACACTTAGAATTTATTTCATTTTATTTTCTGACATTTTAAAATCACCTTAAAATTATTTTCTCGGCCGTACTTCTTTCAGAAGTCTTGGTAGTTTCGGAACAACTTGCTCCAGAGGAGAAACAGGCAAATTCTGCTGACTGCAAAGCATTACAGTATTAAATCGCCCATGTTCGAATAATACAGAGTGCAGAAGGACGGAGTTCTACATTCCTGAAGGACACTGCTAAGAGAGTGGTGATGGAAGAGCGGCACGGGAAGTGGCAACAGTTCGGACGGATTTTCGAGTTGCCGGTAGTCACCATGAGTGGGTCCGGTGAACCTCGCGGTTTCGTGATCAATTCGTTCTTTAAAAACAACGAATCTGTAACCGTGACACATAGGTACGCGTTTCGGGCTCTACGCAACTGATTCCGTTCCTGATCGAAAAACAATGTTACGACGAGTTTCAAACATGAGAGCAAATGGGCCTGTGCGTTACCAAGGAAACCAAATAGTCGTCATCGGAACATTGGAACACCTGAAAATTTGCAGCGAGTACCCTTGTCGGCTATTTGCGAGGAAGTGGCCGCCATTTCCCAACAGAGTGATGGAAAACTTGAGAACAGCCTCGGCAGTGAATCGACCATAACGGGGGCTACCTACGTGATTTTTTTTTAAACCTAATGCGAAAAATGAGACTAAAAGTACTTTTCGAATATACAAAGTTTTTTCTGTAAATTGTTTCGTTCGTTTTTTATTACCCCATGAACAGACACCATGAGTGGGTCCGGTGAAAGTCGCGGTTTCGTTACCGAGGCGTTTTTTGAAACGACGAATCTGTAACCGTGGAACAGAGGGCAGTTAGGACGCGCTTCGTTCTTTATGCAACAGATGCCCTTACATATCGAAAAACAAAGCTACGACGGGTTTCAAAAGGGAAAGCAAGTGGGTCTGCATCGGGTGTTCTACCAAGGACAAAATGTAGAAAACTAGAACACCCGAAAATGTGCAACAAGTTCGTGAGTCCACTATGTGATGAATTTGTCTCCATTGTACTAGGGATGACTAAATAACGGAAGCCACCAGAGTGATGTTATTTTCCGTACCAAGTGGGGGAAAAAACTAGACTTTAGAGCTTTTCGAAACAATTAAAAGCTCTAACAATCCTGTTGAGCAGGATTATTAGACCTTTTTATAATTTCGAAAGCTCTAACAATTCTGCTCAACAGGATTGTTAGAGCTTTTCGAAACTATTAAAAGCTCTAACAATCCTGTTCAGCAGGATTATTAGACCTTTTTTTAATTTCGAAAGCTCTTGTTTGCGTGTTCCTATCCATTGTCTGGTTAGTTTTTTTGATTAACCTTTGAAATGTGCGAGTCCATTCTGCCCCACCATGATGTATATTCGTAGTACAAACAGCACAGATATGCACAGTACATAAACGTATATAGACATACACTTATTTAAACGTACGCAATATTTTTATGCTCTCCGTAATGTACAAACTCGGGTGATCTATTGCATCTGAAAGTAAGACTTCTTTCATTTGACTGATTTACCTGGAGTGTAACAGGAAGTTTCATACCTGTTGAGTTTGTAAAGTGAAATTGGAATGGTGATGTTTTGCTTTGATCTCCGTGAAATTTTAACTGCTGCCACACAGCGTATAGCAACGGAAATATTACATACGGAAATAGTAATGTAGCCTCAGAAAAAAACCGTTTTGTTTAATTTACTCTTGTAGATGTAGCTGAAAACTATTAATAATTAGATGAAATATTTCCTCTGTCTTACGAATGAATGTCTTAATTTGCGTATACTCAGCCTACGTCATTGGGATTTCATTCGAAATGAGGCTATTAATGTCAAATTTCAATAATATTTTGCATGACTAACAGGAAACTTGTTGAAAACTCACACGTAATAGAATTTTATAAATAATTCTAAATTTATTGTGAGATTGATGAAGTGTCGATTTACGTGTGAGATTTTGCAATATGGTACAGTGACCTAATAGAGTATTTATTGAGTAGAAAGTCATGGGGTGAGATGTCCCATGACTTTCCTTGTTTCACTTTTCCATTCAATTGGTATTTTCTTGGTATCAATTTAAGTGTGATGTGTCAGCGATGTGTCAGTTTTGTATGAGGCAACAACGGTTTTAGAAAGTTCGCATTAGTTGATAACTGGCCATAAACAGTGCCTGTTTATGGCCAATTAAATTAATTGGAGTCCAGATCGTGTTGTGTGGTGGGCTAGAGTTGTTTTTCTAGTTCACGTATGGTACTATGAGTTTAATTTTAGCACTGATTGCAGGGCAAAAGAATGTCCAGTGCGTAGGAAAGAATGTAAATAGAAAACTCACACGTGGCTGAAGGGCAAAAACATTTTCTAAATTAGATTGCACGTGCATGCATTGATGGAAAACGGTTTGTTCTGTGTTAGAAAAGTAAAATTTTAGAGCAAGACTTTTTTTCTGGTCCATATATATATATATATATATATATATATATATATATATATATATATATATATATATATGTAATGACATCAAAGGAGATGTTGGATGACAGGACGAGACCTGACTCTAGGAGTTGTAATGTTTTTGGTGTCGATGAACTTCAGAGTGGAAATAATCGTAGAATCTCAGAATAATGTAGTCGTCGAGATGTTTAGGCAATGGGTGTGGTCGAACCGGAGCCAGGCGACAGAGAAGTCAAACCAAACAGAAGTCCAGAGAGATACAATCCTCTACATAACTAGTTACACAGTTTTTATTTCAGGAGCATTTTCGTTGCTGGCTGTACAATCATTTCAGGATTTTACATTTGGACATATTTTAACAGGATACCACATTCAGAACAGACCGGAGCTTGCCGGAGAAACACATAATGGCCAAAAGACTGCAGCGCAACTTTCTGCATGCCGCTAGGAAGGAGATCAGACACAGAAGACGCGCGAAACCCTAGGTTCACGCCCATGAGTACAGGCGCGCTGAACTTTTAATTGGTTAAAACGTGACACCTGACCTCATCACGCCGCATCGGACGAGGTCACGTCATGGCTTCTAGAAGAATCTTCTCATATAAGCTTTCTGTCCGCACGTGGACTTCGGGGAAGATATAGATTAATTTGGTATATCTAGATCAAAATCAAATTGAGGAATAATGTTCTGTTGCGGTAAGACAAAGATAATGAAGGGAAAGGTTTGAAATTCATTCATATATATATATATATATATATATATATATATATATATATATATATATATGCCACCCATTTGGTATAGTGGATAGCGTCCTACCCATCCCTGCTGTGGGCTTGGGTTAGAATCCCGAATAAGGCTTGGTCGTTACCGTGACGTCCCTTTATAGGGGGCAATGCTGGCTCACCTAAATATGGTGCTCCCGTTATAAAGAAGTAGTCAAAAAAAACTTCGCAGATCTTCATGGGCCAATGTCAGAAGAAGTACCCACCATCAGAAGACAAGTGTCTCCCGCATTGGAAAATAAATATATATATATATACTATCTGAAAACCCGTACTTTACATTCAAATTAAATACAGCGATCAATGTATGCAATTGAAGTAAAAAAAAAACGAAAAAATATATTTTTAAAAAAATCGTAGGATATTATAGATAAAATAATGTAAAAGAAAAAATTCAAATTAAATCTAATAGAACATACTAAAGAATATAGTACAATTAATATAGTACAGTTTGAGGAACATATCTTTTACTGTATTTTAATATTACTTTTGGATAATTTCCAATCGTCTGCCGCATAATCAAGAAAAAAAAATTTTTTTTTTGTCTATTTCATTGCTATGATCGTGACGACAAATTAATTTAAAGTACCAGAAAAAGAAATCACGTGATCAGCATTTAATAAATTAAATTCTAAAATTTAATCTTTGCGTTTAAACATATCACTGAGCGTGCGCGGAAAGCAATTTTTTAATTGTAAATAATCGTTAATTAATAGAAATTGCGGTTACAAAAACCAAATTTGATACATCTATAGTTCAAAATCTTTCGGTTAAGACCAAAATGAAGTAAATGGATGCAGTTGTTTTCTATCACGGACTGCCCGAAGAATCGTCTTGGCAACTTAAGTATATAGATTTTTCTTTCCGAGAGCAGATTTTGGTAGCTTAATGAAATACAGTGCTTTTATGGTGTACTAGCTGAAAACCTGTACTTCGAAACGGAGTACATTCAAATCAAATACAACGGTCAATGTATGCAATTAATTCCAAAAAAATAAATACACACACACACACACATACATATATACATATATATATATATATATATATATATATATATATATATATATATATATATATATATATATATATATATATATATATATAATAAATACGACGAACAATGTATACAATTGATGTAAAAAATTATATATATTTATAAAAAAAATCGTAAGGGATATTTTTATAGACAAAATAATGTACAAGAAAATATTCAAATTAAATGTAATAGGACATACTAAATAATATAGTACAGTTTGAGGAACATACCTTTTATTGTATTTAAATATTTTTTTGGATAATGTCCAATCGTCTGCCGCATTAGCAAGGGAAAAAAAAAGGGGTCTATTTCATTGTTATGGACGTGACGATAAATTTATTTAAAGTACAAGAAAAAGAAATCACGTGATCAGCATTTAATAAATTAAATTGTCAACATTAATCTTTACAAATTCCCCAAAAATCAGAAAATGGAGGTAAAGATTAAAAAAAGGTCTCATTTTAAAGGACATTTTATGATATTTCTCGTGATATAAATTTTATAACCCTCAAATTATTATTTTAAATGCAAACTTAAAAAAAGTTACAAAAACAGTTTAAAAATTTAATTTAAAAAAAATCTAAGAAGAATTTTTCAAAAATCTTTCTTAGTGCACCCCTACACTATAAGAAAAATCGCCATGCCAAATTTCAGCCTTTTAGGTTCAGCGGTTTGGTCTGTGCGTTTTATGTCAGTCAGAGAGTCAGTCAGTTACGGAACCGTTTTATACTGTATATATAGACAAGGGATAGCGGATTTGAATTTCAGGCTCGTATAAATTTTCAAAGAATAAAATAAGCTACCATCCAACCTATTCACATTCTTATCGTGAGGTTGACTTTAATTTCTCTTGGTTGACTTAAGAAATCAGGAAATCCCATATTGAACAGAAAGCATTGATAAGTATATATTTTAGTTATAGATTTAGGGCTGTTCAAATTGATAAGTTTCTTCAGCATTATAGTAACGACAAAACGTTACTACTGAGCTGCTAATTCTTGCGCAAAATCAGATTTACATTTATCCGGTCGCACATCCGGACTATTTCCTTAAACTTTTCAAAGTAAAGCGCGATAAAATGTCGTTCCTTACGTATTTTTAGAAACGATGTGATAAGGAAAGAAGTTTTCTTGTAGGAGCTTCAATCGCTCATCCAGGCAACTTCATACTACTGTACTGTTACGTAATTTTTTGTGTCTTAATTCTTCTCAAGTTGTTTACTTCAGTGTAAAGATATAAAATCTCGATCAGAATTCACTGTTCAATTGGGTCTTTATACCTACAATACATATATATATAGACACTTATGTATGTATGTATATATATATATTTAAATGTGAGAGTGAGTAAAATAGTTAAAATATTTAATTTTTTGCGTATCGTTTTCCCTTAATGTGTATCTACAGTTTCCCTGGTATTTTTTTATTATTTCATATGCTTAAAAAATGAATAAAAACGAAGGAAAGTTACCTGTCAACAATTCATATACCAGGAGGTTTCATCCCCCCCCCACTAATGAAGATTTCAGTCTTCTTAGAATTTTAAAAATTAAATATTTAAGCTGTTTTTGTAACTATTCTTTCAAGTTTGCATTGAAAATAATTTGAAGTTTATAAAATTTATATCACGAGAAAGATCATAAAAAAAATTCCTTCAAAATGAAATCTTTTTCGAATCTTTACCTCCATTTTCTGATTTTTGGTGAATTTTTAAAGATTAATTGTTAGAATTTAATTTATAAAATGCTGATTGCGTGGTTTCTTTTCTTTTTGTGGTACTTTAAATTAATTTTGCATCACGTGGATAACAACGAAATAAATTGACAAAAAATATTGAAATACGGTAAAAGATAAGATTTAACGACTAGACTAATTGAGATGGAAGTTTTTTAAGAATTTAACTCAAAATCAGTATGATTTATAGATATTAAACATACAAATTAATTGTATACATTGACCGTTGTATTTAATTTGAATATTTTCTTCTACATTATTTTGTCTATAAAAATATCCGTTACGATTTTTTTTATAAATATATTTTTTTGTTCTTTTTGGCATTAATTGCATACATTGACTGTTGAATTTAATTTAATGTACTCCGTAGCGAAGCACGGATATTAAGCTAGTAACAGAATAAACAAATTTAATAAACAATTGCTGCCATGACTTAGATAAAATATGGATATCAAACACGTAATGGACTCTTCAGTTCCACAATGAATGAAACCGTCCTTTTTAATTTATTGTGGAAATGAAGAGCTGTTCATTGATGTCTTGATTGCACTTACTGTTTCGTAGAAAACTACTTCTGTTTATTTCCAATGCTATTTCCTACATTAAACGAAGTTTACATTTGATATATTAATAGTTTAATGAACGATCGTGAAAGCCACTGCAGATTTCGTAAATTAACGTTCAGTAATTTATTATTAGCGGCGTGCCGGACAGAAACATCAGTATAAATCAGAACTGTTATGTGATTTATGTTCAGTAATTTATTGTTTGTTTGAATTAAAGGCAATTCGTTACGGTTGAGCAAATATATATTAGCAAATTAGTTCTGGTTGATTGATACCAACACAATTTTTGAAGTTATGAATTCCAATTTTTTTTCTGAAGTCGTTTCCATATAAACTCCTTCAAATCTAGACATTTTGATTGTTGTTTTAAGGGCGTAAAAGTTTATTGCGAAACTCATTGTACTTTTGCTAAAAGATTCCAAATTTTTTTAGATTTATCCTATAGTTCACGTATCCACGTGTATTTTGTGTTTAGTTATTGCATTTGTATTAAATTTGAGTACATTTTAAAAGGTTGCTCAAATGTAAATATTTTTTAGAAGAAACTTTCACTTTGAACGTTTTTTTACGTAAAACCTATATATTTATAATAATTATTTATATTTAGATTTACGTACTATGCATATATATGTGAGTATACATATGTATGCAAATGGATATGTGTGTATGTATATGTTTATATATATATATATGTGTGTGTGTGTAAGTAAATGTGTATGTGTGTATGTATATGTATGTAAATGTGTGCGTGTATGTGTGTATGTATATATATATGTACTTAATATGTGTGTGTGTATATATATATATATGTGTACTTAATGTGTATGTATGTAAATGTTTATGTGTGTGTAAATGTGTATGTATATGTATGTAAATGTGTATGTGTGTGTATATATATATATATATATATATATATATGTGTGTGTGTGTGTGTGTGTGTGTGTAAGTAAATGTGTTTGTATGCATGTAAATGAATATCTATGCATGTAAATGTATATATATGTTTGTAAATGTATACTCATGTATGTAAATGTGTATGTATATGTATGTAAATGTGTGCGCATGTATGTAAATGTATACGTTTGTATGTAAATGTATACGTATGTCTGTAAATGTATGCGTATGTAAGTAAACGCATACGTATGTATGAAAATGTATATGTGTTTGTAAGTGTATATGTATGTATGTATATTTTTTAATGAATATCAAACGAAATATATAAAATAATTTTCCGTGTCAGTTTCATTTAATGTTCATTAAATGCTGAAATTTGTTTTGATAAGTTTTGACAACATTCATTCATTATTTTCAATTAGTTAATATTTTAATCAAACTCTTCTTAAAATGCAGCGTCGCTATATTTTTAAATTTAGTATAGTATTGTTTGGAAAAAAATTCAAGAAAGGTTTGAAATAGATTTTGTAAATATTTTTTCCTTTTGTAACTTTTTAATTAAATTTTTTTCCATAAGGAAAAACGTTTTTAAATGAAGAAACAATTTAAAATTTGCTATTTTGGGTTAAATCTTTAATATTCAGCGAAATTTATATCTGTCATTTTAAGCCCACTTAAATGGAGTTAATTTCATTTCAGCATTACAAATAAACTCATATCACTGCATCTGGCCGCATGAGTGGAAATTTCAAAAATTTTATATGTTAGACAAAACCATATATTATGGTAAACATTATCTATAAATCTGTGTTTTGCTTCACTCGCTGTTGAAAGGCGCAGATGCATATTTTTACGTGCAGATATTGACTTAATGCTCTAAAAGCTTAAGAATTTATCTTTTTTTTTGCTCAAATAAGCTTTTATATATATAAAGGGATTTCTTAAATTGCATGCATTTAAGACTTATTTCGGATATTTCCATCTGAAAGAGATTTCCTTCTTTCTCGAGTTAAAAAAAAACAATAACTTTAAACCTAACGTCATTTAAAGACTTTGACAAACATTTTCGTTAAAGTATTTTATTCTCATCCGCACAAATGGGCGAATAAAATTCAAACCAATAGCTTAAGTTTGAAATATTCGGGTTTTTTTTTTATCTCGGAAGAATTTATTGCTGCAATATTAAAAGCCGAAGATTTATTTTTTTTGACAAAAGAATATTTATATTTTACTACAACTGCTGATAAAGTTTTCTTCATTCAGTCACTCCTTTTCATTAACTATTTTCCCTGTTTGATTTTTTTTTTGTAAAGCGTCTTGTGTTTTTAATATCTTTTATTCAATCCCTAAAAATACTTAAAAAGTTATTTCTGGTTATCACTGGGGGGGGGGGGGGGGAAGGACTGAGACAACTAATACATTTTTTGTTTCTTTAATTAAGTTGATCCTTCTCGCAAACCCTCTTATTTTACCAAAATCAGTTTTAATTAAGGTTCCATTACTAGGATATTACAAATGGCACTCAATTTTTTTCCTTTGAAGTTTCTCGACCTAAGAATAGGGACTTTGATATTTTCAATCTTCAATTTGATTGTTTTGGTTGAAGTTATTTTATGCATGCACGTGTGTGTGAATGGGTGTACCGAATAGGTTAAAAGTTTGACTGTTTATTGACTGTGAAAGAAATGGAATCTTTTTTTTTTACGGGCTTTGTTTCAGGTGATGGGACTTGCTGATTTATTTTGTCAGCCAGTTGTATGCATGTCACTTATAAGTGTGACTTATATGTATCACTCATATGTGTCACTTATGATATCACTTATGTTTATCTGTAATTGTATATGTACATCTATGAAAAAATATATGTATGTATGTAAATGTAAGCATGTGTATATGTGCGTTTATGTATGTAATATATATAATTTGTGTATTAGTACATTTGTTTACTATCCAGCCGTCATGTTTTGATGGCCACCAACTAGTATGGTATTAATTGATCAGTCTGTCTTTTCCACCTTTCATTGTATAGTTTTTTTAAAAATTCTATTGACTAGTTAACTTTTATATCTCGTATACCTTAGAAATCAAAATGAACAACAATGAACTGAGAGGTGTTTTACATAGATATTATTCATTTCCAGCCTTTGAGCTTTAATCTAAATTGAAGCTATTCAAACTGATAACAATTAAAAAAAGAACTTTTAAAAAAGAACAAGGACTTCATAAAAACCAACCTGAATTGCATATGTTTAAAGTATTTACAAACAAAATTTTGATCTTGAATTTGAAATCATGTTTTCAATGCCTAGTATTCAAATGCGTCTAACGAAATATTGTAATTATAATTACTGAGTTGAATACGACATTTGACGTAATTAGAATGTACACAACAACAATAGTTATTTGAATTTATTTTTTAGGATACTTATTACCCACTTTAAGGTAACAAACAATCCTAAAACACAAGCAATCCTAAGGCCAACGTTCGGAGCACTTTTTTTTCAAAAATATACAGTGCTGATTAAATACATATATTTTTAGTTCAAATGGGATCTAAAATCACGAAAACAAATATAATTTGGGGAAACATTTTAAAATAGGATTTTTTGATAAATTTTTAGTACAACTGATTGCTTACGCCAGAGACCCTACACTCCATTCAACTCAATATATTTCAATTTCCTGTATACTATACACTACTCGTACACTTACCGTAAAATCTTGACTGTAATACGCACACGTGTACAATACGCATGTTTGATTTTTTACGAAATTTGCGGAAAAAATAAAAATTCGACTGTTATACTCACCTGTGATTTTCAATATTTTATTTAAAAATTGCACATATATTTAATTACATAAATAAAATTTGTAATAAAAATAAACAAAAGCGTCAAATTCGGTAAAAAAAAATTAAATTTTTAATTCAAAACAAACAATACAGTGAAATTATCAGTCTTAATCACTTTCAGTAGAATACAGCTCATCTATTGTTTGTCATTTATTCAATGTTTAAAACTACACTGCTGGCCACTGTAAATGCAACACCCTGAAGGAAACATGCAAATAACATGAAATTTACAACATGCATTAGCGGAGGTGAGATATGCAAATGATTAGAATTTCAGCGCAGACGTACATCACGCGCGCCTGTGGCGCCACTTCAAAGCGCTATTTAAGTCTTGGAGATTTCGACGATTTCAAGTTCGGCAATTATGTTTTTCTTGTGGTTTTTTCAAAAAAACGATCAATTATGCCTCGTCGAAAACAGCGATCATCTTTTGATCAAGTATCCGAGTTCGACAGAGGAAGGATAGTGGCCTACCGAGATTGTGGATTATCTTTCAGGGAAATCGGTAGTCGTGTTGGACGAAACCAAACAACTGTAATGCGGATATGTGATCGTTGGATGCAGGAGGGTACGACGGACCGGCGTGTTCGATCGCATCAACCTAAGCGCACCACTTCACGTGATGACAGGCAAATTGTGCGCATGGCAGTGACGGATCGCTCAGTCACATCACGAACCATAGCACAGCACATGCAGTCTGTAACGCATCATCCAGTGTCTGCGCGTACCATTCGACGCCGTTTACAGCAGAGTGGTCTGTCCGCAAGACGTCCATTGCTTTGTCTACCCTTGACGCAGAACCACAGACGTCTCCGCCGCCAATGGTGCGATGACAGAAGGATGTGGACGGCAGAATGGAATGAAATTGTCTTTACTGACGAGTCACGCTTCTGTCTGCAACACCACGATGGTCGCATTCGAGTCTGGAGACACCGTGAAGAGAGGATGCTGAACAGCTGCGTTATGCACCGCAACACTGGTCCTGTACCGGGTATTATGGTATGGGGCGGTATTGGATATCACTCTCGCACACCTCTAGTACGCATTGCCGGTACTTTAAACAGCCAGCGCTACATCTCCGAGGTGTTGGAGCCAGTTGTCCTTCCTTACCTTCAGGGCTTGCCCACAGCCATATTTCAACAGGATAATGCGCGACCACACGTGGCACGCATTGTCCAACGTTTCTTCGTCAATCGCCAGATTGAATTGCTTCCCTGGCCGCCTCGCTCTCCGGATCTTTCGCCGATAGAAAACATGTGGTCCATGGTTGCTCTACGATTGACCCAGATTCCATCCCCAGCTGCCACAGCAGATCAACTTTGGCAACGTGTGGAAGCTGCTTGGTCTGCTGTACCCCAAGAACTCATCCAAAGTCTCTTTGAATCAATGCCGAGGCGTGTGGCAGCGGTGATCTCCAACAATAGTGGCTACTCTGGCTACTGATTTTGGCAGGAACCACACTTCACAGAAGTCTATAAATTTAATCATTTGATACTTGGTCAACATGTTATCTACAAAATAAATTTTGTTGTGATATCTCTTGTCTTTCTTGGTGTTGCAATTTGGGTGGCCAGCAGTGTATGTTTTTTTGTTACACGAGTATAATAGGCAACCTCATTTTTGAATATTAAAATGTGAAAAAAAAATGTATATTATAGTGAAGATTTTACGGTACCTATGCTCTGAAGTGAAAGTTTTACAATCTTTCCAAAAATCCTTAAAATGTACTAAAAAAAGTGAAAAAACACTTTTTTTATTTAAAAATAAATTTTTTTATAAGTGCAGCTACTTATAGGATGATTCAATGAACACATATAGCTTATCTTTTAGGTCAAGACATAGTAATGTGTGAAACACTATTGCAAAATTTCATTGAAATATATTAGAAAACTTTTTACCGTGTTTTTATTAATTCACTTTCTAGTTTGTGCGTGTGTTCGTCCAGTACAAATCATGCAATCGATTTTTAACTAACTTCCCGACTAGCTAGACATTTGAAACTTTCAGTATAGCTCAGAACACGATGACAATGCATTATTTTAATACTTTTAGCCATCTTTAAGCAGATTTGAATTCATTTTCAGTTAATTATGTTTTGTAGACTGGTGCAGCCATCTATCGAACTGGACGGGAACGAAAATTTCAACGCAAGTTAACTTCCAATTAACTTCATTTTCTTTCAAGTTGATGGGATAATTCATCAAAAAAATTTTAAAAAGCATTTATTAATACGTAGAATTGTCAAGTTTATGATTCAACAGAAGATTTAAAAACATGGTATATAAAAAGTTATTTTTATCTTGTAATTATTTTCATCATGTATTTAAAGTTTATCCCTTCAGCGGTCGCTCCCGGGTATTTACCTGAAATTTACCGGGTACTACCTGAAATTTTTTTTGTAGTTTGTCAGTTTATGTACTGTTTATTTTTATTTTTATTTATTTATTTTAGTAGGGGGGGGGAAGGTATTTACTTGTCATTCTGTCCCTGTTCATTTCCAAAATGAATACAAGGATACGGCTCTAAAAATGCAGATAGGCAGTACTCATAGGATACAGATAGTCAGAATGGTACTCAAGAAAAATAGAATCCAGAAAAGTATAAATGTTGAGTAAGATGAATATAAACGAATTAAAATTTTTAAGAAAACGTTCCGTTTGTAAATAAGTAAAAAGATACAAATATCCCAAGATTGGATCTTTAAAGATCTTAACTAAACTTCACACGAGAGTTTACTCATTTATTCTTTTAGGTATATTTCTCAAAGAATGATAAAGAGTACAGACATTTGTTCCTATACAATTTTTGTGATTTTACACAATTATATGGAACAGTTTATTGTTAACCCTTCAATGGGCACACCCGTGTACAAAGCGCAACATTTTCGTAATTTTGAATGGTTTGTTTTTACATGTAAGGTTTGAATGTTCTAAGCAGTTTCTATTTATAGACACACCCTTTCTAATGCAGGTATGATTTTCTAACCCTTCTATTCATTTTCCTTCGCTGTTAGTCGGGATTTAACCGTTGTAGACCAGCGATTATAATGGATTACAATACGACAATAGCAGGAGTTTTTGCAGTCGAGCAAACGTGCAGCTGTTATACGGTATCCCACATATCACGAAGAGGGACTCTCTCATTGTTTTTTTTTAGGTTTTTGGACATAATAGGAATCTATCGGCAAGTTGTCCTTAGATCCAATGAACCGGACAGTTTTGAAATAAAGCGATTGTATCTGAATTCTCTGGCCTTTAATTATAAATATATCTCTATTATCAGCATTTTATATCTTGCCATAAAACGCCGACTTCTTATTTTCAATTTGAAAAAAAAAAGTTTATTACAAAAGGAATAATCATTTTAAAAGAGACGTTGCACTTTGTACCAGACACGCATGCTAAAGGGTTAATATATTGTCATTTGTTCAATGTTTTCTTTAACTTCTCAGATCTCAAGTCCAGTATATTCACTGCTGAGAATAATTAGTATTTTTTATGCATTAATATTTTCTAAATTTAATTTATTACTGTAATTCTTTATTGGCGCTGTTTTCGTTTTATAAGTCTTGTTTGTTCTCACTGTTATTCTTTAGAAGTTTTTTTTTCAGCACGTCAAATTATTTAAAGCTTCCCCCAGAGGACTTATTTCCAATTTAACAAAACTAAACAATTTTATATTTTATCTTAGCGAATAACATAAGATAAATATTACACTCGGGTCGCGGAAATTCTTCCGGCATAAAACACGACTAGTTTTTCTTCCGCGAGTATATTTGTGTTTTCAATTTAGTCGAGATGATATTTCTTTTTCCAATTTAAATTGACAGTGGCGCGGAACGAGGTTGATCTAAAATAATGCAATTTTTTGACCGTTCGCTCTCGGGAGTAAATAACTCAAAGCCTCTTTTAAGAATTCCATGCGAGGAATTTTTCAAACCTGGTTATGCGTATTCCATTCCTCTTATTTTAAGCCAAACGATGACAATATCTTTGTGTTGTCTGGGACTGTGGTTCTCAACCTTTTTCAACCAACGTACTCCCTTTTTGTGTGTAATTAACTATGCGTACCCCCAAAAAAACATTTTAGTTTTATTAAAATGTGTTATATTAATTAAAGTTTAAATATTAAACTGTTAAAGTTTAATTACGAATAGGTAATTTAAATTAAAAACGAAAAAAATTTTAATGGACATTTTATTACAAAGTTTTTATTAATATATATATATATATATATATAACAGTTCCGTAACTGACTGACTCACTGACTGACTGACTGACTGACTCACTGACATACAACGCACACACCAAACCGCTGAACCCAATGGGCTGAAATTTTGCATGGTGATTCTTCTTAGTGTAGGGGTGCACCAAGAAAGATTTTTGAAAAATTTTTCTTAGAATTTTTCTTTAAAATTAAATTTTTAAGCTGTTTTTGTAACTTTTTTTAAGTTTGCATTTAAAATAATAATTTGAGGGTTATAAAATCTATATCACGAGAAAGATCCTAAAAATTCCTTTAAAATGAAACCTTTTCCGAATCTTTACCTCCATTTTCTGATTTTTGGTGAATTTCTAACGATTAATTTTTAGAATTTAATTTATTAAATGCTGATCACGTGATTTCTTTTACTGGTACTTTCAATAAATTTATCGTCGCGTTCATAACAATGAAATAGACAAAAAATATTTTTTCCCTTGATAATGCGGCAGACCATTGGACATTATCCAAAAATATATTAAAATACAGTAAAAGATATGTTCCTCAAACTGTACTATATTAACTGCACTATATTCTTTAGTATGTCCTATTAGATTTAATGTTAATATTTTCTTCATTATCTTGTCTTTAGAAATATCTCATACGATTTTATATAAACATTTTTTTTACATCAATTGTATACATTGATCGTCGTATTTATTATATATATATATATATAGAGAGAGAGAGAGAGAGAGCATTAATTGCATACATTGACCATTGTATTTAATTTGAATGTACTCCGTAGCGAAGTGTGGGTTTTCAGCTAGTCAGACATAAATAAAAAAATTCTCAGAAAATGATTAGTGTGAACGCTGGGCTTGTTTTTGTTTACAAAGTTCATCAATGTTTGGCTCCAGCTTGGTCAAATACAGCCTTAAATCATCCTCAACATTAAGCATGCTTCTATATTTGTTCTTCAGGTAAGTTAAACTTGAAAATCCTTTTTCGCCCACGTAAGTTGTCGTAAACCCTAAAAGACACTTCACGGCAATGTCTGCTAGTTCTTTTGTGTTTGTTTCCTGCTTTACCAATATTTTTCATTTTTAAATCATTACTCAAACTTTTGTCACAATTAAATTCTGGCATGTATCAATATAATTTTGTATACTTTTTGGTAGTTAACCGCGTACCCCTTACAGATTTTTTCGTACCCCCAAGGGGTGCGCGTACCACCGCTTGAGAACCATTGGTCTAGGAACTGCGAAAAAGGATATTTAAAAGGTATTCTATCCCTAGGCAGTCAGGCATTTAAAAAGTATTTATACATGATCGATTCTTCAATTTTTAATTCAATACTAGAAAAATCCGTTACCTACTCACTATATACCACACTGGTGCGACGGCATTCCTCCTCTCTTGCGTTTTATGTTGAGTTACGTTTGGCAGGAAGAGAAACCCGCGCTGCAGTACAAACAGGACTCCGGAGCAGAAAATACCACGTGGGTAGTCGTTTTCAAGACTTTATTATAACATCCTCATACAGCGGACTGACTTCCTTCGCAAGTCAAAAAGTGGGCATCTCAAACAACTTACAGCTAACACACTCTTTCGGCTGTGGTCCGCTCTTCTCAAGTAGCGGTTGCAAGAAAATGTGTGCCTCAAGAAAACCGCCAACAAAACAAATCTTACCAATTAAAGGTGGACCAACACCCATACCCCTAGTAACTGGGACATGTTGATCAGAAGTGCTGACCCGCCAGTCCCGCAAAACCTTAAACCACCAGTGGGATTCGGCAAGAAAATTATTGATGGCCGGGACCCCCCCCCCCCTCCAAGACGGCAGCATATGGTCCAGACCAGTTGCGATTTGCCTCTCAGTCACCAAACACAGCGACAAATCAATTCTCGAAAACGGAATAGAGGGGGGGAGAGGGACTGGAAAGGCATATACACCCTTTTCTACAACATACAAAAGTTGTCACAACAATACTCTAAACCGAAATGCTGTTTCAGGTTTAAAGTACTACCTGTTTCAGGTAATAATGTTTCTCGGCAGTGAATTTACCCGGTTTCAGTATACCACTTTAATAGATCTAACTATTCTAGATGGCCGAATAGCTAAGGCGCTGGCCTTCGGTATCAGAGTGTGGATTAACTCCCACTATTGGCATGGATGTTTTTAGCCGCTCGTAATCGGCTTTAAACTGTAGGTCCGGGTCTAATTAGCCCTCGTGTAGCAATATGTGACATTTTTCGCTTCTTAAAAATATCCAAAAATATTTTTACATCTAAAATATTCTTTGGGGAAAATCTAGTATAGTGTGTTTTAAATGCTCCTCAATTCCGTTGGTGGATGAAATTTATAATGAATCTTGTTACAAGGTGCAGAAAAGGGCTATCTGAAAGGGCTATCTTGAGGCTATCTGAAAATTCCTTTTTTCACTGGATTATCAGCATTTATGTAGCTGTCAATAGTAGAGAAATTTTCTCGATAGGTTAACACTGAGGTGAACGATTCCAATAGGGTTAGTACACAGCAGCCTTAAGCAGCAGGTCCCGCCCTAATGAGACCTCGTGCAGCAAAAAATGACCACAGCTCTCTCAATCAACCAACTTTGTTCTTCTAGTTATTTCCATTTTTGTAGTATGCCCAAAACAGCATTTCATTTTTACAGAGTCGTAATCCATTATTCTCCGGTTATGAAGAACAGAATAAGGTTAATACGCTAGAAGAACAAGTTAATGCGCTAATTTCGACACTGCCCTAAAATGAAGGGTTTTTTTACGAATAATTTAAACGTTTCAATCAATTCGTGTCATTAATAATGGAATAATTAGGGAACCGATTATTCCACTTTATTTTTAGAAGTAACGATTCAGAGTTAATCAAAGACTGCTCTGTTTGACGATCTTCTTGATTTGCCCTCTGTTAAAATATTCGAAAATAAATAAATACAATAAATTTAAACTGTGAATCTCAGACCCATATAAAAGAAAAAAGATTTCAGCAAAGAAAAAAGTCATGCCTTTTTTTACCATGTTTTTATTAACACGCTTTCTTGTTTGTTTGTGTGTGTGTTTGTCCAGTACAAATCTTGCAATCGATTTTTAACTAACTTCCCGACTAGCTAGACATTTGAAACTTTTAGAATAGCTTAGAACACGATGACAATACATTCTTTTAATATTTTTATCCATCTTTAAGCAGAATTAAATTCATTTTCAGTTAATTTTGTTTTGTAGATGGGTGCAGCCATATATCGGCCGGGACGGGAACGAAAAGTTAAACGCAAGTTAACTTCCAATTCCCAAGCTAAACGATTGATTACGCATTTGATACCTCTTTATTACGCATTTGATCATTTTCTTTCAAGTTAAGGATGCTATGTACTAAGAAAAAAAATCGTATTTCCCTTTTCCTCTTCTTGCAGACACTTGTGGTGGGAGGAGTCCAGTTGACAGTTCTAGAATTCCACCCCCCTTAGGATTGACATTTTGAGGGATTGTAATGGCTCTCTCTATAGGGCGGTTAAGCGCTGCCCCCAAAATTTTTATTTTAAATATATTTTTGTCAACTAATTACAGGTACATAAATGCTGATAATCAAATAAAATTCGTATTGTCAGATAGCCTAAACTTTTCTGCAAAGTACTACAGGATTCATTTTATAAATTTCGTCAACCGAATGAATTTATGAGCGTTTAAAACACCCTATACCAGATTTTTCCCCGAATAATTTAAATTTAAAAATATTAATTGCATTTTTTTTAAACGAAAAATGTACACAAATGTAAAATTTCTTTCTCTATAATGGACTACAATTTTTTTAAAAATCTTTGAATCCAAGTCGGCAATCCGTGGACAAATTTTCTCCATAGGTTAACATTGAGGTGAGCGAATCCAATGGGGTTAGTACAATGCTGGCCACTGTAAATGCAACACCCTGAAGGAAACATGCAAATAACATGAAATTTACAACATGCATTAGCGGAGGTGACATATGCAAATGATTAAAATTTCAGCGCAGACGAACATCACGCGCGCCTGTGGCGCCACTTCAAAGCGCTATTTAAGGCTTGGAGATTTCGACGATTTCAAGTTCGGCAATTGTGTTTTTCTTGTGGTTTTTTCAAAAAAACGATCAATTATGCCTCGTCGAAAACAGCGATCATCTTTTGATCAAGTATCCGAGTTCGACAGAGGAAGGATAGTGGCCTACCGAGATTGTGGATTATCTTTCAGGGAAATCAGTAGTCGTGTTGGACGAAACCAAATAACTGTAATGCGGATATGTGATCGTTGGATGCAGGAGGGTACGACGTACCGGCGTGTTCGATCGCATCCACCTCAGCGCACCACTTCCCGTGATGACAGGCAAATTGTGCTCATGGCAGTGACGGATCGCTCAGTCACATCACGAACCATAGCACAGAACATGCAGTCTGTAACGCATCATCCAGTGTCTGCGCGTACCATTCGACGCCGTTTACAGCAGAGTGGTCTGTCCGCAAGACGTCCATTGCTTTGTCTACCCTTGACGCAGAACCACAGACGTCTCCGCCGCCAATGGTGCGATGACAGAAGGATGTGGACGGCAGAATGGAATGAAATTGTCTTTACTGACGAGTCACGCTTCTGTCTGCAACACCACGATGGTCGCATTCGAGTCTGGAGACACCGTGAAGAGAGGATGCTGAACAGCTGCGTTATGCACCGCCACACTGGTCCTGCACCGGGTATTATGGTATGGGGCGGTATTGGATATCACTCTCGCACACCTCTAGTACGCATTGCCGGTACTTTAAACAGCCAGCGCTACATCTCCGAGGTGTTGGAGCCAGTTGTCCTTCCTTATCTTCAGGGCTTGCCCACAGCCATATTTCAACAGGATAATGCGCGACCACACGTGGCACGCATTGTCCAACGGTTCTTCGTCAATCGCCAGATTGAATTGCTTCCCTGGCCGCCTCGCTCTCCGGATCTTTCGCCGATAGAAAACATGTGGTCCATGGTTGCTCTACGATTGACCCAGATCCCATCCCCAGCTGCCACAGCAGATCAACTTTGGCAACGTGTGGAAGCTGCTTGGTCTGCTGTACCCCAAGAACTCATCCAAAGTCTCTTTGAATCAATGCCGAGGCGTGTGGCAGCGGTGATCTCCAACAATGGCGGCTACTCTGGCTACTGATTTTGGCAGGAACCACACTTCACAGAAGTCTATAAATTTAATCATTTGATATTTGTTCAACATGTTATCTACAAAATAAATTTTGTTGTGATATCTCATGTCTTTCTTGGTGTTGCAATTTGGATGGCCAGCAGTGTACATAGCCTTAATGGGATAATTCATCAAAAAAATCTTAAAAGAGCATTAATTAATACACAGAATTGTCAAGTTTATATGATTCAACAGAAAATCTAAAAACTTAGTATATAAAAAGTTCTTTTTATCTTGTAATTATGAGTTATCCAAAACTTCAGTCTTTGCCGGTGACTTGAGAATATATTAAAATAAAATTTCCGGTCAACAATGTGTTACTATTACAACACAAAAAAAAATATCGATTCAATTCTGAGGCAAGTTTTTACCTTTGATTGTGTCTTGAATGCAGTGAAATGAGGTTAGAACAGCAACAGCACTTTACCTAACTAGGTGCTACAAAACAGCTCTAGAATTAATGTAGAGTGATTTGGAATGCGGTTTTACTCTGACGAGGACATTTCATTAAGCTGAATCCCAGAAACTATTCGCCGCAGGATTTGAGTGAGCCGAAATCTAGCAAGCAGCGGAGACAGTCGGAATTTAGCCAGCAAGGCTAAATTTAAACTTGGCTATTACTCTGCAGACTGATTTACTTCTGGTTATAAATTCTTAGACATTAAGGGCGCAAGGCGCAGTCTGATTATGAGCATTAGGTCGGTTTGTTGGCTGGATTTTTTGGTGCAAGGTGCGCTAATCATGCCCTTAAAGAGATCGGTGTTTTCGAAAAGTTTCATGGAATGTGTTACAAACGGAGGCCACAAAGTTAAAATTTTGGTTCAGGGTAACAGTTTGTTAAAATAAGTCTACGATAGGATATCTTATCAAAGGCAACTCCGAAAGGAGTTATGAACCTATATAAATGCGTTCCGAAATATCGGTCACGGTGGGCTATGTACGCATTTTGCCCAATTATATTCTCTCATACCCATTTATATTCTGTCACACATTCATTCAATTTGGACTATGAAAACATACATGTTTTCGACACAAACGGTGCATGTAAAACGAAACGAAAAATCATTTTAGGGTTGCGATTTTGAAAGGCTTTGTTAGAACAGTTCATCAGAATTTTATATTCATCTATTGCGCATTGGTTAAGAGATTGATTAAGAAACTTGTTAAGATATTGGTCAAGAGATTCGTCAAGAGATTCGTCAAGAGATTCGTCAAGAGATTCGTCAAGAGCTTCGTCAAGAGCTTGCTTAAGAGAGTGCTTAAGAGCTTGCTTAAGAGAGTGTTTAAGATCTTGCTTAAGAGAGTGCTTAAGAGCTTGCTTAAGAGAGTGCTTAAGAGAGTGCTTAAGAGAGTGCTTAAGAGAGTGCTTAAGAGCTTGGTCAAGAGATTCGTCAAGAGATTCGTCAAGAGATTCGTCAAGAGCTTGCTTAAGAGAGTGCTTAAGAGCTTGCTTAAGAGAGTGCTTAAGAGCTTGCTTAAGAGAGTGCTTAAGAGCTTGCTTAAGAGAGTGCTTAAGAGAGTGCTTAAGAGAGTGCTTAAGAGAGTGCTTAAGAGAGTGCTTAAGAGAGTGCTTAAGAGAGTGCTTAAGAGAGTGCTTAAGAGACTGCTTAAGAGACTGCTTAAGAGACTGCTTAAGAGACAGTTACTTTTGCGAGTTTTGAGAATATCATTACAGGTACAACCAATAGATTTTTCCATTAAAGCTTCAAATTTATTCTGTCCATTTTGCGCTTTGTCAAACAAAAATAGGAAGCTCATAGGGGAAATGTAACTTGTTGTTGTTGTTCCTAATGCCCCCTGGCAATAAGTTCGAAATCAGGTCCCTATAGACTTCGGGATGAGTAGTGCGGCTACGGTTTATAATAGTACCACAAGGGTCGGAGTTCGACTTCGCTAGGTGCCATCACAATTTTGACCGAGCACCCCCAGGGACGACATCTGGGGGATCGTACCTTCCCCACCCAATGACCTCATATGACTTTCCGGTCGACGGATTTGACGTGGCCATTTCCGGTCTAGACACGAAGTTATTCAACGATGCTTGTCAAGAGAGTGTCGAGGAGAAACATCAAGGGGACCTACCCTGGTACAAAAATGACGTACATTACATGTCTTCATTAAAAATTTTATGAACAAATTCCATCCGTATTAATGCGTTCGAGACCAATCAGATAGTACAAGAGACCCACGATTCCTCCCCTCTAAAGTCCAAGAGAGTGTCGAGGAGAGACGTCAAGATGACCTACCTATACACACGCTTAAAGGCCCAATGGTATGAAATGGCGTCATTGGGCAGAGGAGGGGAATACTTGAAGTCACTTCTACATAAAGGCTGTCAAAATTAGAGTAAATCCATCAGTGTTTAGTGACTTTAGAGAAGGATTCAGAATCAACTTTTCTGCATTGTTGAAATATTCTTTGTTTTAGTTTGCTTTGGTTTGGTTTGGTTTGGTTCACTACGGTTAACTTTTACTATACGGGGGTTCATTAGACTAACTTCGAACTAATTAATGGTTCATCATCAGGCCTAGAAGCATTAGGTGTTATTGGAGAGTTCACAAATACTAGGACCATCGAATTCTTTGACACAAACAGGGGAGGCAACAGAAAAGTACAGAAGAACGTAATGGGAGGCGGCGAAAGAAGCAGACATATGAAAAAGGAAACTTTTGGACGGGGAGACATGAGGGAGAAAGTTTATAACCACCAGCCCACACAAGGGACACACTCGTTAATGAAGTTATCAAATAAAGCACAAAATCCGTGAAAATGGTTGTAAAATACAGCGGAGATAGTTTGGTTTGGAGCTCTACTTTTTTTTACTACACGAGGGCTCATTAGACCAATGCCAGTGCCCTAGCCATTCGGCCATCATCCGGCTATAGAGTGTAGAAGACGTAATAATAAAATTAAATTTAGAAATAAAGGAATAACATTAGATGATCAGAAAACGAAAATTTTAAATTAAGAAGTAAAGGAATAACATTAGATGGTTAGAAAACGAGAATTTTAAATTAAGAAGTAAAGGAATAACAGATGATTAGAAAACGAGAATTTGAAATTAAGAAATACAGGAATAATGTTAGATGATTAGATAAACATAGGAATTGTTAAAAAATAGTCCCGTTTTCAGGATAACAAATAAATGACAGATTTTAAAGTTTCCTGCAAGCTTCTGAAGAAAGATAATTAAACTAATTTTTACTACACCACTTCTCATTCCGGCAATAATTTTAACCATTCGCACACTTGCGATATAAAATTTCCCAGTATTCTCTCGAACAACACGTACTCCGACGCCTTGCCCCCTGATGCGGCTATACATGGCCTGTAAAACTGATACCCGGCGACTTGGTACGTAAGCCCACTTTCTGCGCCGGTTATCCCGCCAAATACAATACCACAAAACAGTTACGGGATTTCAGCCATTCGGAATCCAAACCGCCAGTCTCAATGCAACACCGGATATACGCCGCTACCTCTCCGTACAGATTTCTGGCTATAAATTTAGGGACATTAGGGCTGAAAGGCTGCCTGTTCGTGTGCATTAGGGCTGAGTGCGAGGATGCGCCAGTCATCCATTAGGGGAAGAGATCGCGTCATCTCAGATTCGGAGAGACTATTTCTGGAGCAGGCATCTCGGCTGGAGACTCGACATTTGGGAGGGGGCATTACGGTCGCAGTCTAGTCAGATGGGTTTTCCTGGCTAGAAAATGGCACGGTTTCGACTTGATGCAGGGTTTGAGAAGGCAGCTTTGTTTCAGGTACAATGGCAGAAATAAGGTTCATAAATTATGTATGCATCGGGAAGCTGGAATGACGCTTCGGAATGACACAAATAAAGCACCAGTGGGATAAAATCTGAAATAAATATATCCATTGCTTTACAGGGTTTCCCCCCTGATTCGCATCTGACGAAAAAGTAAAAAATACAGAATATTTCCGGATATCGCTGTCTCTCTTCAAATTCTATCATCCCAAAATCAACACCAATCGCAGTATATGGTATCTACCAAAGTTTTAAGAGCTTTATAATAAACGTATATACATACACTAGCTGAATACCCGTACTTCGCTACGGAGTACATTCAAATTAAATACTACGGTCAATGTATGCAATTAATGCCTCTCTCTCTCTCTCTCTATTAATATATATATATATATATATATATATATATATATATATATATATATATATATATATATATATATATATATATATATATATATATATATATATATATATATATATATATATATATATATATATATATACTTTCCCGTGAAATAATTTTTATAACCCTCAGATTATTATTTTAAATGCAAACTTTAAAGAATGTTACAAAAACAGATTAAAAGTTTAATTTTAAAAAATCGAAAATTTTTTCAAAAATCTTTATTATTGAACCCCTAAACTATAAGAAGAATCGCCATGCAAAATTTCAGCACTTTAGGTCCAGTGGTTTGGTCTGTGCGCTGTATGTCAGTTAGTCAGTCACGGAATTGTTTTATATAAATAGATTAATAAAATTATCGTTCGAACCAAGTGAAATGATTTTCCAAACATATGCATCAAGAACAGAAAGTTTTAGCTTTCTCTGCTGCCTTTAAATTTGTAATTTTACTAAAATTTATTAAAATCAACATTTTCATCATTTTCTGCTTGTCGTAACAATCTATCAACAACATAGTTCGTGCTTAGAGTGCTGTGAACAACTAATTCGGCAAACCAACGTGTGGTTTGGTTTGGAACGCTACTGTCAACTTTTTGTTACACGAGGGCTAATTAGACCAGGACCTAAACAGTTTAAAGCCAATTCGGAACGGCTACAAACATCAATGCCAACAGTGGGACTCGAACCCACAGGATCTGAACCGGATGCCAGAGCCCTGACCATTCGGCCATCACCTGGCGGCAAACTAAGGTACAATCTTCTTAAAGTGATTAAAAGTAGCATTTGCCATTTCAAATTTACATAAGACTTCAAGTCTACATTGCAACAAGATTAGGTGCTAACGTAATATATTATTACAGACAAACTTCAGAAATTCCGAGCATAAATCGGATTAGAAAGTGATTTCCCTTCTAACTATAAAATAAAAGATGACACTATGGTATCCAAAGACTTAAGTAACACATGCCCTCTTTAAAAAAGGCAGTGAAACAGGATCTTTATTTTCCGTTTTGATTCCAAGACATTCAATTAGACTGTGGGCAAATGCTATGAATAGAAAATATAACAGACTAGCTGAAAACCCGCGCTTCGCTACGGAGTACATTCAAATTAAATACAACGGTCAACGTATGCAATTTATGCCAAAAAATAAATATATATATTTATAATAAATGCGATGATCAATGTATACAATTGATGTAAAATATATATCTATCTCTATATATATATTTATAAAAAAATCGTAAGGGATATGCATTTTTTTTTGGATAATATCCAATCGTCTGCTGCATTAGAAAGAGAAAAAAATATTTTTTTTGTCTATTTAGTTGTTACGCACGTGACGATAAATTTATTGAAAGTACCAGAAAAAGAAATCACGTGATCAGCATTTAATAAATTGATTTCTAAAAATTGATTTTTAAAAATTCACCAAAAATCAGGAAATGGAGGTAAAAATTCGAAAAAAATTTCATTTTGAAGGAATTTTTATGATCTTTCTCGTGATATATATTTTAGAACCCTCGATGTATTATTTGAAATGCAAACTTAAAAAAAGTTTAAAAAACAGCTTAAAAATTTAATTTAAAAAAATCTAAGAAGAATTTTTGAAAAATCTTTCTTAGTGCACCCCTACACTATTAGAAGAATCGCCATGCAAAATTTCAGCCCTTTAGGTCCAGCGGTTTTGGTCTGTGCGTTGTATGTCAGTCAGTCAGTCAGTGAATGAATGAGTCAGTTACGGAACTGTTTTATATATATAGATTAAACTTTTTCCTCCCTGTAACGTAAATCACGAAAACTTTCTAACTCAAAACTTCGTCTGAAAAAGTTTTGGAATTTCTATTCAGATTCAAAAACTTCTCAAGGGCATGGAAAATGAAATTCTAAAATTTACAAAACCTGTTTATTTCTAAATGTTTTTTTCTAGACGGAACCCTTTTGTGGATTCTAACATTCATATTTTACCTCTCTCATACACAATACAAATATTAAATAACGCATTCAAGACCAGAAATTCTATATTCGCTTTTAGAAAATTAATCTTCGAAATATTCACACTTGGTACAGTTAAATATTTAATTGGTGTGCTAACACTCTATTAAATTGCCCTAAGACTATTTCAGTTGGTTGTTGGAGGTATCCTTTGATCTCAGCAGGAAAGTTACCTTCTTGCATCAAATCAAGTCAATGTTTTCTAGACAAAGCGATCACTAGCATTATTTTTGTTACTTTAAATCAGATTGTGATCATAGATTCCCCCAATGTCTATACTTTCAGCAGAAAAAAAAATGCGTTTGCTAGTGGAAAAGGGAAATGAGGATTTTAAAACTTTTGTCTTACATCTACTGGAAAAACTTTTGAAGTAACACATGGCTTAAAATAGTATAATAAGCATAAGCCCTAATCTAACTTTTTATACAAATTTATTAAAATTTGAAGTAGAACTTCCATATTCATATGTTTCATGAAACATACTCAGTAAAGATAAACTGTTGTCTTTGATGCAATAAATATGTGCACATGGATATTAACATTTTGCTAATAAATTACACAGATTGTTTTGTCTATTATTCATAAATATTTTATTACGTTACAGATCAATCAATGGCATCAGAAGTTTGTTAGATTGTTGCCATATAGTTTTTCCACAAGCAATGTAGTAATCATACTTATAATTTTGTTATGAAATTTTTATAGAAATTTGGGAGTCTACTCTAACATTTACAATCAGATGAAAGAAAATAAATTCAAAGAATATTTCTATCATGTAAATAGAAAAGGATACCAAAAATTGGATACAAGGGTAAAAATATAGCAACTAATTTAACATTAATATAAGTGTGTTACAAGAAACAGTTGACAAATGGCTATCGGGTATGAATATTTTTATGAGTTACACTCAGCTGATTGTTTTGCCTGAGATCCATTTACGCTCTATTACCATTATAGAGATCGATGCTTTTAGCTTTTTGCCTCTCTGCTTGTTCTCGCGATGGAATCAATAATTTCTGGAAGATAGGAAACGAAAACCTTTGTTATTTAGTTGGGAGTTTTCTCTTAAAAGTCCATTTTCAGGTGAAAGGCGGGAAAAAAGGTAAATACTACGCCATAGCTTAAAAGACGATATAAAAAGTACGGGAGATCAATATGTTGCTTTGGGGTCAAAATGAAAGCTTTGCAATAAATTAATGGATGAAACAAAAAGAATCGTAAATGAATACTTTACATAGGATCACAGATAAAGCTATGGTTGAACATTAAAAAGTTAATTACAGTGGAATCTCGATCTATCGTTTTTCAAGTTACCGATTCAAATGAACGATAAATGCGGGAAAACGATAGATGCGGAAACATAACAAAACAATATGATCGTTGGGACTGGATAAAATGAGCGACACATACGGAAAAACGATGGATCCGAAAACGATCGATCGGGATTCCACTGTATATATTTCCCATACCACAATACGTTAAAAAGCATGCTTTTGTGAGAAAATTTTTATTTAAACTTCATTCTTATACACAAATACTCGAAGTGGCTAAAAAAAGTCGTATGCACTAAAAAGTTAAATAGTACACTGAACTATTTAACGTTTCAGAAATAAACTTCATCCTCATCCACAAGTACTCACACTCGTATAGGCTAAAAAAGTTAAATAGTACACTCAACTATTTAACGTTTTAGATATCAGTTTCAGTTATCCGTGCGTAGATCAGTTCAGTCATCGGTTCAGTTATCCATGCGCGGGGATATTTCTTCATCAATTTGCTAGTAATCATAAATGCTACAAAGGGGCACATTTCAGATTCTTTTCTTATACTTTCTTCTCTAAGTGTTTTTCTGTTCCCAGTACATTAAAAAAAACAAAAACATGACCGTTGAGCTAAAAAGTATAACCCAATCCATTTCAAAAAGACCTAGGATACACAGAAAAAAGAGAAAAAATACTGTTAATACAAAGCTAGTCATTCCTACTACATTTCCTGTTTTTATAAGCTAGTCTAATCCATTTCAAAAAAGAGACCTAGAATACAGAGAAAAAAGGGAGGAAATACAAATAATGCGAAGCTAGATATTCCTACTCCATTCCCTGTTTTTAATAAGCTAGCCTAATCCATTTAATAAAAAAGACCTAGAATACACAGAAAGAATGGGGGAAAATACTATTAATACAAATCTAGACATTCCTACTCCCTTTCCTGTTTATATAAGCTAACCTAATCAATTTCTAAAAAGATGTCTAGAATACATAGAAAAAAGAGAAAAAAATAATGTTAATCCAAAGCTACACATTCCCTCTCCATTTTTTGTTTTTATAAGCTAACCTACTCGATTTCAAAAAAGAGGCCTAGAAAACACAGAAAGAAAGGGAAAAAAATAATGTTAATCTAAAACTACACATTCTCCATTTTTTGTTTTTATAAGCTAACCTACTCGATTTCAAAAAAGAGGCCTAGAATACAGAGAAAGAAAGGGAAAAATAATGTTAATTCAAAGCCAGACATTCCCTCTCCATTTTCTGTTTTTATAAGCTAACCTCCTCGATTTCAAAAAAGAGGTCTAGAATACACAGAAAGAAAGGGGAAAATACTGTTAATCCAAAGCTACACATTCCCTCTCCATTTTTTGTTTTTATAAGCTAACCTCCTCGATTTCAAAAAAGAGGCATAGAATACACAGAAAGAAAGGGGAAAAATAATGTTAATCCAAAGCTACACATTCCCTCTCCATTTTCTGTTTTTATAAGCTAACCTCCTCGATTTCAAAAAAGAGGCCTAGAATACACAGAAAGAAAGGGAAAAAATAATGTTAATCCAAAGCTAGACATTCCCTCTCCATTTTTTGTTTTTATAAACTAACCTACTCGATTAAAAAAAAAAGAGGCCTATTATACACAGAAGGAAAAGAGGAAATACCGTTAGTACAAAGCTAGACATTCCTTCTCCATTTTCTGTTTCTATAAGTTAACCTAATTCATTTTAAAAGAGAATTCTAGAATAAGCAGAAAAGAGGAAAATATAGTGAAAGCTAGACATTCCCACTCTGTTTTTAATCAGCTAACCTAATCCATTTCAAAAAAAGAGGCCTAGGAAACAGAAGAAAAGGGGGAAATACCGTTAGTACAAAGCTAGACATCCCCACTCCATTTTCTGTTTTTATAAGTTAACATAATCCATTTTAAAAAAGAGGTGTAGAATACCAGACAAAAAAGATGAAAATATAGTTAATACAAAGCTAGACATTCCCACTCCCCTTTCTGTTTTTAAATAAGCTAACCTAACCCATTTTAAAAGAAAAGAGGCCTAGAATACACTGAAGAAAAGGGGGAATACCGTTAGTACAAAGCTAGACATTCCTACTCAATATTCTGTTGATATAAGCTAACCTAATCCATTTTAAAAAATGTCTAGAATATGCAGAAAAAAAAGAGCAAAATATAGTGAATAAAAAGCTAGACATTCCCGCTCCACTTTCTGACAATCTAATCCATTTCAATTTCTTCTTCTAATCCATTTCAAAAAAGAAGCCTAGAAAACACAGAAGAAAAGAGGGGAAATACCGTTAGTACAAAGCTAGACGATCCTGCTACATTTTCTGTTTATATAAGTTGACCTAATCTATTTTTTAAAAAGTCTAGAATATGCAGAAAAAAATAGATGAAAATATAGTTAATATAAAGCTAGACATTCCCACTTCACTTTCTGTTTTTAATAAGCTAACCTAATCCATTTCCGAAAAGAGGCCTAGAATACATAGAAGAAAAGAGTGAAATACCGTTAGTACAAAGCTAGACATTCCTACTTCATTTTCTGTTTTTATAAGTTAACCTAATCCATTTTTAAAAAAAAGAGGCCTAGAATACACAGGGGAAAAGTACCGTAAATTCAAAGCTAGACATCCCAACACCATTTTCTGTTTTTATAATCTAATTTAACACGAAGCAGATGAAAGGGACACGGACCTCAATCCCAACCTCGAAATTTAATGCGCATTGACTCGAGGCACCACGAGCTATTTATTCCTCACTAAGACACACTAATATCCCCTACAAGTGCCAGTCGGATCCGAGTTATAAATTCACAAATTCCGCGTATTAGCGCGGCGCTAGTGTCCCTCGCTGCATTGCCCGAAATCCGGCAGGGGATGACGCCCCATTAGGGGGACCCGTAATCTCGAATGCGCAAAGCGGGGGACATCTGTCACCAGGGATTTCAGGGAAGAAGGAAAGATCTAATTGTGGATGTGCCAGAGCCGCCGCGGACTGCTAGCAGAATTAGAATCGGCGGTGATTAAAACCGGACAGGACTGGTGGATGCTATCGAAATGAAATGAAATGAAATGAGGGATTCTTCATTTCCCCTTGGGACGAGATTGCGAAGTTATTTCGGGAAATGGGAGCACAAATTGGTGGAAGAAAATTCATTCATGCATAATCACGGGGACTTAAAACTTAACACGCATAGCCTAAACATGCATAGTCAAGGATACAGTTTTTGACAAACTGTGGAAGTAGGAAGCAGATGAAGAGTTTATTAGAAGTACATATTCGGGCACAGGTTCTCACATGTGGGGGGGGGGGGGAGGGCTCAGGTTTTTGAAAAATAGTTAAAGTAGAAGTTGTTTCCCTTGTGATCTATATATTTAAGTTGCTAAGCCGACTTTTTGGGCAGTCCGTGAGAGAAAACTACTGCATCAATTTAATTCATTTTGGTCTTAATCGAAAGATTGTAATCTATAGATTTGTCAAATTTGGTTTTTGTAACCGCAATTTCTATTAATGAGCGATAATTTGCAATTAAAAACTGATTTTTGCTCATGCTCAGTGGCATGTTTCAATCTGGCTTTAAAAAATCACTGTTTTTGCGCATGCTCAGTGACGTGTTTTAATGATAAACACGTTTATTACGAGGAGTCTCTAGATCTCTCTCTGCCATTTTTATTTTTATGATAATTATGTTTGTTAAATATAAGATTAAACCTCATGGAAATTGTTCATTTCGCGTTGTTTAATGAGCGATAATTTTCAATTTTTAAAAAAAAATTGCTTTCTGCGTATGCTCAGTGATGTTTTTAAATCAGTCTTTAGATACTCACTAAGCACAAGGCCGCTTAAACACATTAATTTATTTCTGCGCATTATGATTTTCAACATTTGGCAATGATGTGTTGAGTATAATTTGTGTATTAGTACATTTATTTACTATCTAGCCGTCATGTTTTGACGGGTACCAACTAGTCTATATATTTAAGTTGCTAAGCCGACTTTTTGGGTAGCCCGTGAGAGAAAACTACTGCATAAATTTACTTCATTTTGGTCTTAAACGAAAGATTGTAATCTGTAGATGTGTCAAATTGGGTTTTTGTAATTGCAATTTCTATTAATTGGCGATAATTTACAATTAAAAAATTGCTTTCTGTGCATGCTCAGTGACATGTTTAAATCAGGCTTTAGATACTCACTAAGCACGAGGCCGCATAAATACGTTAATTGGTTTATTCCGAGTAATCTCTCTAGCTCTCTCTGTCTGCCATTTTTATTTTTAATTATGTTAGTGAGATGTAGAATTAAACCTGACGGAAATTGTTCATTTCGTGCTGTTGAGTAACCCTATTTCTTTTCATTCGGTTCAATAGTAATTTTTTAAAGTGTATTTCTCAATTCTTAATATTATGATTTTTAACATTTGGCGATGATGTGTTGAGTATAATTTGTGTATTAGTACATTTATTTACTATTTAGCCGTCATGTTTTGACGGGTACCAACTAGTAATAGTTTAAAATTGTATGTGAATCTGAATAATATTATATTAAAACGGGAACACACAACTTCTTGAAAAACGCAATGAAATATGCAGTAATATAATTCATCACTAGGTTTCACAATTTGTAAGGCCGTCTGCACACGGGGCAACTCAAAAGAAACTGATAACTGACTCGAATCACAAACTAGTCCGTGTTTAGTCGTAACCTATGTAATTGAATGGAGCCACGCACACGGCGCAACTGGTTACAAACCCGGTCGACGGGTTTGTAACCAGTTGCGCCGTGTGCGTGGCTCCATTCAATTACATAGGTTACGACTAAACACGGACTGGTTTGTGATTCGAGTCAGTTATCAGTTTCTTTTGAGTTGCCCCGTGTGCAGACGGCCTAAGTGTGGCCCACATGAAAATGACTTTTGTGGCAGTGGTTGAATTTGGTGAAAGGTCAATGGGTGTTTTGGTATATATCCGTTTACTATAAAAGAATGATAGCAAATTCAAGACTTGTTTGTTAGTTATGACTTATACACTAACCTTGGAATTAAATAGAGAACTGAAAGAAATCAACAACTAAACATAAATCTACGATTGTGAAATGTCTTTTTCCATCTTACGGCGCCTAAATTTTTTACATTAAAAACTACGCCATCTTAGACTTTGAAATCTGTACAAATGTAAGCACAGATTACTTAACTTTAATTGGCAATAAAATACGGAGAAGAGATTTGCCAACAAAGCTTTAAAGTCATAAATTTACAGCTCTAAAATTTGTAAGGTATTTATATATTCGTATCTCAGGGTAAACGAGATAGAGTATTTGATAGGATGATAGAATAGGATTCAAGGATGTGTTTCGTGATGGCTCAATGCATTAGGAGAGAACTTGATAGCATTATTGCATTCTTTAAACGAATGTTTGATTCTCTCTATTCTAAAAAAAAGTAACTCGCGCTGCCCCTGTCAAAAGCTTGTCACGCTATCTCCTCCGAAACAACTGGGGGTATGGGGTCGAGAGCGATACCAATGGATGAAGAAAAATGGGGGACCAAAGTAAGACATGTCTCATCTTCGTCAGACTTTGGTTTTTTTTTTAAATTTTATGTTTTGTGGGAAAATATTGACTTTTTCATCTTCAGATGACGATAACTTGCCAAAAAATGATCGTAGAATTTTGATCTTTTTGCAATCTAAGACTACAGACATTTCTATTTCAAACTAGACCTCATTTGTTTAAAAATATTTAAAAGCAGACTAATATTTTCATCAAAAAATGAAACAGTTTTCAAGAAATATCGTCCCCTATGTGGATGTAATATCGATGCTCCGCGAGTTTTTATCTTACAAAGAAAATATTTACATCATGTGGAAGCTGAAAGCTTTCTTATTCATATAAACCTCACTTCAAGTCTATATCTTAAATTTTCGATTTTTTATTGAATTTTAAAGCTGATAATTCAACAGTGATGAAACATCCTTTGCATTAAGGGTAACAAGAGTAAATGGATGGAAGCTTTACATTGCCCGAGAATCCCCCCTATGTATCTCGCTATTAGCCATAAGAGGAGCGAGCGTAGCGATCCTAGGGGCGAAGCCCTTAGTACTGAAAAAAAAACTTGAATAAATGAAAATTAAATACTACACAGTGTCTGACTAAACACTGTATCTCTGAAACGATAAGACATAGGAATCTGAAATATTTCATTGTGGTTCCACTTTGGCCGTAGGTGCTCGCTAAAATATCTTTATTAAAAAATTAAACCTTAAGGGGATTAAAAAGGGCTTAACCCTGCCCCCCCCCCAAAAAAAAATCTATAACCCCTATTTACCCGTCAAAGGCATACGACAAACTCATTGAAAAACCGAACTGTCCGTCGGTTCGAAGCTACCGGGCATATATGAACTCAATAACATCCGGGGTCGCCCAGTGGGTAAGTTGTTAAAGCATCAGCCTGCTACGCCGAGGGCGCGAGTTAGATTCCCGCATAAGACTTGGTTGTATTCTGGGGAACCGGTCAGTCTTCCGCCTGCAAAAGGAAGACTGATCGTCTAGAAAGGAGAGTTGCAACCCATCGACGGTGTCATCGTTTGTTAATAAAAATTCTTCTGTGATTGTGTGATTTGTGATTTTCTATATCCTTGTATTCATATGTACACCGGACTGGGGTGTAATGTCATCAGACCCCAGGGACATTGACCCCCCCCCCCCAAAAAAAAAAAAAAATTAAAAAAAAAAAAAATCCGAGAATTTCCAGATGAAAAAAATTTTTGGATAATTTAAGCATGAACAGAAATAGAAATTTAGATAACATTAATTATAAGGAAATAAATTTGCGTACGAGGAGAATACAAATAAAACTTCAACTCATTTCGTACAGTCGGGTTTCGAACCAGCAATCTTTCGATTAGCAGGAATACGAACGAAACCACTACGCCAGTTCAGCTGCGTATTATATTGTGCTTGAAGATTCCTTTGTTGTAATATTAATGAATTTTCAAAAATAGCCATGGGATTTAATATAGAATGACACTATAAGACTACAATGAAAAGCACTACAACGACTTGTTTGAGACTTTTAATTGTAGACTTTCGACTGATGCTTAGGACACAAGTGTTTGATATCAACTTAATCTTTATTTATTCTCTCTACTGATATTTTTGATTCGTTTATCACGGAAAAATTACAAGATAAAAATAACTTTTTAAATACCATGTTTTTAAATTTTCTGTTGAATCATATAAACTTGACAATTCTCTCTTAATTGCACAAACATTCACTTAATTTTTCTTTTTCACTTTCTTTTATTTAATTTTAATCACTTTTTAGTCGTTTTCACTATCCACAGACTTTATAAACTTTTTAATTTTTTAAAAATTTTTCGCACAATATTTTTGTAAACAAATTAAATTCACATATATTCTGTTTTCAAAATCGTCAAACGCGGTTACGCAAAAGTGCAAGCATTGAATTCGATCGAAGCGCCACCTTGCGAATTTTTAGGCTAAAAGTATTAAAATAATGCATTTTCATCGTGTTCTGAGCTATTCTAAAAGTTTCAAATGTCTAGCTAGTCGGGAAGTTAGTTAAAAATCGATTGCAAGATTTGTACTAGACAAACACACACACACAAACAAACACACAAGAAAGCAAGTTAATAAAAACATGTTAAAAATGCCGTAGTACCTCTGGCTGATTTTGCGTATCCTAAAGTGTCACGGCACAACAGTTGGGAATCGCTGCTCTAGAACGCGGGTTTATTATAAGTTTCTTTACATATGAGTATACTAGCTGAATACCCGTGCTTCGCTACGGAATACATTTTAGGATAATTACAATGAAAAAATAATGAAATTTTTAGAGGATATCCTTAAAAACAATATTTTTCGTTTCTTCATTGGGTGGAACTAATATTACCAGGCTCGTTCGTGAACTTACGCGTGAGCAAGCTACGTAAAACTGACCGTGGGAGAAACAATTTTCTCTTAAATCTACACCAGCGTATTTTAAAGTTTGGCCTTGAGACTAATTTATCGTCATAGGGAGGCATAATTTTAGGGGAAAATGCAGTTTTATATACATGTTTAATTTAATATCCATAAAACATACAAATTTGAATTAAATTCTTAAAAAACTCCCATCTCAATTAGTCTAGTGGTTGAATTTTATCTTTTACCGTATTTTAATATTTTTTGTCGATTTATTTCGTTGTTATGCACGTGACGCAAAATTAATTTAAAGTGTCACAAACAGAAAAATCTCGTGATCAGCATTTAACAAATTAAATTCTAAAAATTAATTTTAAAAATGCACCAAAAATCAGAAAAAGGAGTTAAAGATTCGAAAAAGATTTCATTTTAAAGGAATTTTTATGATCTTTCTCGTGGTATAAATTTTATAACCCTCGGATTATTATTTTAAATGGAACATAAAAAAAAATGTTACAAAAACAGCTTAAAAATTTAATTTAAAAAATCTAAGAAGAATTTTTCAACAATCTTTCTTAGTGCACCCCTACACTATAAGAAGAATCGCCATGCAACATTACAGCTCTTTAGGTCCAGCGGTTTGTTCTGTGCGTTATCTGTCAGGCAGTCAGTCAGTCAGGGAACTGTTTTAAATATATCGATATTATAAGTGACTGACCAAAATCTACAACGTGCTCAACGGGTAGATCTCACTAACGCTACTGTCTCTCTGGCATCAAAGGAATATCGAATTCTCTCCTTCGCAATCAGTGTCCTGTGTTTGGGTCGCATATTCTTGTTTGGCTTGCGAAAGCCCTCTGTTTGTATGTGAAGATTCATATCGATCAATATCACCTGCCACGTCATCAATGACGTGTCGACTCTGACGTCGCTGTACGAAATCAAAATGACGTAGTCTATAAGAACATGTTTGGCGTGCCGACGCTATGAGAGTATAACTTTGAAATAATATCTAAAATAATACGTAAAGGGAATACATGAAACTATTCCTTAAATTTTTTTAAGCAATTAAAAGATTACATCTAAGATGCTATATCTGGATGAAATCTGAAATTTAGGGACTCCTGCTAACGTCGAAAAAATAAGAGACGTGACCAGGATTAGTTATTTATATACATATAAAACAGTTCCTTAACTGACTGACAGATAACGCACAGACCAAATCGCAGGACCTAAAGGGCTGAAATTTTGCATGGCGATTCTTCTTATACTGTAGAGGTGCACTAAGAAAGATTTTAGAAAAATTCTTAGATTTTTTTAAAAATTAAATTTTTAAGCTGTTTTAGTAACTTTTTTTAAGTTTGCATTTAAAATAATAATTTGAGGGTTATAAAATTTATATCACGAGAAAGATCATAAAAATTCCTTTAAAATAAAATCTTTTTCGAATCTTTGCCTCCATTTTCTGATTTTTTGTGAATTTTTAAAGATTAATTTTTAGAATTTAATTTATTAAATGCTGATCAAGTGATTTCTTTTTCTGGTACTTTAAATAAATTTATCGTCATGTGCATAACACCGAAATAGACAAAAAAATATTTTTCCTTTGCTAATGCGGCAGACGATTGGAAATTATCCAAAAAAAAAATATTAAAATACAGTATAAGATATCTTTCCCAAACTGTACTATATTAACTGTACTATATTTTTTAGTATGTTCTATTAGATTTAATTTGAATATTTTCTTCTACATTATTTTGTCTATAAAAATATCCGTTACGATTTTTTATAAATATGTTTTATCATTTTTTTTTACATCAATTACAAACATTGATCGTTGTATTATATATTTATACATATTTTTGGCAATAATTGCATAGATTGACAGTTGTATTTAATTTGAATGTACTCCGTAGAGAAGTACGGGCTTTCAGCTAGTGAGTTGATATATATTATATGTATGTGTATATTTGTGATAATAATCACAATGGGAATGAAATTATACACACGGGAATAGATGCGAATGAACTTATTGGACAGATGCAGTCGGGCGAAGTCTTCATCCAGGAAAACACTGAGGAAATTTAGGAGAGAAACACACGCATGGAGCCATAGAAGCGATGCACAAATCGCAGACATTGTCCGGGAAATGACTTTAATTATCAAGCAATAAGAAGGTTACAGTGGCCACTGCACTTGTCCGGCGTCCATGCTAAGACGGGACGTGAAAACAGCAGTGTTTACATGGCAGAGTTAAGTGAGAAAAGCCGTCGTGCCCACCGGACTTTTGGCTTCCGTGGACGGCAGATCTGACAGCAACGAGAATTAGATGAGAGAGAGAGAGAAGTCTTCTGTTCAGGCAAATATTAAATGAGTGGTTGGCGATACTGACAACAGAGGGCCTAAATTGCTTAATTTTTAATTGGACGAATTTAGTCTCGCTGAGTTCACGTGTCTACGTCGTGGTTCGCACGGGGATTAATTAATTGCTAGATCACGCGCTTGTTAGATCTGCGTTTCACCAAAAGGAAGAATTTGAAAACAGGACTTATTTATTATATACAACTTTAATGAGGCGTTCGGTTTGAGCCAGATATGGTGATGGAATTTCAGGATGGAGCCAGATATGGTGAGATATTTCAAATGCCTGCTTAATGATCTGCAGGGCTAATATAAATTATAACTTACATTATTTTTAGGTTGCAATTTGGAAGGGGGTTGTGCTTTATTGATAAGATAATTTAGAATACGCAGTAAATGTAATTTTATAGGAGGACGCGATTTTTTGTTACATATATATATTTATTTACGATCGTTAAACTTAACTGGGTTTAACAAACATACATGTAAGGTGAAAATGCACGCCTCACACATGATACTAATCCAAATTAAAATAACCATTGGCAAGTAGTTTAATAATATCTGTAAAAATACAATGCCGACATTACTATTCAACGAAAGGGCTTGTTTCTGGAAGTTATAACTTTCAAGATGGACATAACATGGCAGTGGACAATCCCTCGAAAAAATGGTGCGAAGATGACGACCTCAAGAATACTAGAATCACAATACTATTACACATCCTACCCAATTACTCGGAATGACGTAATAGAAGCAGCAAGTTGTAGACGAGAAGAAACACGCATCAACAAAACCAAAAATGTCTTCAGAAAATTCATTTAGAGAGGAACGATGAAATAGATAAAATTTAACAATTAAATAGAATAACTAACTTCAAGTAATCTTAGAATTTTGATTGAATTCCTTTCAGGCTGAGTCTAGCTCCAGCCATGTAAATATGAGCTAGTTTTCCTTTTCAGGTTGCATTTTAAGGAAGAATGGATATATATATATATATATATATATATATATATATTAAAAAGGTTTCTTTTAAGATTCATTCTGGGTTTTATTACATTTTTCTTTCTCGGAGCTTTGGGAATAACGTAAAAAAAATGCTGAGTACAACGTAAATTGCTATTCAAAATTTAGACCTTCCTATAATGGGAATATAGGGAAAAGTTGACATATATAGAGCTGTGAAAAATTATGAGACTCACCTCTGGGCAGTTGCTACAGCAGGATGTGCTGCCGCGGAACATATTTCCGCCTTCTTCCAACGCTGGGCTGTCCACCTGCACGGAAGAAAACAAAAAAATATATAAATAAAAGTCACATGCTGTTCCATACTGATAACGGCAATTTCCGGCGATTGTAGCGCCACCTTTTGGTTGTATGAAAAAACGCGCCAGTGTGAAACTTGTTCTAAGTGAGTAAGTCGCGTCGCTTTCAGCGGCCATTTTTTAAGCCCATGTTGCGGCACCGCTTTCAATAAAATTGTTATTTATATATAGTCCTCTGCTTTCCCTCCGTACCATTTTGGTCCTAGCGAGCCGGAGGTGGAACTTTTCGCGTAACTATGGAGAAATTTACCGCTTTAAAAAGACAAAAATCAAGTTTGAAAGGAAAAGTAACGCAGATCGAAAACTTCGTGCAAAACTTTAAAAGCAGTGATAAAGCGAGCATTGAGCTCCAATTGAAACTGACGAACGTTAAAAGGCTTCATGATAAAACCGAAGAATTACGCAGTGAATATTATGATTTACCTGAGGATACGGATTTAACAGAAATCGAAGAAGAACTTCAAGATTTAGATTCCAGACTGGAAGAATTAGAGGTAAGCCTAAATTGCCTCAATAGTAAACTGTATGCAAGTAATAAACTTGAAAATGATCATAATAAAATAAATAATGTTGATCTGCCAACTTCATCGCCAAATGTTAAGCTCCCAGAAATCCCGCTTCCACAGTTTTCAGGAAAATACGAGGAATGGAGTCAGTTTAAACTCCAATTTTCTAATTTAATTGATAAAAATGTTGCCTTATCAGAAACGCAAAAACTATATTATTTACGCGCAGCACTAAAGGGTGAAGCAAAACAATTAGAAACTCTAGATGACACTTATAAGTCTCTGTTTAATGCATTAGATGAACGCTATCAGAACGCCAGAATGTTAGTAGAAGCACATATCCAAGCTCTAATGAATTTCGAGAAAATCACGCATGAGTCGCCAAAAGAATTACGCAATTTGGTAGATTGTATAAATCGAAACTTACGAGCCTTGAGCGTTTTAGAATATAAAAGAAACAATCTTTCAGATATTATGTTGATAAATGTTATTACGAGTAAATTGGACAGAGAAACTAGAAAACAATACGAGTTATCTCTGAATTCTAAGGAAGTTCCATCATTAGACGAATTTTTAAATTTCTTAGAAACGCGAAGTTTGATGTTAGAAGGCTTAAACAGAAATTTTTCGGTTAAGTCCAGCCCTAAAAACGTTTCAAATATCTCAAATCGTTCAAAACTTTCATGATTAATTCCAAGGAGCATTTAAAGCTTTGTGTTTTATGTAAAAACCCACACCCTTTACATAAATGCTCACAATTTCAAAATATGAAGATCTCAAGCAGATATGAATTCGTTAAAAATCAAAAGTTATGCTATAACTGTTTAAATTTCCATACTGTATCTCAATGCAAATTGAAATACGTTTGTAGTATTTGTAAAAAGAAACACCATACATTATTGCACTTATTAGATGAAATGAAAGAAGCACATGGAAATCAAAACACATTGCCTCAGAACATTGAAAGTGATGAGTCAGATAGACAGAATGGCGCGCCACAGCTTGGCGCTGAAATGAGGAGTGTTTTGCTTAGTTCCAAGCTTTCAAAAAATGAAAAAGCAAATGCTGCACTTCCGCAGAATGAAAGTGTTTTATTAAATACTGTGGTTATTTATGTTAAAAATGAATACAGTCAAAGGTGCAAATTTAAAGGCTTGCTGGACAATGGAAGCGAAATAAATCTCATTACTAAGCGTTGTGCAGAAAATTTGGGGTTAAGAAAAGAGAATATTAAAACTTCAATTTCAGGAATAAACAACTCAATTCATTCAGTTAAGGCTAAAGTAAATGCTAATATTTCTAACAAAGGAGAGACATTTTCGGTGAATATAGATTGCATATTGGTTCCAAGAATAACTGAAATTTTCCCAGTAGCAAAACTAGATATATCAAGTGTTAAATTTCCTAATTATGTGGAACTTGCAGATAAAGGGTTTTATCTACCCAGCCAGATCGATTTCTTGATCGGAAATCGACTTTTTTTTTGATATTTTGAAAAGTGAAAGAATTTATACGGAAGATGGAAAATTAATGTTACAGAACACTAAGTTTGGTTATATAGTAATCGGATCTTTACAACACGAAAAATATAATAATTCTCGTTACTGTTGTTTACTTAATGAAACTAATTTAGATAAATCACTTAAGAATTTTTTCGAAGCAGAACTGATACCGGAAAATAACGTTGAAATGATTAAAAGTGCTGATGATAAACTATGTGAACAACATTTTTTGAATGTTAGAAGGGACCCACAGAAGGGACAATTCAGGCCGATACATTGTTCAAATGCCGTTTTCGAAGAATCGTGATTGTTTAGGTGATTCCAAACAAAATGCCTTACGAAAACTGGATTGTTTATGGAAAAGATTAAATCAAAATCCCAAATTCTTAAAGATGTATAAGAAATTTATTCGCGAATATTTAACCTTAGGCCATATGGAGGAAGTTTTAGAAAATGAAGAACCAGAAATTGTATATTATCTCCCTCACGGTGTCTACAGACCTGATAAGCAGACGCCGCCTTTAAGAGTAGTATTTAATGCTTCGTCTGTTACGTCTTCAGGAGAATCACTAAATTCATTACAGTTGACGGGAGGTATAATACAGGATGATCTTTTCGCTGTTCTACTTAGATTTCGAAGGCACGAATATGCACTTACTGCCGATATAAGAAAAATGTTCCGGCAAATTTTGATAGACGATTCTCAACGCGATCTATTGCGCATATTTTGGAAGGAAGGGATGAACGAACCTGCAAGGACTTACAGACTGTGCACTGTTACATATGGCACGACAAGTGCTCCATTTTTAGCAACGCGATCACTTAAACAACTCGCAATTGATGATGGAGATCAATATCCACTAGCATCTTCAGTTCTTCAATCAGATACATATATGGATGATATCTTAAGCGGAGAATCTGAATTCTCCAAGCTTAAGGAGCTTCAGTCTCAGTTAATAAAGTTGTTGAAGTCTGGAGGTATGGATTTACACAAATGGTGCACAAACCACCCTAGTTTATTAACAGATCCATCTCAAATTAATCAAGAATATGCTATTAAATCAGACTCTGAATTAGATGTGGTAAAAACATTGGGTATGTTGTGGAAACCTAAAACTGATATGTTTACTTACACGACCAAGGTAAATCCTAAATTGAATTACACTAAATCAGAAGTGCTTTCACAAATAGCCAAAATATTTGATTCTCTTGGTTTAATTGGTCCGGTCATTGCAAAGGCTAAAATCTTCTTGCAGCAACTGTGGTTACTGAAAATTGCATGGCATGAACAACTTCCAGATTCTTTAGCTAGGGAGTGGCATGATTTTTCCTTATCACTTTTGAATCTGAATAAATTAAAGATACTTAGATATTGCCTATCCAAGACACCTGTACGAATATTTCTACATGGATTCGCAGACGCCTCAGAAAATGCGTATGGTGCAGTTATCTTCATACAGTCTATAGCGTATGACAACACTGTAAAAAGTCAATTACTCTGCAGTAAATCAAGAGTAGCACCAATTCGAAAGGTAACAATCCCGAGGTTAGAATTAAATGCTTGTCTACTTGTATCTCAACTTATGAGAAAATGTTTAACATCATTACATCTACATGTTGAATCAATGTTCTTATGGTCAGACTCAACTATCGCTCTTTCTTGGATAAAAACATCGCCTCATCAACTAAAAACTTTCGTTGGGAATAGAGTTAGTAACATTCAACAACTGACTGAAAATTTCCACTGGGGTCACGTCTCCTCCAAGCAGAATCCGGCAGACATTATTTCACGGGGACTAGATGCTAAAGACCTTTCATCAAGTGTTTTGTGGTGGAAAGGGCCTACATTCCTACAAGCGGATATTATTGTTCCAAGGGATATTCCTGAATATCATTCTACTGAAAATGAACAATATTTAAATGAATTCAAAGGGCACTCCGATAAAACTCTAATTCTTACAAAGGACAATTTTTTTGATACATTTTTAAGTTTAACTAATAATTATTTGAAGTTAATTCGCATTTTGTCATATATTTTTAGATTTTTTAGTAATTGTAAGACAGGCCACAAATTAAAAGGACCGCTCACCACCAAGGAATTGAGGTGGTCGGAGATATCTATAATTAAAGCCGTCCAGGTAAGATATTTTGAAAAGGAGATTATCAATCTTCTAAAGGGAGAACCTGTGCCCAAAGGTAGTGGATTGCAAAACTTAAAATGTTGTTTTCGTCTAAAAATGGATTTAAGAGTTGGAGGTCGCTTAGCCAATTCTGACTTAAAGTTTAATCAGAAACACCCTATTATTATTCCCAAGAGTAATAAATTGACTCGAATGATTTTTGAGCATTTTCCCAGGAAAAACCATCATGCAGGCCCACAAACTCTCCTATATACCGTACGTCAAGAATTTTGGCCCATTAATGGCAGATTGACTGCAAGGAAGGTAGTTAACGATTGCATAATTTGCTTTAAGCAAAACCCTAAACCTGCTGTACAGATTATGGGTAATTTACCCTCTGATAGAGTAACTCCTAACGCACCGTTTAACGTTACCGGCGTGGATCTCTATTGACCCTTTTCTATAAAAATTCCTTATCAACGGAAATGTATATTGAAAAAAATTTATGTTTCAATTTTTATTTGTCTTGCGACTAAAGCTATTCACATGGAAATAGTTTCGGATTTGACATCAGAGTCCTTTATCGCATGTCTTAAAAGATTTTTTGCAAGACGAGGAAAAAGCGCGAAAATTTACACAGATAACGCCACAAATTTCATTGGGGCATGTGCTGAATTAAAGAAACTGTACAAATTAATTCAAGAGCCTAATGAACAGCTTGGAAACTATTTGTCCTCAGAGCAGGTAACTTGGAAATTTATCCCCCCTAGATCCCCAAACTTTGGAGGGTTATGGGAAGCAGGGGTAAAATCATTCAAATATTACTTAAAGCGAGCAGTTGGTAATACTAATTTAACCTATGAAGAATTTTTAACGGTCATCACACAAATAGAGGCTATTTTAAATTCGAGACCTATTTGCCCATTGTCACCAGACCCTAATGACTTTCAAGCTTTAACACCGGGACACTTTTTAATAGGACGCCCACTAAATTCTATCCCCGAACCCGAGCTTGTGGCTATAAATGACAATAGACTATCTAGGTGGCAACTAACAACCAAATTAGTGCAAGGCATTTGGAAGAGGTGGAAGAATGATTACTTAACTAACTTACAACAAAGATCGAAATGGAAATTTGAAAAAGATAATGTAGAGGTGGGTGATTTAATTTTAATCAAGGAGGACAATATTCCCCCCTCAAAATGGTCCATAGGTAGAATTAAAGAAACCATTAAAGGCAAAGACGGTAAGGTTCGAGTAGTGATAATACAAACTCCCACTGCTGTACTAAAAAGACCTATATCAAAGATATGTATTTTGCCAATGCAAAATTGAACCTTTTTATGTTTACTTCTTTTCTTTATTATTGTATTGTTGTATCTTATATTAGTATAGTTATAATGTGTTTATTTTTAATTTTTTTTGTGTATTGAAATGTTATTTCAAGGCCGGCGGAATGTTCCGTACTGATAACGGCAATTTCCGGCGATTGTAGCGCCACCTTTTGGTTGTATGAAAAAACGCGCCAGTGTGAAACTTGTTCTAAGTGAGTAAGTCGCGTCGCTTTCAGCGGCCATTTTTTAAGCCCATGTTGCGGCACCGCTTTCAATAAAATTGTTATTTATATACAGTCCTCTGCTTTCCCTCCGTACCACATGCAATGTCGCCATTATTAGAAGAAAAACACCTTTCTACATCATTTAAGCAATTTATAAAATATGATTCAACGTTAGCCTCGGGATGTTAAACTTATATAACCTTGTCAATTTCATTCTCCTTACATAGATAACATACATTATATACATTTATTACCATGTTTTTATTAACTCTCTTTATTGTTTGTGTATGTGTTTGCGCAGTACAAATCTTGCAATATATATATATATATATATATATATATATAGATGGATAGATACACACACACACTGAGGAGCCAAAAAAACTGGTACAGGCATGCGTATGCAAATACTGGAGATTTGCAACCAATCAGTGTAACACGATGCGGTCAGCAGGGCCTATATAAGACAACAGGAGTCTGTGAAAGCTGTTAGATCGGTTCCTGCAGCTACAATGGCAAGTTATCACGATTTAGGTGACTGAACGTGCGTTACAGTCGACGCACGAAAGATGGGACATAGCATCTCCGAGGTAGCTACACAATTTGGATTTTCATGCACAACCATTTCACGAGTGCACCCTGGATATCAGGTACACTCAACATCAAATCTCCGACAGCGGTGCGGCTGGAAAAAGTCCTTGGATGAACTGGAACGTCGACGACTGATGAGAATCCTTAAATGAGATAAACGTGCAACACTTCCTCAAATTGCTGCCGATTTCACTGCTGGGGCATCAACAAGTGTCAGCGTGCGAAATGTTGTTCCATAATTTAAAATGTATATGTGTGCCTCACTTATCTTAAGAAAGGCAAGGTTACCTATTTAAAGTTAAAGGAACTCGCCAAAGAGTACAAGTTGAAACATTACACTCTATCTTTCGAAGTGTCCAGTAAAGTGACTCGAACGTACGCTAAACATTTAGACAGTGGCGTAGCGAGTATAACTGGCGCCCGGGGCACGATACCATTTTGGCGCACCCCATGGTCTTGTGGACCATTTGGCGCTCCTCTGCGAGTGGCGCCCGGGGCATGATAGACCCCCTTGCCCTCCCCTCGCTACGCCACTGCATTTAGAATGACATGAAGGCGTGAAAAGTTTCTATATACTTTGTTCAACAAGTCCATTTCAATACCCAAACTCCTATAGGTGGTTAGTTTGTTGGGGTTTTATGGCGGAAAGTCCAAAATAGGACATAAAGCGCTAAACACATGACTAGAGCCGAAAAAACGCTAGGCTCGATCCAACAGTGGAAGTTTTTAATTTAGAACCAACACTTTTCGATAGTAAAAACACGTGAAAAAAATTGATTAAAAAGGTGATACAACTTATGTGTAAACGTGATAAGATTGGTATATAAAATGTAATAATATGAAAGATGATGGTATGTAAAGGTGTTAAAAACTATGATATAAAGGTCACAACCAAATTTCTATAGAATATGAGGCATTATTACTTCCAAGATCACTTTGGAAAAGATTAAATTAATTAATGTACAAACGAAAAGATTAAATTACATAACGTGATGAATCTGAAGAAAAATTTCATAAATCATGAATTTAAAAAGTTCATTTTTTGCTAGAAAATTCTATTAATACTTTTGTCCGATCAAAGAACTTAAAATACTTCTCTAAAAACAAACTATTTTCCTACTTTTTTTTAAATTTATACAACAACAGAACAGCTAAAATTTTAAAAAATATTCATCAATATTTGAAAGAGGAGCATTTAGTCGCTACAACAGCAATGCATTTCATAATAACGAGCGGAAATATATATGGATAGCAAAAAAAAAAAAAAAAAAAACACGAGCACCAGATTTTCTACCAGTACAGCACTTTATTTATGCTGTTCTAAACAAAATATTCTGTTTACCGAGACAAAATATTTAGCTGACTCAAGTTTTTCCGCCTAGAGTTTGTTGAACGGGCATTAAATTAATTATAAACGGGATGGAGGTAGAGTGAATGACACCCCTGCCGTTTTAAAGTGTATGAAAGTGAAATTTTGCGCGAAAAAAGAAAAAAGCTAAATTATCTTCTGTCACGTGAGAAGAAAACCTAGGCGTGGTGCCACAATATAGAAATGATATTTATGCCCGCAGATCTTTTCCAACTCAGTACCCGAGTCATAAGTGTCCGTTATCATAAACTATGACACTTCCATCGTTCAAGATATGAATCGTAACGGCTGTGCAAGAGTCATTCTTCTCTCGTAACTTTCCACTGAATATGACATGCAGCTATTTATCCGTAGCTTTCCCCAAGCGAGGCATCATAGGAGGTAGCCATTCGATCTCAGGCCGATAGGCCTTTTCTAGACAAGCCCATGTTCATTAAGAAAATGTGGAATGTGACAGTTGTATTTCTCAGACTTTCCTTCCGTGCACGCCCCTAAATAGTCACATGAATGCACTTTCAAAATCGAAACCTCCAACGAGTGTGCTTTGATGTTAACTACCAGCTGTCAGAGAGCACATCAAGGTCCGAATTTGCCAGCGGGGATGTTTCCAAAGTAAATTATTAGATCACTGGATAAGTCCTCATAACGTCAAAGTAGCACCATTGCAGACAGAAACCTGTCATTAGTTGATTTAATTCGGTGGGTTTTTTTTCGAGTTACTGCAACATATTAGGTATTTATTATAAGCGTAGAAGAATTGTATTTTCTGATACAACGACAATTTAGCAAATATTTAGTCTGCATGCGAGCCAATGTAAAAAGGTGGAAAACAAGATGTAAACTTTTTTAATCAACATAAAGGCAAACGTCAAAGTAGTACCATAGCAGAGAGAAACCTGTCCTTAGTTGATTTAACTATTTTTTTTCGAGTTACTGCAACAAATTAGGCATTATAAGTGTAGAAGAATTATCCAGTTTTCTGATACAACGACGATTTAACAAATATTTATTCTGTATGCGAGCAAATGTAAAAAGATGGAAAACAAGATGTAAACTTTTTAAATCAACATAAAGGCAAACGTCAAAGTAGTACCATTGCAGACAGAAACCTGTTATTAGTTGATTTAACTCGATGGGTTTTTTTTTTCGAGTTACTGCAACATATTAGGTATTTATTATAAACGCAGAAGAATTGTCCTGTCTTCTGATACGAGAATTTAACACATATTTAGTCTGCATACGAGCAAATGTAAAAAGGTTGAAAACGATATTTAAACTTTTTTAATCAACATAAAGGCAACCGTCAAAGTAGTACAATTGCAGAGAGAAACCTGACATTAGTTGAGTTAACTCAATTTCTTTTCGAGTTACTGCAAGAAATTAGGCATCATAAGTATAGAAAAATTGTCCAGTTTTCGAATACAACGACAATTTAACAAATATTTAGTCTGTATGCGAGAAAATGCAAGTAATGCAAGTATATACAGTTAAACCTCGATCCATCGTTTTTTAAGGGGCCGTTTGCACTGCCACATACGGGAAAACTATAACAAGGGGACATAACAAAGAAATATTATCGTCGGGACTGGACGAAATAAACGACACATATGGGAAAACGATAATTCTGTAACGTCACGTGTTTTGTGCGGTTCCCACGAAGAGCCTTTCACAGCTGGAAGATTTAAAAAAACTCAAGCCATGCGTACCCCTGCATTCTAAGTTTCTATGGGAGTAACTGTTTGGGAAAGAGAAACGTCTCCCATCACCGTCGTAAAGCTGTCTTTCTTAGCGATAGCTCTATGCGACTTTGTCACTGGATTGTAATAAAGTTTCGGCGTTAAGAAGAGCTGTCAGCCGATAATCTGACGACCCCCCCGGTTTTGGAATACAATTTCTAAGGAGGCGGCCGCCGCCGAAGTTTTGAAGCAGAGGGGTAGAGAGAGAGACTGTGTTTCTGGGGAGATTGGCATGTAACATCCAACCCGAGCAGACGTGTTTTTTTTTTGGAAGTTCCTGATGAGACCATGGGTCTGGGAGCGTACGCTGTGAATCTGCACTTAAATTAATTGAATATGTCGTAATTGTCTAATGTTTAATTTTTTTGTAAATAAATTTTCTTGTTAAGTTTTTGTTTTAAATTGGCCTTTGCATTTTGTCACATGGAATTCGACTTTGTAAATATATTTTCTTATCTCATAGTCTTGATACAGCATTGATTCGGTTCCATGCACATTTTAGTGTAACTGTTTTATTATGTATGTCCTAAGATGTATGTGTGTTTGGGATCGCGCCTGTGGCTTATTTTGTACCGGTTTCTGGAAGAAAGGTATATACCTCCAGGAGGCAAATTTAGCTTATCGTGTAGAAAGGTTTTGTGAAAGAATAAAGGAGTGACTTGCCACCCCTTCTCGGCTGTAAAGGGGTCTTAGCGTCCCCATAGCAACTGCCTAGTAACATCTTTTAGCCAATGAGAGCTGAAAGGTGTTTGTTCGAGGACATAGCTGACCTCTGCTCTCCCCGGTGGATTCAGAAATAGTAATTTTAATAATGCCTCAGAGATTAGCCTTAACCACCTATCGTGATGCTACAATTCGGAGAACCATCAATCGAGGTTTCATTGTATACCGTTTCTAAAATGATCGGACACTTTTCCCTTTCATAAAGGAATTTTCATTAAATATTTATACCAAAGACAAATTAAAACACAATTTATATCTAATATTTAATTCCGTGTATCTTATACAGAATTATGCATATTTAATTAAAACATTAATTGGATAAACGTAATATAATGCACACTAAGGATGAAATAAACGTGTTACAAAATGGTCGGAGATTAACCATTTCATTGAACAGAAATTAAAGGACTAACTTATATCTTTCCTATGCCATTATACTTTAAAACATGACAAAATCTTTTTGACAAGGTTCAGCTAGCTTCTCTGTTATTCCAGACTAATTAGTTCTACACTCATCTTATATTACTAACTGTAACTGCCACTTTGAGGAAATATTGTTTCGGATTTTTAAATATTAGTTCTTGACATTGTAGTTCTATGACGCTTTTAAATGGAGATCCTGGGGTATTTTTAAGGTTTCTTAGCAACTGAATAACAGTCAGAGCCACATAATCCATGCAATAGCAGCACGTTTGGGTAGGATGGAAAATGATTTTGAAAGTTTAGTTTTTACGATAAAGATTTCAAATATCAGGTATTTGACGGAAGTGATGACATATTATCACTGAAAAAAAAGATAACCGAAACTAAATATACAGGGTGTTTTTTTTTAAACTGACACTACTCAGAGCCAATCGTAGCACGATCTATCAGCTGGAATTCCACCAAAATTTATAGAGGGGCTAAGGACGAAATTGGAAAGAGTTTCCTTGAAAAAAAAAACTAGTTCCATAAGTCGCCGATAGGGGAAGATATGGCGCTTTTGTTGTCGGCGCACCCGAGAATTTGCATAAAAGGCAAGTAAAACATCCAAATGCAAATTCATGACTACATAGTCGACAGCAGAGCCAAAATTTGGGGTTATAAAGATCGGTGCGGAATCTGTTGCGCCATCGCTTTACAGAATGAAGGGTCATCAGTCATGTTTTTCCACTTGCATGGCCACCTCGCTCTCCGGACCTAACCCATGTGACTTCTTTCAGTTGGGGTTATTTAAACTCCAAGATGTATCTTGGCTCTGCATGGATCTCTAAATCTGCCAAGTTAGTTCTTGGTGGAGCCTCTAACTTTGCGGCCTTAAAGGTCAACATATCCTGGACTGTGATGAATATTCCTGGTGACGTAAAACATGAAAATACACATTCACGACTATGTAGTCGACAGCAGCGCCAGTATTTCGGGTTGTAAAGATAATGGATGAATACCGAAAAAGTAAGCAGACAAATGAATAACAAAGAAATTTCACTGCAGCACCACTTTATGTAGCAAATTCACTTCTCCCTGTTTCAATTTGACCACAGTCCTGGTGGACGACGCATTGCATCCTGAACACTATGTTCTCAATGCCCAAGCGTAACATGTCGCCAGGAATGTTCAAAGTCCAGGATATGTTGTCCTTCAGGGCCGCCAAGCTCGAGACTCCACCAAGATACACCTTAGACTTTAAATAAACCCACAGAAAGATTTCACATGGGTTAGGTTCGGGAAGCGAGGTGGCCATGGCAGTGGAAAAAAGCGACTGATGACCCTTTCTTCTGTAAAGCGAAGGCGCAACAGATTCCGCACCGATCTTTGTAGACCAAAATACTGGCGCTGCTGGCCCGTCGGACGGGTTTGTAACCAGTTGCGCCGTGTGCGTGGCTCCATTCAATTACATAGGTTGCGACTCATCACGGTCTGGTTTGTGATTTGAGTCGGTTATCAGTTTCTTTTGAGTTGCTCCGTGTGCAGACGGGCTAAGAAATGATGGAACACGAAAGAAAGCACGAAATATTGCGGAGTTTGTTCTAAATTTAGGGCGTATTTTCAAAATTTACGGAATTTTAAAAAACCTATCAATCTCGGATTCATTATTGAAAATTATCGTACGCCACGAGGTCACGGGTTTCCATTGACCGATCACCATCTCAAAATTCTGACATTTCATCAATCAAGAAAAACCTTTCCACTTCCCAGGAGTAATTTTAATTCGTAACTCTTGATGAAAAGTGACTTACCCCGATACTTGCTTGAGCACGTTCAATATGATGCAGGTATCTAGCTAAGCTTATTTGTTTTAAAACCCACCCAGTACGAAATTTCACAAGTTACGATCAAAATTTTAGTATTCATGTTTCTGTTCTGAGTAGAACAAGGTCGTGTCACTTTATATCTTGCCAGCTGGTGTCTGTAAAGTATCAAGAGAGATTGGGAGGATTCGCTACTCCCAATGTCGTCGGTAAAATACCCCCTTAAAGCTGCTGTGAACTAACCCTATTGGATTCACTCACCTCAATGTTAACCTATGGAGAAAATGTATACAAGGATTGCCAACTTGTATTTAAAGATTTTTTTAAAATTGTACTCCGTAATAGAGACAGAAAATTTACCACTTTGGGCATTTTTCGTTTTTTTAAAAAAAAATTCAAATATTTTGAAATCTAATTTATTTGGGGGAAAAATCAGGTATAGTGTGATTAAACGTTCCTCAATTCCTTTAGTGGACGCAATTTATAAAATGAATCCCGTTCTAAGGTGCAAAAAAAGTTAAGGCTATCTGATAATACCATTTTTATTCGATTATCGGCATTTATGTAGCTGTAAATAGTAGACACATTTTCTCCATAGATTAACATTGATCGAACCCCTTTTAAAAGAATGATTTTCTTAATCTACCCCCCCCCCCTCACATTTTTCACTATAATATACAACATAATTATAATACTAATAATTGCACATAAAACACTTGGAGATAACAATTTGACTAAGAATATGAACAAAAAATTAGAAAAAGTGCTTCATTATGTTTATGGTTTATTTTAGTATTATTTTCATTTTTAATTTCACAAATATAAACAAGATTTCAGAAACACAGATTGTAATTGCACAAAAATTCGATTTCAATTAATGTGGTGGTTGAGCTAGATGCATTGATACATTTTTTTTTAATGTTTGGCCTGAAATTGCTTATCCTATAGTCCCAATAACTAACATAGCGAATATAAATATATAAACAATTTTACTGACTTATATGTAATTATTATATAATTTCATTCGACACATATACAAAAGCGTCATGACATTCGACTTTAGATGGGTGGATCACTCCACCCTACGCAAATCTGTATTTATACATATTAAAACGGATATTGTTATCTAATAATTACATGCATAAAATTTAAATTTTCAAACCGAAAAATTTATCATAGACCCCTGGAATACTATAGACATTTTAAACTTCTATTTTTCGAACCCCAAGGGTCCACCTGGACCCCGTTGGAAATCTCTGGTATAGACCATGAAATTATATATATATAATAGCCGTTGTCTCTGCATAACACTTCCGGGCTGTACTCATCTTTCAATTGAAGCCTCAGTAAACAAAGGCCGGTTAGGCCTAATTTCAATTTCAGATGTGGATCAGAATTTTTCTTACCTAAAAACTAATATCTTCTCCATCAAATCACGTTTGTTCAGCCTATTTTTCTATAAAGCATTCAGAACTAAAAAAAATTGGATGCTTTTAGCTGTATATTTAACAGTTTTTAAAAGTCTGTTTACTTTTGCGATGAATTCTGAAAGTAAACAAACTTGAATGGGAATGAATCAAGTAGCTCAAGTATTCATATCGCGTAGTGAACTGCAAAAAACTGGATGGCAGTCTACTACTCCAATCGCATGAAAAACTAAATAAATAAAAAATAATGAAAGGGTTTGCTTTTACAAGGTGTGGATTAAATGCAATATTGTTAGATAATTCGGGATATTTTTTAGCTTTCATATACTTTTCCATTATGACGTCATTGTTAATATTATGACGTCAAAATGACGGGTTACCTTCTAGTAAAGTATAAACATGCAAAAACATAAGAATATTATTCTCATTCTGTATATAGAGTTAAAAATTGAATATTAAAAAAACGAGGTTGAAAGTACCTTGTCCCCTTAAAAATTTTCTTTAATCTTGGCAACATGAACCTAAACTTAAGGTAATAATAAATCAGGCAACACTCCCACAAAAGTATTTCATAATTTCGACTTGAACTCTACATTCCGTCTGTAACAACAATTTTATTCGTTTTATAAAATAATTTTAAAATAATTTTCATTAAATATTTTAAAAATATTTTTTAAATAATATTTAATAAAAATTTCCTTAAATATTTTTTTAAAACTTCAATAAAAATTAAACATTCTTTTAACTCTTTTCGAGGGAATGATTTGATTTGATTTAATAGGTAATGAAATACAGGTAACTGATTATGTTTTGTATATACTGATTATGTTTTGTATAGATTTTGTATAACAGCTTTTTGTACTATACAGCTGAATAGATTTCTCAATTTCAACAACCCTAGCTGTGGGTTATATATTAATCACCATATGCAATATTTTTTAAATTCAGGAAGCACTTGGATTTGCTCGATTTATTACTCACAAGCCGACCTTTTTTAAAGTTGAACGACATATTTGGCACTTACTGAGGATAAATTGTCCATAAATTTTAAATATATATGAAATTTTAAATTTATATGAACGTACGTTTGATTTGACTGAATTAGTTTTAAACCTACTTTTGACTGATTTCGAGCAAATAATACGATTTAATCGATAATGCAATGTAAGTAATATAAAATATGTTTGTTTTAATTAAATACTTTAAAAAAAATTTCTGGTTATGTTATACAAATGATTTTATGCAAATTTTTATGTAACGTGCTTAAGGAGATGGTGGACCTTTCAAACCATTTTTTAAAATTTTTACCCCAGAGATTTGAAATTTTGTATTTAGATTAATTAAAGTATAACGATATTAAAACCCTCATAAAATTAAAATTTAAAAAAAAATATTTTGTAATTAAATTGAAATTAAATTACTTTTTTTAAAAAATGCTCCTTGCGGCTCAGTTTTTAACTTATCCCCTTAATTTTGCATTTATATGGCTGATAAATACATTTTGAACAAAGTTATGTATTATTTTGTACTTTCGTTGAATAGTTAATTTTTAGGAAATATTTTTATGCTTGTACTCTGAATTTTCGTGAAATTTTTGTACTTTTCTACACTTAAGTTAAACTTTGATAACCTGAATGACCTCGAATCCTAAAATGGATACATAACTTTATTTTGATGCATCACAGGAGTCTTTATTATAAATTTCATAGAATTTCGTCAAAAATTATGGCGCGAGGAGCATTTTAAAAACTTGCAAATTTGGAAATTTCTCATTTTTAGAAAAAGTCAATTAAAAGATGTTTTTTCACCTACCTTTAATACTTACTTTTCTAAAACCACCAAGTTTTCATTTTACTTTTCACTACAAATTTTAAATGTATTTCATTCCAATATTTACATGTTTTTAAAATATTAATACAACCCCCAAAAATATCCAATATTTGTTCGATTTTTGGTAATTTGAAAGTCCACTATCCCTTAATGCAATGTACATTTGATTTGAAACCTTATACTGTTTTCGAGTACCTAAAAATCGGACAAACGAAGTCGACCGCACCCACAAAAAGGGTTTTATAATATCAACTCCACATTTATTCCGCGACAAGATTCTTATTGGTATTTGGTTTAAACATTTTTTTAACCTTCTTTTGACAGTTTCCGAGCAATTGAGCAATGCAGATCCGGAATTCATAGGATAATGTAAGTACATAAATAGCTAACTCTTAAGTACCTAGATAAAGTTGTTTCACACAGTATTTTTTTCCTTTCGGTTTTTTCGTTATCTTTTATTCACCAGTTTAGAGCGAGATCCTTTCCTATCTATATATTGATTAAAACATTATTGCAAATACCTCTGTCTATATCAACAAAATATTGTTCCGTTTTTCCTGAATTCGTTAGGATTGAATAAAATCTCTTCAGAAACTGCACACAAAATAAAATTTATTATTCTGTAAATTCTTCATGCGCATAAATAAATTCAAACAGAAAACACGTAACAACCGTCTTCTACACAGCTGAAAACTATAAAAACACAAGTCAGAATAACAGAGTCTTTAATGCAATACACGCCTAACGCACTTTCAACACATTCAATTCTCAGTAGAAATTGAACTGAGTTCCAATGCAAATGTTAGGTATATTTATAGACTTCCAAAGTGCCCCCCCCCCCCATCGGTCAGTCAGCTACATATCTCTAGAAGCTACAAGACAGATCTAGACGGCAAGTTTGCGACCATTTGGTGCCATATCGCCAAATGTAGCAAAATATCGCCAAATTTGACGACCAAAATAAGTCACCAAATCCATCGGCAATTTGGCGATAACTCATATTTGGCTAGATTACCTTAGACTCGTAAAATTCGTAACAATATCAAAATAGGAGAGCTGAATTTTTCAGACTATAAGACGCACTAATTTGGACTATAAGCTTTTGTGCGTAAAAAAATACTTAAAACTGGTGTGCATCTTATGGTCCGAAGGTAACATTAAAATAAAATTAATATTTTAGAGTGTATATATATATATATATATATATATATATATATATATATATATATATATATATATTATATATATATATATATATATATATATATATATATATATATATACACAGTTGGCTCTCTGTTTAACGACTTCCAAGGGACCGTGAAAAATCGTCCTTAAATAGAGATCGCCCTTAAACAGAATTTGTGAAAATATGACATTTCCCATAACGTCGGAGGGGCCGGGACTGGGAAATATCGTCTTTAAATAGAGATCGTCGTTAAGTAGAGCGTCGTTAAACAGAGCCAACTGTATATTAATTACAGTGGAACCTCGATATAATCGAATTCCTTGATAAATCGAAGATTTTCATTCTCCTTGAACCTGACTAACACTCCCATGTTATTTTTACCTCTACATATCGAAGGACTGGTCAGGAAGACCTCGATATTTCGAATTTTTAGTTTGCTTGGCTTGGCACCGTATCTCTATATATCGAAGTTTTTATTGGAAAACCTCAATATATCGAAGTTGTTTTGATAAAATCAATAGCATTTAGACAAAGCTCAGTTCGTTCTTTGAACGAACCTCTACATATCGAAGTTAGTTAGAAATCATCTCGATAAATAGAACCCCGGTATATCGAAATCCTCGATAATTCGAAGTTTTCTCGTTCTCTTTAAGGTTCGATATATCAAGGTTCCAGTGTATTTATTATATTTATATTTTATTATATAGGGTATCCGAGCTAAATGTATCCAATAGTGATGACTTATTTTTACGGAACTACCCATTAGAATTTTAAAAGAAAATTATTTAAATAAAAAGAACATCTCACCAAGTTTTAATATCAGTCATAGACTTCGAACATAGTATGATAGATTTCGATGTGTGAACCTTTTGTTGCACGACAAATGTCTAAATGGTAATCCAGTCCTTTCCAAGTGTTTCGTAGCATATCAGGAGTTATTACACGAATTGCTTAAATGCTACGCTTCTTCAACTCATCCAGTTTCAATTTTTTTGCTTATACACAACGGATTTAATGAATCCTGAAGAAAAAATGTCTAATAACGCCTTAACGTTGAAAAATACGGTATTTCTAATGCACAGAGATACAAAATGTGTGTTTCATTAATGATATGGGAGATTTGTCAATAAACTAGTTTTCTTACAATATCTCCATGTCGTTTAAAGCTGGTATATGCGCACCTTCACCATGCTTATCCTTCATCAAGCAGATATAATCTGTATTATCCCTTCGGTGGGAACATCTGCCTCTCAGGAAGCTATGGTTTCTTTATTCAACGCCAGGTCCCCAATATTCGACCTTGGGTATTGCGAGTCTACACATGCTTCAGTCTACATCTTCAGTGTGGAAGGGTGATTCGTGGCGCCAGACTTCTATGGTTCAGGTAAAAATTAGATAAATGCCTCTACAAAACGAACCGATGTGATATAACCTGTGATATAACAGGTTATACATGTATTATATATATGTATATATTATATATATATGCATATATTATATACATATATATACAAAAATTAGATAAATGCCTCTACAAAACGAACCGATGTGATATAACCTGTGATATAACAGGTTATACATATATTATATATATGTATATATTATATATATATATATATATATATATATGCATATATTATATACATATATTATATATATGCATATATTATATACATATATATACAAAAATTAGATAAATGCCTCTACAAAACGAACCGATATGATATAACCTGTGATAATTGGTTCTGTTTAATTGAAGCTGGTCAAGCATTAAGGAGAAAGGGTTTGACGATTGTGGCTACCATGAAATCTAATAAACCACAAATACCCTCTGAATTTCCGGTTAGGAATACCTGAGAAAGCTTCTCCATCTATATCTACCATCCAGACAGATGTTCCCACTAAGTGGGAATAGAATATGTTCCCACCAAAGGGTTATCAAGTACAAATCCTTCAAAGTGTTTCTCCTGCTAAATCCACTAACCTCACATGCCAGAGAAAAATTTCACAACTCTCGATCAAAGCATGACGCCAGAAACTCCACCCAGTCTATTCAATTCAATTGGAAACGTATCACACCCTGTTTTCTGGGCGCAGCCGTCAACCCATATTCCGTACCAGTTCGGAAACTTTTCCCCGGACCGCAAACAAACACACTCAGATCCAGGCCGAAACCCTTTTAGTCTTTTTCATACCGGTGAAGTTTCATCAGATTCAGAGGTTAATTTTAATAAAAAAAACTTTTAAAAAGAATTACACCAAGCCCAATTAATCTCCTTAATACACCAATCCACGTTCATTAGTCAAAATTTGAAAGTTTCTCGCATTTTTTTTCCCCGTTCTTCCTTGCCTGCATTTCTTCGGCATGGATGCAGAGAAATTAGAAAATCAATGGGCACAGCTGCAAAGTAATACTTCAAGCCAGCTGTCAAGATCAATTAAGGTCAATGATTTTGAATTATAACTCCGACTGCCTGTAGTCTAAAGAGTTTTTACTAATAAGGCACTCTAGAGGTGAAGCAGCGTTCATAAAAAGGTCAAGAGAGAGACTCTGACGTCAGCCGGAATACTTCAAACTATGCCATTTTGGGAGAAAAACGACTTTGTGGTGATATCCAATAATAGTTTTTTTCTAATATCTTCTGCTGAAAGAGTCTAAATTCGGTAATTTTAATTTAATGCGAAATTTTAATTGAATGCGAGTCCTTTTTTTCTTCATCCAGGAAAAGGTGAAGAGCCAATTAGAGGCGTAAATTGGAAAAAAGGCGTTGCTGTACCTAGATTTTTTTTCTTAATTTAAGAGAATTAACGACTGTCAAACAATCGGGAATTTCGCATGAAACTAAGGTTTGCGAATTTTCCGTCGAAGTCACTTCTCTATAACATTAATAATTACAAGATAAAAAGAACTTTTTATATACCACGTTTTTAAATTTCCTGTTGAATCATATCAACTTGACAATTCTATGTATTAATAAATACTTTTTAAAAATTTTTTTTTGATGAATTATCCCATCAACTTGAAAGAAAATGATCAAATGCGTAATAAAGAGAGCAATTATAAGAAATTTTCAAGTAAGAGTATGGAAATTATATTGCTTACATGGAATTTTTTAAAAAAAAGTCTGTTTTTACTAAGTTTTCAGAACGTAACCCCCTTTTCTGAACTGTCTCTGGGTCTCATATAACACGGTTTCCACACAACACGGCATTTTCTAGGAACCTATCTACCGTGTTATAGGAGGGTTACCTGTAATTGAAAGCCCCAAATGCAAGCTCTGCAATCTGGGGAAGATATGGGACTTGTCCCACCTAATCTACTTGCCCCGCGCTCGTTTCTTCTAGCGTGCAGGACGGTACTGGGAGGTTTAGGGTCCTTATGGACTAAACATATACAGTGGTACCTCGACTTACGAGTGTCTCGACTTACGAGTATTTCGAGATACGAGCATTCTCTCGGTAGATTTTTGCTTCGAGTTACGAGCTAAAATTCGGGGTTACGAGCGGGCTTCAGATATCCCATCCGCAAGTTTGAGCTGCGAATGCCATGTTAGGTGCCTATCAAATGAGAACACAAAAGCATATGATATTTACAACCTTTATGTACAATTATTATACAATTTGTATAATATTATTCTGAGACTACTATCCAGTCTTAAACCGAGAGATTGGATTCTGAGAAAATGTTCTTCGGATTCTCAGAAAGAAGAATCTGGACATTACAGCCACAGTGAACGATGTTACAATCTCCCAGATTCCGTGTCTCACTCGTTCACTTCAAGAGAGTAGCTGTTAATGAAAGCGAAAGTGAGGAAAGCGGAGCCAAAGGTCAAAAATCAACGAATAAGATTTAATTTTTCAGTTCAGCCTTCTCCTCCTCTTCCTTCAGCATCTTCAAGTCTGATCTCCAAGGTAAATGTTGTACATTGCACTTAATAAAACAAGTTTATTGCAGTACATTCTATTGTATTGCGTTTTTATACAATGTTCGTCGTTTATAAGCACGTTTTTCTTATTTAAAAACGTGTAACAAAAAAATGCGGTGTTTTGGGGGAGCCCGGAACGAATTAGTGGCATTTCCATTCATTTGAATGGGGAAAATTGATTCGAGGATACGAGTATTTCGAGTTACGAGCTAAGTCATGGAACGAATTAAACTAAGCGAGGTACCACTGTATATTCTTTTCTTCTGTTGTATTTCTTATGTTTATCTTTTTTGTATGTTTATGTAACCCGCCATTGGAAATAAAAATTATCTGGACCAAAATGAATACACACGCCAATGAAAAGTAATTGAATTCATCCACATCCCATGGATTTTAACGGAAACCATTCTAATTCTGCTACATTCATTTAAACAAATTTTAAAGCACAAAAAATATTTGCTATTCAGCGTACACTGTTTTACATAAAAAAAAATTTAAATTTTTAAAATTATGTTAGACCGTTTCTGAAGAAATACGATAAATTGACACTTATTCCGTTACAGTACTTAAATGAAAAATTTCCAAGATAATCTGTTTAAAAATTTCAATTTATTCATGATATGGATAGACAAAACTATGAATCATGTACACTCAAACCTGTTTTTGTGAATTTGTTTATTGTGCTATTGTTTTTGTGCAGTATATGATAAAAAAAAAGTCCATGAAAATACATATTATGATAAAAAGTTTTAAAAAATGTAAGAAATTAACTAAACGGGAATTTACAGTTATTTTAAGCAATTTTTTGTGTTTTTTTAAGCTGTTATTTATTCACTGCACAAAAAAAGTTTCGAGTGTATACATTTTTATTTTGAGAAGTACCTTGACTGGCAACGAAATCGTTTTGGATGTCATTTTGGTTGATTTCCAGTCTTCCAAAAACACTGCAATAATTTTCTTCCTTTGGCCTGATCCTAAAGCCATGTAGAACCACATTAATAAATTATTTTAATTTTTTGGATGACACTCAAAGCCACAATAAGCCAAAACAGTTTGAAAATGAATCCATCTTTTGTTTAAACTTTGCGATGAATATAATGAAGTATAAAACAAAATGCAACTCGGTAACCCTATGATCAATTTTCAGAAACTTCTTTCGTCCTGGTTTTACTTATTTTAGGTGCACGGTATTCTAAGCAGTAGGCGCGTTTACACAATTTTTAATTCTATTAAATTAAATATTGTATTAAATGAATTAAGTAGATAAACTCATTACACATATTCACTCAGTTTATTACTTTTACCACAGAACATGCAAACGAGGTTCACTTCTCAAAACATGCTTTATATAGACAATTCTTGAGACCAGGCACACCAAAAGTAAATAAAACTGAGAAAATTATCAAAATTTGTTCTTATAAGAAGCCTTTTACAGTATTTTAAAGAGAACGTGAGTCTAATATACAGTTTAAATCATATGTACAAGAACACAGCATTTACTAATTAACAGTACATAAACACCATGTTTCATAAATCCGAAAATGGCAATACACGAAGTGGCTCTTGCGACGAGATTACTATGGAACTTTCATGACACTAAATTAGTTAATTAGCCTTCCTTACATGTAAATAACCATTCTGACAGAGCGTCCCCAGAGTGGAAAAACATTATCCAATTGCGGCTCCACACACAAAACATGGTTCCGCCATTAACTATAAACACTCCATAAATAGTATGATTGCACAGTGTGTATCATTTTATCATGTTCACATTAATCTGATTATATACAGCCGGAGCCAAATTATTTTGGCCTCCATCCAAGCCACCTTGCTACTGTGGCCGCACGCAAAACCATATATTGGATCATGGAAACAGCGCTAAATAGGCTTCAATATTGTCATACATGGGACACGAAACCAGCTTTATCAAGAAGAGGCGCTCTGAATTCTCTACAAAACTAAACGCCTATTCAGGTGTCTTGAGGCTGAAATGATGACCCGGAATGAATCTGCTAGATTGTAAAGTCCAGCAATTATGCAACACGCATGAATCCTTCTCCTTCATTACAAATAATTTACTCCGGGATGGCATTCATGTTTTATGTAACCTTTCTCGGGGACCGTTGACCCGGGAATTTGACATTTGAAATTGGGGAGTAGTTTGAGTCGCATATTTAATTTTATAAACACCAAGTAAAGTTCTAAGATTAACTAGAGTATCACGTTACCCATTTCAAACACGTTTTAGATGCTGTTAGAATTATTAAATGCTGAGTTTCAGAAATAAAATTTAAACAGTTTTAACGATTCATTAGAGCAAACGGTATGAAACTTCTGGGCTCTATCTATTAGAGCTATAACAGATCTTACTGACATCCATTCCTATCACAATAGATTTCTCACTATATCCATTTACAAAGACCACAATTAATACATTATCTCTACTAAAGAAATATTACATTCATTTTCATTACCGCGGAGTAGACATCAATGTATAAAAGACATCAATATATGTACATGTTGTTAGAATTATTAAATGCTGAGTTCAGAAATAAAATTTTAACAGTTTTAAACGATTTATTAGAGCAAACGGCATGAAACTTCTCGGCTCTATCTATTATAGCAATAACAGATTCTAAATACATCTAATTCCTATCACAATAGAGTTCTCACTATATCCATTCTCGTTAAAAAAGACACAAAACATTATCTCAACTAAAGGGATCTTACATTTGTTTCATTACCGCAGAGCAGACATCATATATAAAACAGAGATTCGGTTACAATGGATCTCTCACTATATCCGTTTTCCCTGAAGCAGGGAACTATTGTATTCATTCTCATTATAATAGATATACGATACATTCTATCTCCCTAGAATCCAACTTTTAATATCATCTCTTATAACTGTGATCCCAATATATGCGTTCTTGTTATAAGTGGTACATATATGATTTTGGGTTTTAACAGTAATCTCACTACATCCAATTCACTATATCCATCCACAGACAGACCATTATATGAAGTCTCTTTACAAGAGGATCCATATTATATCCACTTTCGCTACAACAATAGACATAAGATGCAATGAAAATGATTCCTCCTAATTATTCTTATAAACAGAGACCTTGATATACCCTATCTCAATATAACAGAGAATATTGAATCCATTTTCATATTGGATACATCAATATATTCATCTTGGGGCAGAAACATTTTCCATTTAACGGATATTTTCCATACAACGAGATCTCGCTATATCCGTTTCCCCTGGAACAGGAACCTTATTGTATTCATTCTCATTACAATAGATAAACGATACATTTCACATCCCTAGATTATAAACTTTTAATATCCACTCTTCGTGTAACGGGGGTGATACCATTATATGCGATCTTGTTATAAGTGGTGCATTTATGTGATTTGGGTTTAACGATGATGTCACTACATCCATTCACAGACAAATCATTATTTCAAGTCTCTGTGCAACAGGATCCATATTATATAAAACTTCGTTACAACAATAGACACTCCAATCAAGTTTGCAATGAAAATAATTCATCCTAATTATTCCTATAAACAGAGACCTTAATTTACTGTATCTCATAATAACAGAGATTATTGAATCTATTTTCATATTAGATACATCAATGCATTTATCTCCAAGGAGCAGAAACATTTTCCATAAAACGTATATTTTCTATAAAAAGAGATCTCGCTATATCCGTTTAATCGTTCTCGCTATAATCCGTTGCGTTAGAAGAGAACTACCTGAAATTTTTTTTTGTAGTTTGTCAGTTTATGTACTGGTTTATTTTTATTTATTTATTTTAGTAGGGGGGGGGGGAGAAGATATTTACTTGTCATTCTGGCCCTGATCATTTCCAAAATGAATACAAGGATACGGCCTAAAATGCAGATAGGCAGTACTCATAGGATACAGATAGTCAGAATGGTACTCCAGGAAAAATAGAATCCAGAAAAGTATAAATGTTGAGTAAGATAAATATAAACGGCGAATTAAAATTTTTAAGAAAACGTTCCGTTTGTAAATAAGTAAAAAGATACAAATTTCCCAAGATTGGATCTTTAAAGATCTTAACTAAACTTCACATGAAGAGTTTACTCATAATTTTTCTTTGAGGTATATTTCTCAAAGAATGATAAAGAGTACCGACATTTGTTCCTAAAAAGTTTTGTGATTTTAACACAATTATACGGAACAGTTTATTATTATCCCTTCAACGTGTACAAAGTGCAACAGTTTTCGTATTTTGAATGGTTTGCTTTTACATGCAATGTTTGAATGTTCTAACAGTTTCTATTTATAGCTACACCCTTTCTAATGCAGGTCTGATTTCTGACGCTTGTATTCCTTCCAGTCATTGTTAGTCGGGATTTACCGTGGTAAACCAGCGATTCTACTAGATTATAATAGGCAAATGTAGGAGTTTATGCAGGGATCAAGATGTGCAGCTATTACACGGTATCCCGCATATAGACGAAGGTGGACATCTCATTGTTTTTTAGGTTTTTGGACATAATAGGAATCAATTGGCAGTTGTCCCTAGATCCAATAAACCGACAGTTTTGAAATAAGGTGATTGTCTTTAATTATAAATATATCTCAATATTATAAACATTTCATATCTATATATATAAAACAGTTCCGTAACTGACTCATTCATTCACTGACTGACTGACATACAAAGCACAGACCAAACCGCTGGACCTAAAGGGCTGAAATTGTGCATGGCGATTCTTCTAATAGTGTAGGGGTGCACTAAGATTTTTCAAAAATTCTTCTTAGATTTTTTTAAATTAAATTTTTAAGCTGTTTTTGTAACTTTTTTTACGTTTGCATTTAAAATAATACATTGAGGGTAATAAAATTTATATCACAAGAAAGATCATAAAAATTCCTTTAAAATGACATCTTTTTCGAATCTTTACCTCCATTTTCTGATTTTTGGTGAATTTTTAAAGATTCATTTTTAGAATTTAATTTATTAAATGCCGATCACGTGATTTCTTTCTCTGGTACTTTCAATAAAATTATCGTCACGTGCGTAACAACTAAATAGACAAAAAAAATATTTTTCTTTCTAATGCAGCAGACGATTGGATATTATAAAAAATATATCTCTTACGATTTTTTATAAATATATATATATATTGTATACATTGATCGTCGCATTTATTATAAATATATATATTTATTTTTTTTTGCCATGAATTGCATACATTGACCATTTTATTTAATTTGAATGTACTCCGAAGCGAAGCGCGGGTTTTCAGCTAGTCTTGTCATAAAACACAGAATTTGTATTTTAAATTAAAAAAAAAGTTTATTAGAAAAGGAATAATCAAGGTTGAAAAGAGACGTTGCACTTTGGTGCCACGCGCGCTTGCTAGTGTTCCACAAATTGGCGCCCGCTGAAGGGTTAAACAGCATAAAGTCCCCTGAAGGTGTTAGGATTTAGAACCGATTTTTCCGTCAGAAAAATCTCTATTAATAACAAAGAATAAGGCATAGTGGTTATCGTCGTGAGCTTCCCCGAAGTAGCTTGGGTTCGAATACCGAGTAAGACCTTCGTTGTTCCGTGTCATCCCCTCATAGGGAGCAATTCTGGCTCACCTAAGGGTGCTTCCACGATGAAGTAGTCAGCAAGACTTCGCGGTTTATAACAATGGCGAATGTCTCACGACAAGTGCCTTCACGTTAGAGAAAACAAGTAATATATAAAAAAATTTTTAAAGTCAATTCCTACTTAGGTCAACAAAGAAAAAATTTGAGTGTGGAACTAATAGTAGGAATTGAAAAAAAGGATTGCCTGCCAGAACCTTGCCTACTGTGCGAGATTAGTAGGGGGGGGGGAAAAGAGAGAGAAAAAGTTGTCAGGTTGGGATTCGATCTCGCAACCTACAGGACGGGAGAAGCCCGCGATACGCAGTGCTACCGTTTACACAGTAACAAAGGGAAATTACTATTCAAGAGCAAGAGAGGCTCCAGGTCTAAAACTAAAATTGATTAATTAAATTTATTAATGAATTAGTATCTGAAAACTGTATTACATCAGTTGTCGTCCACTACAAGTTTAAAAAATGTAGTTGAACTTGAGTGGATGAATAAAAAAGTACTTTTATTAACGATTGAAAATTTGAACAGATATATAGAGAGAGAGTGTGAACTATAGTAGGAATTGAAGAAAAATAAATGATAAAATAGGTCTTTTAATTTTTTCGGGATAATACCCTGATAGATTATATGCGATCGGCCTAAAAGGACACTGCATTTTTAGCATGTTTTTATTAACTTGCTTTCTTGTCTGTTTGTGTGTTTTGTCCCTTACAAATCTTGCAATCCATTTTTAACTTCCCGACTAACTAGACGTTTGAAACTTTTAGGAATAGCTCAGAACACGATGACAATGCATTATTTCATACTTTAGCCATTTTAAGCAGATTTGATTCATTTTCAGTTAGTGTTTTTGTAGAATGGTGCGGTCATATATCGTCCAGGACGGGAACGAAAGTTTAAACGCAAGTTAACTTCCAATTAACTTCATTTCTTTAAGTTGATGGGATAATTCATCAAAAAAAATTTAAAAAAGTTATTTTATTAATACATAGAATTGTCAAGTTATATGGTTTCAACAGAAATTTAAAAAACATGGTATATAAAAAAGTTCTTTTTATTTTGTAATTATATTACTTTTGTATATTGCTTACCTTTGGACGTAAAAAGAAAAAAAATTTATAACGTCGCAGCGCAAATACGCATACAAATTATTCATCCAGCAGATGAATAAGTAGAAAACTCCTGACTGCCAAGCACCGAAAGTGCGTTCCAAATGATTTCAGCAATATTCTTAAAAGGCCAGTGGACCTTCAAACCTAACTTTTTTTGTTTTCAATGGATTTGCTTGAAATTTGAATATGTTGTTAGTACCATAGATATGTAAGAGTGGTTAAAATTTAATCATGAATATAATGTTTATGAATTATTAATTATTAATTATATCAAAAATTGGCCTCATAAAAATGTTCCAAGCGCAATTCTTTTGCGTATAATATGGTAATTTTTATTTACAGGATACCTCATAGAACTAAAAATGAAACTTATTGCTTATTTTAAGCATTCATTAAAAATATAAAGAGAAAAAAATAACAGTGAAAACACCCTTTTTATTACGCAAAATACCTATAAATCATCTTTTCAAGTACAAAATTTAGAAATTCTGAGATACGAAGCATAATTATTTTCAATAAGATGTATTTGATATGCAGTTAAGTATAAAAAACTTAAATTTCAAAGCAATACGATCATTAGAAATGCGCCTGAAGCAGTTTGAATATTCGTATGACATGAAAATTTTTACTGAGAAAAACACATTTAAAGTTATTGCTATTAGTAACCACATGATATCTGAATTAAATACAAATGCCTATAACTAGGAAAGTAATCACAGAAATTAAAATTTATTTTTGCAACACATTCCTACTCGTCCGTAGTTTCACAATTCAATAAAATAAAAAAAATTGAATTATTGGACAAATTTCACAATTTTGAATGTCCACTGTCCCCTTAAATAAGAGCCGAGATCCGAAGTCGAAATGCATGTACATGAAAGGTCAGTGGGAATGCTCGACGAGGCATAATGCGATGGATCAGAACTTTTCTCAGATGTCCCGGTAATCAAGATCAATAGCCATTTGGGTCGCTTTAATTTACCCCAGCTGTTAAAATCATTAAGGTCCATGTTTTGGATCCGCATTGGCTCGACTGTCGACGCATGTGCGTTATATGACAGGCCGTGAAAGAAACGAGGCGGTTTCCAAAAGGTCATGACTCGCGGAACTTTCTGACGCTGGGCGATCTCATGAGCGGAACAAGTGCGTTATTACTACCTCTAAAAATAAAAATGACCGACAACAAAAACTAGGGGGGTGGAGAATGTTTTTAATGATACTGAAATTTAGGTTATCCAGATCTTGTCACGCGCAGTCGTAATAAATCTATACTAATATATAAAGAGAGAGCGGATTTTGTAAGTTTGTTAATATGTGGAGGATAATCTCCGGAACCACTGAACCTATTTGAAAAATTCTTTCACTATTTGAAAGGTACATTATTCCGGATGGACATAGGCTGATATATTATGTATATCGGATCATTAGAAGATTGTTAGGGGCCTAAATGTGTTGAGCTGATGCGTCACCATAACTATGATTGACGAAGGAAAAAGTTGTAAAGTAACCATAAAATACATCAAAGTATATTTTCATTTATTATCTGTAAGCATTTAACATATGAATTTTCTTTGTCAACCATAGTCAAATAACCATAGCAACATATCAAACATTTTCATTTATTATCAGTAAAACATTTAATATTTTAAAGATTCAAATGGAGGAGGTATTGATAAATACAAAAAGGATTTTGAAATTGCAACGTGTAAGGGTTTATGAAGAAAATACATTGAACTACGCTTTTTATTGGGACATTTAAGGTAAATGATTACATTTATTGCTATCAACTGGAATTTTTGGTATAATAATACAGAACTTCATTTAACTTATAAACTTTGTTTTGAATTTATGTACAATTTTATGTACAATGTTGCGTAAATCGAACTCGAATTATTGAACTTTAATTGTTCAACCCGAACAAGTCGGGACGGGCCGCTAGCAGTAAATAAAACAAGAAAATGCGAAACCTATTTGAACTAGTTAACAATAAGATGGGTCATTTCGACGCATTGTTTTAATTTCTTTTATTCTTCTATAGGGATATGCGCGACACGCTTAACTTCCTATACTAGATTACACTGCCGGGTACAAATTTTTTTTTTTTTTTTTTTTTTTTTTTTGCTACAGTGTCAAATGCTTACCCTGCTGTACAACTAAGACTTTTTATCTCTGAATGGACATTTTTTTACTATTTGGCATCTGTAAAATGGCATACAGTGAAACTTCTCTATGGCGGCCAGTGATGGTTCGGAAAAAAAAAGTGGCCGTTTTGAGGGTTAGCCGTCGAATAAGGGTGAACTTCTGTATTATACGGCAGTAATAACTCTGAAAAAAGTGGCCGTTTAGAGGTGTGGCCGCTGAATTTGGATGGACGACTAGAGAAGTTTTGCTGTATCTTGAATCCCTTGCGAGGTTAACTATGAAATTTATTACGTTACTAGTTGGTACCCGTCAAGACATGACAGCTAGCTAGTAAATAAATGCACTAATTCACAAATTGTACTCAATGCATCATTGTCAAATGTTGAAAATCATAATGCGCAGAAATAAATTAATGGCCTCTTGGTTAGTGAGTATCTAAAGCTAGACTTAAAAATGTCACTGGGCATGCACAGAAAGGAATTTTTTTACTTGTAAATTATCACTAATTAAACAGCGCAAAATAAACAATTTCCATCAGGTTTTAATATTATATTTCACAAACATAATTATCATAAAATAGAAATGGCATAGATACATCTAGAACTCCTCGGAATAGACGTGTTTATCATAAAAACATGTCACTGAGCATGCGCAGAAACTGAGTTTCTAAAGCCAGATTTAAACATGCCACTGATCATGCGCAGAAATCAATTTTTAATTGTAAATTATCGCTACTTAATAGAAATTGCGGTTACAAAAACAAAATTTGACAAATCTATAGATTACAATATTTCGTTTCAGACCAAAATGAAGTAAATTGATGCAGTAGTTTTCTGTCGCGGACTGCCCAAAAAGTCGGCATAGCAACTTAAATATATAGATGTTTCACTCCGTTTTGTCCTCTATTTTCTGTTTCATTCCGTGTTTCATTCCGTTTTGTCCTCTATT